>JBBDGP010000717.1:0-467500 GCA_037952835.1 Lithobates septentrionalis
GCGATGAGGAGCGGCGTGCTTTCAGATCTTGGGATTTGCGGAAGGAGCCGGCTGAGTAAGAGGCTTTTTGTTATTCCTCGCTTTCATCTGCCTTTTATTTCAAGCTTGACATGATGTAATTTTCCAGGTTTTCAGAGGCACATCTGCAGAATTACCGCCATAATGGGACTGCTCGGCGGTGGGTCCTTATTTTGTAAAACTTTCTCTTATGCTGCCAACTTCCCCTGATGTTTTTCTTTATTTTTGAGAAATTGTCAATATTTTCTGCAGCCATTTAAAAAAAAAAAGAAGTAAAGTGGACCTGTCACTAACACACAATATAAAGCGTTTATTCCCTTCTTTAAAGTATAAGTAAACCCCCCTATCGTTTTCAGCCAAGGAAGCTGCCATCTTTGCCTCTGTTTAATCTATAACCGGAGGCGGCTCTATTGTGCGACTCGCCGTACCGGTACGGTTCTTCGCGTAATAGATACAGTGAGCGCACATGCTTGGCGCGGCACCGGAGCCAATGCGCGTGTCTGACGGCCACTGATCGCTCCCCAGAGAGCCAGGATGGCTGGATGGATCTGTCAATGTAAACAAACAGATCCCCGTTCCGTCAGGGGAGTATAGAGAGATCGTCTGTTCCTAGTGATTAGGAACGGCGATCTCGCTCTACTCCCAGGCAGTCCACTCCCCCCACAGTTAGAAAGCACCTCCCTAGGACACACTTAACCTCTTTTAAAGGGGAAGTTTTGGACATATATAGCTTGGACTTTTTAGGCACGACAAGACAAAATATAGAAAAAGATATCTTTAATGTAGAAAAAACAAAAGAAACATATAAATAAAAACCACACCAATAGGACAATAGATTAAAAATGCAACTATAACATAAACTTTCTGCACTACATGGAATAGAAAAGAGTTTCCATAATAAGGTAAATTTCAGAGTGCCGTTATGTAACAGCGTTACGATGTAAATTCGATGTTGCTCTACATGTTAGGCACCGAGCGCTTCTTCAGGAGCATTTAGATAACTAATAGTGTGGAGAAAAGAAAATATGAATATATTTATATTGTAATGTTTGGGGAACCAGCTAGATCGCAGGACACAGGCTTTTCACTCAAAAGGAGATTTATTGAACTTAAATAGCTTTAACAGCAGCAAAAACAAAAAGAAAAGGGTTTCAGTCTCACCGACTTGCAAAGTCCAGAACTGCTATTGCAGTTAAACAGTCCTTAGTTTCTGTTGCAGGTACGTTCCCCTAGCAAGAGGCTTCCAGGCAGGACACTGCTATTCACTGTTGCTGCACAACAAAACACCATCCACCATCCACATTCTCCTCTACACTCCTCCACACCCTCTCTAACTTCCTGTCTTGTTTTAAACCCACTTCCTCTGACAGGTGAGTTAACCCTTTTTTGTTCCCTTAAAAGGGACCACAGTCCAAACAGAGGGGAAACATAGCGTCCTTCCAGGACCCAGCCACGGCGTCCTGTACATATCCCCCCCCTGTGCCCCAACGCCATGGAGGTGGAGGCAACAGTGGAGCTCAAACAATGGACTCGGGAGAGGGCATCTGCATTTTGATGCAGTCTCCCGGGCCTATGCTCCACTACAAATTTAAATTCCTGGAGTGCCAAGAACCACCGAGTAACCCTGGCGTTATTCCCTTTACCCTGTCTCAACCATGTTAAAGGGGCATGGTCATAAATCAGCCTAAACTTCCTCCCCAAAAGGTAATATCTGTGGGACTCCAGAGCCCACTTAATGGCCAGACACTCTCGTTCAATTATAGCGTAGTTTTTCTCCGCTGGTGTTAACTTCCTACTGAGGAAGACTACCGGGTGCTCCTCTCCATGAACAACCTGAGACAACACCGCTCCCAATCCTACATCGGAAGCATCAGTTTGGACAACAAACTCTTTTGAAAAATTGGGTGCTACCAGGACAGGGTGTTGGCACAGAGCTCCAAAAAGGCCTTCTCAGCATCTGCATTCCACTCCACCATGACCGATTTCCGACCCGTAGTCAGATCGGTCAATGGAGCCGCCAACGTGGCAAAGTTGGGTACAAACCTCCTGTAGTATCCCACCATGCCCAAGAATGCACGCACCTGCTTTTTTGTGAGGGGACGGGGCCAACTCTGTATAGCCTCTATCTTGCTGACCTGAGGTTTCACCACCCCTCTACCCATGATATAGCCCAGGTATTTCACCTCCTCCATTCCCAAAGCACATTTTTCAGGGTTTATTGTAAACCCCTCCTTCCAAAGAGAGTCCAGCACTGCCTGGACTTTGGGCAAGTGTGATTCCCAGTCTCTGCTAAAAATGACTATGTCGTCCAAGTACACTGAGGCATACTTCCGGTGAGGTAGTAAAATCCTATCCATTGCTCGCTGGAATGTGGCTGGAGCAGTTTGCAATCCAAAAGGCATCCTTTTGTACTGAAAACTCCCCTCTGGGGTAGAAAAAGCCGTTTTCTCCCTAGCAGCCTTAGTCAACGGTATTTGCCAATATCCCTTGGTAAGGTCTAACGTAGTGATAAACCTGGCTGGACTAGTCTCTCAATAAGCTCATCTACCCGGGGCATGGGGTAGGCATCAAACCGTGAAACTTCATTAAGTTTCCGGAAATCATTGCAGAACCGCAGAGTCCCGTTGGGCTTCGGTACCAACACAATCGGGCTCGACCACTCACTCTGCGATTCTTCAATAATCTCCAGGTCTAACATCTTCTTCACTTCCTCTGAAACAGCCTTCCTTTGGGCCTCTGGGATGCGGTAGGGCCAGACAAAAACTTTGACTCCTGGTTCCGTGATGATATCATGCTCTATGGTACTCGTGAGCCCTGGCAAGTCTGAAAATTTTTCTTTATTTCTCTGCAAGAACTCCTTTGCCTGCTGACTTTGGGTTTTAGAGAGGGTATTTGCTACTTGGACACTCTCCACCCCAACCCGAGGCTCCAATCTTGCACTAGCCAGGGAGGTCACTGGTTCCCTCTCTGTCCAGGGCTTTAACATGTTTACATGATATATTTGATAGGGTTTCCTCTTACCCGGTTGGTGGACTTTATTATTCACCTCTCCCATTTTTTATACAACTTCAAAGGGGCCTTGCCACCTGGCTAAGAATTTACTTTCCACAGTGGGAATCAACACCGCTACTCGATCCCCCACTTGGAAATTTCTTATTTTAGCAGCCCTATTACTCGTCGTTGAGCCTCCTGGGCGTTTTGTAAATGTTCCTTGACTAGTGGCAACACAGTTCGGATCCTCTCCTGCATTTGGGAAACATATTCAAGAACACTCTTATGCTGACTAGGTTCACTTTCCCACTCCTCTTTAACAAAATCCAGTAGTCCGCGAGGTCTCCGCCCATATACCAACTCAAAGGGCGAAAAACCCAGTGGAGGCCTGGGGCACTTCCCGGATAGCAAACAGGAGAGCTGGTAACAGACAGCCCCAGTCTTTCCCATCCCTTTGTACAACTCTCTTGAGCATAGATTTAAGGGTCTTATTAAAGCGTTCTACTAACCCATCCGTTTGGGGATGGTAAACCGATGTGCGCAGCTGTTTAATCCGGAAGAGCTTGCACACATCGGCCATAACCCTCGACATAAATGGGGTGCCCTGGTCCGTTAGTATTTCCTTGGGAAAACAACTGGAATAATTCCTGGGCAATAGCCTTAGAGGAGGTATTCCGCAGGAGTAGCGCCTCAGGATATCGGGTGGCATAGTCGAGAATCACCAGTATGTAGGAGTGACCTCGAGCCGACTTCACCAAGGGACCCACTATATCCATGGCTATCCTTTCAAATGGGACCTCAATTATGGGCAGAGGGACCAAAATATTCCGGAAGTGGGTCACCGGAGCGGTCAACTGACAGGTGGGACAAGAGGTACAGTATCTCCTTACCTCTGCTTTCAGACCTGGCCAGTAAAACCGGTCGGTGATCCGTGCCTCCGTCTTTTCAACTCCCAGGTGTCCCCCTAAAACATCATCATGGGCCAGGTCCAGGACCTTGCGTCTATACTGTTGGGGTACCAATAATTGCTCTACCACATTTTCTCTCACTTTGGTAACCCGATAAAGCAATTCATTACATATTGCAAAGTGTGGCCACCGCTCATGCGCACCTGGCTCTTTGGGAACCCCATTTATTACTACCACCTGTTCCCGTGCATGGGCCAAAGTGGGGTCCTGCATCTGGGCAGTACCAAATGCCCCCTGCGGAACACCCAAATCCGGCAGGGCAGGGGTAACGGCCACTTCCTCATCCTCTTCCCCCAGCATTACCTGAAGTGGGGAAGGTTCCCCCTCTCTGCAGTGTTCAGGTAGGTCTGTGAACCACACATTTTGACACCCTTAATAACATCAGCACTACTTTCATCACCATTAACCAAATCATTAGCATTTTCAATAACATTCGGCATTTCAGGGTTATTTCTCTCAACCGCAGGAACAGAGGGACTAGTTTCTCCCCAGTCTCTGGACCGTCCAGGCAGTTCTCCTTGCCCCCACAGTTTTGCAAATAATGGACAGTCTCGTCCTATGATAACATCATGTACTAAGTTCTTTACCACCCCACCTCTTGAGTACCAGTGCCACATGCTGTGGAGATAGACACCGAGATGAGAGGGTACTCTCTAGTGTCCCCGTGAATGCACACCACCCGTAAAGTTTTTCTTACCGGACCGATCTTCCCAATTACTCTAGGATGGACCAGGGTTACCATGCTTCCGGAGTCCAGCAAAGCCCGGGCAGGGAGGTGGTTCACTTGGACTTCACACTCGAATTTCTCTTCTCCAAGATCAATATGTGTTGTGCATGCTTTCTGGGCATAAAAAGACCCCCTCCGAAGAACCCCGCATTCCATGGGCTCCTCTTGCAGTGGGCAGTGGGCCCGGGTATGGCCCCAAGAATGACATTGCCAACATTGTACATCCCCTCCTCTCCGAACAGGAACAGATCGCTGAGAAGGTATCGGGAGTGACTCTTGACCTTCTGGGGTGTTGGTTCCAGGGCTCCGGGGAACGTCCTTTCGAAGGGCAGCAGTCGAACGAATAGGCCGTGGCAGACTGGGTCCTTGGCGCTTGGTAGGGCCAAGCAGATCCTCCACCACTGTGTATCGTTCTACCATCTCGACAAGGAGGTTCACTGTTTTGGGGTCTCCATGGCTGACCCACCGTTGAAGGTCGTCTGGCAGTGACCTTAGGTATCGGTCCAGCACGACCCGCTCCACGATTTGGAGGCCAGACAACATTTTGGGCTGCAGCCATTTTCTTACCAGTTGCACCAGGTCATGCATTTGAGACCGTGGTGGACGATCTGGACGATACTTCCATTGGTGCACTCGTTGGGCCCGAACAGCTGTAGTTACCCCCAAACGAGCCAATATTTCTGCCTTTAATTTTTGATAGTCTTTAGCGTGATCTGGTGGCAGGTCGAAGTAGGCTTTTTGCGGATCTCCGGTTAGGAAAGGAGCAATTAGGCCGGCCCACTGGTCCTGGGGCCACCCTTCTCTCTCTGCCGTCCTCTCAAATGTAGCAAGAAATGCCTCTACATCATCATTCAGGGACAACTTCTGCAAAAAATGGCTTGCCCTCACGGTCACCTGGTTGCCAGGGGCAACAGCCGCTTGCTCACGGCCCTGAGAAAGCTGCTGCACTACTTCTTTTAAGGCAGTCACCTGAGCCTGCATAACCTCTTGCTGGGTTGCTTGCTGGGCTGCCAACTGGGCCACCAACAGGCGAGTGTTTTCTTGCTGTACCTCATGGCGAGTCTGCGCTCGTATATTAGCCAAGGACAGCTGTTTAATTAGCTCCTCCATTGCTTCAGCTTTCAGGGTTTGTGCGGCTTTAACCCAGGACATAAATCCACTATACTGTCCCTTTAAATGTCAGTTTTAAGTCCAATACACAAAAAAAAAAAAAAAAAAAAACAGCAAGAAAATGCCTGTTACTCTGTCCTGCCCGCATTCGAGCACCACTTGTAATGTTTGGGGAACCAGCTAGATCGCAGGACACAGGCTTTTCACTCAAAAGGAGATTTATTGAACTTAAATAGCTTTACAGCAGCAAAAACAAAAGAAAAGGGTTTTAGTCTCACCGACTTGCAAAGTCCAGAACTGCTATTGCAGTTAAACAGTCCTTAGTTTCTGTTGCAGGTACGTTCCCCTAGCAAGAGGCTTCCAGGCAGGACACTGCTATTCACTGTTGCTGCACAACAAAACACCATCCACCATCCACATTCTCCTCTACACTCCTCCACACCCTCTCGAACTTCCTGTCTTGTTTTAAACCCACTTCCTCTGACAGGTGAGTTAACCCTTTTTTGTTCCCTTAAAGGGTCCACAGTCCAAACAGAGGGGAAACATAGCGTCCTTCCAGGACCCAGCCACGGCGTCCTGTACAATATATATATATATATATATATATATATATATATATATATATATATATATACACACACACACACTACTACATAAACATAAAATTAATACAACATGTATATAAAACATTTCTCATCCCTAGATAATTCAATGGAGGGCACTTACAAGGGAGGAAAGGCAAACCAAACAACTATGGGGGCGTGTATAACATAATTCTATTGTTGTTGCAACATGTATACAACAAAAGGACAGAATTGGACAGAATATGTCCCTTAGTTACAGGTATAAAACATTATTATGATCCTCTCCATAGGGCAATCAGGTATTTCCTCATATAATAACTATGAAAAATACGTAAGAGGGGCCATACAATTGTACATTCATCAAAAAAGGATGTTTTTTTATATAGAATACACTTACTATATGGTAATAATATATGGAATAACACCTTGATCGCCCCCTACCCTGCCAGTGTCATTTATACAGTAATCAGTGGCTATTTTTAGCTCTGATCGCTGTCAATGTCAATGGTCCCAAAAAAGTGTCAAAAGTGTCCGATCTGTCCGTCGCAATGTTGCAGTCCACTAAAAATCGCTAATCACCACGATTACTAGTAAAAAAATAAAATATAATATATATATCCCCTATTTTGTAGACGCTATAACTTTTGCGCAAACCAATTAATATACGCTTATTGCGATTTTTTTGCCAAAAATATGTAGAACACATATTGGCCTAAACCGATGAAGGCATTTTTTTTTTTGGGGGGGGGGGGGGATATTTATTATAGCAAAAAGTAAAAAAATATTGTTTGTTTTTTTTTTCAAAATTGTCTGCCTTTTTTTTGTTTATAGCGCAAAAAATAAAAAAAAACGCAGAGGTGATCAAATACCACCAAAAGAAAGCTCTGTTTGTGGGGAAAAAAGGACATCAATTTTGTTTGGGTACAACATCGCACAACTGTGCAATTGTCAGTTAAAGCGACGCAGTGCCGTATCGCAAAAAATGGTCTGGTCATCAAGGGGTTAAATCCTTCCGAGGCTGAAGTGGTTAAAGTGAAGCTACATTGCTTCTGAGCACCACAAGCCAAAAATGCTGCTTAATTTCATATTTTAATATTCAAAGTAAGCTCACCAGTCTATCCATGTCTTCATGCTTTATTTTGCTGAGAAATCAACCTCAAGCATTTTGCGGCCATCTTAAAGAAGGGCAGATGATTCATGTAGCATTTACTTCCGGGTATCCATGTGCCCTTAGCTCAGGCATGCAGGCAAGAAGGTGTGCTTAGCTGAGAAAGTCGCTCCTTCCCTCCTGAGGACTCCTGGGATGTCTGACATCATTTAACTAGGCGAGGAAACCAGGAAATGTAAAAAAATAATAATTCAGTACAACTAACTATTATATACCTTCCTATCTATGTACTAGTGCTAGCAGCATAAGGATTCTAAAATAGTCAAAGTTGATTGAGAGAGTGAAGTCCCACTTTAAGCTCCCTAAAACTGAAACTGTCACAGGAACAGGTGTTCCCATTGGGAAATTTCCCCTCTTATGTTCTGATGACAAATGTACAGTTCTAAATACACCATAACCTCCTGTCCCGGTGACAATGGTCCCCAGGACAAATAGGGTGGGTGAATCTCCCCATTGGGGTTACAGACAGCAATAAAAATATAACAGGATTGTATACCCCTCTTCATTCCATCCAAAACTAAAAAAGAAAGTTTGGGATGTAGATACACTCGAACGCTAACTCTTAGCCAGCGTTTTAAAACTCTTGTTGAATCCCCCGGAGGGCCCAGCCCACATAGCACTTTGTTGTGGTAAAATGCATGCAGTGGCTTTTATATAAAATTACAATTGTAGGTCAGTGCTGGTTGTAGCTCCACCCCAGACTGAAGCCCAATTTATGGGCATTCCATGGGAGGTACAGCCAGCACTGAAGCAACCAAAGCCCCCCCTGGGCACAGGCCAGCAGCAGCCTGCTATTTTAGATCCACGAAGGAGATGTAGTTGTAACTGTTGGCTTGTGTTGTGAATGATCGTGCTGGAGAGGAGCGCTGTCATTAAACACAAGCCCACAATAATACACGCCAGCAGCTACTACTCTTGTCTGTAAGATAAAGAAAAAAGAAAAACAAAAAAACAAATGAAACGAAAACAAACACATTTTTCGGCAGTGCACATGGCTACTGCTAACTGCATCATTGAATGTGAGCACAAGATGCAGTGGCAATAATCCCTCGGGGGTGGGTCCGTGATGCCCCACACTCACAGGGTGTCCTCATACTTCTAGGTTAAATGATGCTCTGGTCAACCTGAACAAATAAGCATTATCCAAAGATGCTTTTTTTTAAAAAAAATACCTAATGGGAGATGCATTTAAACAAAATGTTTTGCCACAGTTGCTCTTCGAATTTAACAGCAAAGTGTGCTCTAATGTGTTTTTTAGCAAAGTCGACGAATTTGCATCTGACTATGAATAAGAATTTCACTGTTACTCTGAACTCCTTTAGCAGGCAGTAATTGTGCTTTATTTTCTTGTCATATATCGTCATTATTATTCATTTCAATACAAGCTTCTTCAAACACTCTTCACTTCAACTGCGGGGAAACTTTACAGGAAAAACAAATAAACTATGCTAATAAATTCACATCTAAAATCTAGTAATCTTAATGACAGTGGAGCACAGCTCCTGTTAGTTTGCCTGTACCTTAAATATTATTATGCAGATGGCCGACCTTTGTGCGCAGAGAAAAACGGTTTATTTGCAGATTTTGCTTGCAATTTTCTTCAAAGTTTACAGAGGAGCCTTTATTCTTTTGCATGGCAGTTTGTGATGGCTGCCAGGACCTCAGTAAGTCCCATCTGCAATGGCGTCCCTAGGGGGGGCCTTGACCCCCCCAACATAATGCTGTGCCCCACCATGTGCCCCCCCCCCCCCAATTAAAATAAAATTATTTTTTTTTTTTTACAAAAAATCAATGTCTAAGAGGGAGAGAGTCCCCAGTCAGCTCCTGCGGGTGATTCCTCCCCCCTCCCTCTGCTCGCTGACACTGCATAATGCAAGCGCTCACACAACCACAGCCGATCTGCTCCTTCCCCTGCATCCTCATTGGCAGGGAGAAGAGCGAGTTGGAGGAAGGATTCCACCAGGACTCTCAGTTACTGAAAAAACAGACTGAATTCTCCCATCCTTAGGACAGGAGAACCAGCCTGTAAATTCCAAGAGATGCCACCCTGGGGGGGCCCCAATACAGTAGGAGAGGAGCTCACTGCAGACCATGTGAAAGGGCCATTGTGGGGTCGTAGTAAAGGGCCCCGGGATATATATATATATATATATATTTATATATATATATATATATAATTGCATTTTATAGTTGTCCCCCTACTTTTGTCCCTGTCCCCCATGTGCCCCCCCTAAATTTGAAAGCTGGAGACACCACTGCCCGTCTGGGACGGTGAGAGCAGCTCCTGGCTCTCTGTTTGGGATGCCATGTTTGTGGAGGGGCGCCCTCCTGTCCCCACGTGGTCCCTGTGGACTGGGACGGATTCCTCTGGTACGGGGGGGAAAATATACTTCTTACCTCATCCTTTTGATGCCCGGGATGAGCAGCGTCGCATGGGGATGATTTCTGCCGCTGTAGGAGCACTGTAGCCGCCGGGCGGAGGAGAAAAAGCCACGGATGCCGGTGGAGCTCTCTCAGGTGCGTCCGCTCAGTGCGCCATCTTGGACACACCCCCAGCCTTTATTTTTTTAACAGAAAATGTAAAATAAAGAATGAATATTCAATTTTCTCTCTAGTTTTGCTGATTATGTTAAATCAGGGGTCTCCAAACCTATCTGTATAAAGGATAAATAAAAAGATGGCATGATTTACTAACACTGGAGAGTACAAAATCTAGTGCAGCTGTGCATGGTAGCCAATCAGCTTCTAACTTCAGATTGTTCAATTTGACAATAAAACAGGGAAGCTGATTGGTTTCTATGCAGAGCTGCACCAGATTTTGCACTCCCCTAGTTTTAGTAAATCAACCCCTTAGTGTGTCACAGCAGTGTCCTCTGCCCCCCTTTACATTACTGCCCCCCATAGTAGCATCCTCTGCCCCCCTTCACATCGTGCCCCCACAGTAATGTACTCTGTCCCCCCCCCCCACAGTAGTATCCTCTGCCCCCCCACACACACACAGTAAAGTCCTCTGCCCCCCTTAGCAGTGTCCTCTGCCCCCCCATAGCAGTGCCCCCTGTCCCCCTTCACATCACCCCCCCCCCACTGTAGTGTCCTCTGCCCCCTCCAGTAGTGTCCTGTGCCCCCCCAAAGCAGTGTCCTTTGCCCCCCTTCACATCGCCACCCCTCCACTGTAGTGTCCACTCTGCCTCTCATAGCAGTGTCCTGTGCGTCCCCCAAAGCAGTGTCATCTGTCCCCCTTCACATCATCCCCCATATGCAGTGTCCTGTACCCACCAAATTGTTCCCTGCCCCTCTACTCCCCAAAAGCAATGTCCTCTGCCCTTCCCACAAAAGCAGTGTCCTCGGTCCAACCTCCAACTGTGTCCTCTGTACCCTTCACATCATCCCCCCCCCCCAGCCCCAGTGCAGTGTTCTTTGCCCCCTTCACATCATCCTCCCCCCACCATACACAAACACACAGCACTGTATTGGTAACACAGTAACACTGTTTAGGTGACACCTGTCAGCGTGTGTACAGCAGAGTGGAGAGTGGGAGGCAGCACATTACTGGATGGGGGGCGGTGTCACAAACCATGAAATCAGGCCGAGACAGAAGTACAGTTAAATAACACTTGTTTAATAATAAAAGTAAAAAGAACAAATGTAGTCAAAGCATAGCCAAAGTTCAGTAACTGGAATGGATAGTCAGCCAAGCCAGAAGTCAGGGATCAGTGTAGTGGAACAGCAAGCAGGATCTGGAGCCAGAAGGGATGTCAGCAAAGCAAGTCTTTAACAGCATCGCAGGAGATAGTTTCTGTGATGTTGACCAAGGCGAAGGCAGAGATCCTCTGGACTGGACGGCTTAAGTAGGCAGGACTGACAAGCAGGATCATCAACAGCTGACTAACTGTGGAGAGATAGGAGCTGGCAATTAGCTGACAGCTGAGCGGCCAGCTCAGAGAAGGAAGGGCTGAGCCCAGCCCTGACAGGCGGGAGCTGCCAGAGTTAACTTTTCATATTAACAAGCTGGTATTTGGTTGCTAGGACCGCCTGGCGTCCTAGCAATCAATCACCTGCTGATTAACTCAAAAGGTTAACTGAGGCAGCTTCCGCTCCCACCCTCCATCCAGTTCTGTGCTGCCTCCCGCTCTCCACTCCGCTGTGAAGATGATGAGAGCCGCAGAGACTGGGGGGGGGAGCTAGGCCGTGTTTGCGATCTACACATCGGCTGCCCGTGATCACCGGTAGATTGCGATCGACAGCTAGCCGACCCCCGCCTTAGGCACTGGCCCACAAAAGTCTTATGGTGCTAACAGCCCAGCCTGGTGTAGGAGCCTGTAATGTAGCCTTCAGACAATCCAACCTCTGGCCACCACAGAAGGAGTAAATATCTTGTGCTGTTGGAAAATAAATTTGTTTCTCAGTCAAAAAAAAGTTCCCTTTTAATAAGAAGTCTAGAAATGAAGAAAAAGATGATGTAAGATACCATTCATCACATGGAACAGCTAAGAAAAATGTTATCGTTAAAGCTGATTGCCTTTAACAAAAAAAATAAACCATTAAATTAGTAGCATGTTTTTAAGAGTAGAATTAAAAGGCATAAAATGAAAATGACTGTAAAATGTGAAGGCTCCGCTGAGAATTTATATGACTATATTACTTATCCTACAATATATTTTTTTCTTTAATGCTATGGTATTATCCTTGATGACATGTTTAGAAGGTAGTTGAAATATTAAATGGCCTCTTAAGGTATCATCCAAGAAGAAATATTCATTATTTCTCTGCACATAAGTGGGCCTATTTATCATGCTTGTGTATCACACACCGTAATTTAACGGGCCTGATGGATACCAATGAAGCATCCACAGAGGAGTATTTGGTTGGCGCACAGCTGGGTGGCAATCATTAGATCCCATTACGGTTGGATTTAATGAATGGCCATGTCTGTGTGACTGGAATATATTTTAAGCAGGGCAAGTTTTTGTTGCTGTTTTTCTGCGAAGGTCCTTCATTCTGCATCCATATTAAAGTGGAACTCTAGGCAAAATTATTGTGGGGAAGGGTTTGAACCTCCCGTAGGCTTTTTGCTGGAGTTCCAGTGAGAATACTAGTCCAGTAATCCCAAAATTTACATTTTCTAAAAAAAAGAAAAAAAAAGAAGGTGGTAGAGAGTTTCGTTGTACATTGACTGTCATTGTACCTGTCGCGTAGAAGAAGTAAAATACTTCTGTAGTGTCTCATAGACTCCTGTCCCTTTGTATTGTGAATCACTATTTGGAAAACTCTTCAGGAACCTCTGATTGGGCAGCTCTGACTGCATAGCACCATGAATTTTGTATTCAGTTTGATCTTCAAAAATGTTGGAACTGGCCCTATACAGCCTTTGACCCTGGTTTGAGGCTCACAGCCGTCAATAAGTTGCAGGAGCTTCATAACCTAGAGTCTAGACCCTTACTACAAGAGAGGGTGTTGAGAGCCACCATACTGTCAGTGTGTTGGAACTGGTTATAAGGATAGGACAGGAAGAGCTCATTCAGTATTGACTTATTGGTATAGGTGATTCAAAGGGTAACTCCACCCTCACGGAAAAAAAAAATGTGTAGCTCTACCCCTGCAAGAGCAGCTTGGTAGATTGAGTTCATTGACGATCTGAATCATTTAAGTGTGACAAATATGCAAAAAAATAAAAAAATTATTATTATTATTATTATACAGGATTTATATAGCGCCGACAGTTTACGCAGCGCTTTACAACATTAGGGCAGACAGTACAAGTACAATACAATTCAATGCAGGGAGGAATCAGAGGGCCCTGCTCGTTAGAGCTTACAATCTAGGAGGGAGGGTCAAGTTATACAAAAGGGTAATAGCTGTGGGCGATGAGCTAATGGAGAACATAGTGCAGTTGTTAGATGGAGGCAGGATAGGCTTCTCTGAAGAGGAAAGTTTTCAGGTATCGCCTAAAAGTGGATAAATTTGGAGACAGTCTGACAGATTGGGGTAGGGAATTCCAGAGGATGGGCAAGGCTCGGGAGAAGTCCTGGAGGCGGATATGGGAGGAGGTGATGAGGGAGCTAGAGAGCAGGAGATCTTGGGAGGAACAGAGATGGCGTTTAGGTTGGTATTTTGAGACTAGGTTAGTGATGTAGCTGGGGGCAGAGTTGTGGATGGCTTTGTAACTTATTGTTAGTATTTTGAATTTAATTCGTTGGGCGAGTGGTAGCCAATGGAGGGATTGGCAGAGAGGGGTAGCAGACACTGAGCGGTTTGTAAGGTGGATGAGTCTGGCATGGTGGACTGAAGGGGGGATAGTCTATTTAGAGGTAAGCCAATGAGGAGGGAGTTGCAGTAGTCAAGACGAGAGATGACCAGGGAGTGAATCAGGAGCTTTGTGGTTTCATTGGTTAGAAAGGGACGTAGTTTGGAGATGTTGCGGAGGTTGAGGCGGCAAGCTTTGGAAAGTGATTGGATGTGGGGCTGAAAGGAGAGTTCAGAATCTAGGATAACACCTAGTACCCTGACATGTGGGGACGGGTGGATGGTTGTGCCATTGCTCTTCACAGAGAAGTCAGGGGAAGAGGCACGTGGGGGAGGAAATATTATAAGCTCGGTTTTGGACAAGTTGAGTTTGAGGAAGTGGTGTGACATCCATACAGATATGTCGGTTAGTAAGTTAGTGACGCCCGAGGAGACTGATGGAGTGAGTTGAGGGGTGGAGAGATAGATTTTGGTGTCGTCAGCATAGAAATGATATTGAAAGCCGTGAGACTGACCTAGGGAAGAGGTGTAGATTGAAAATAAAAGAGGTCCAAGAACAGAACCTTGGGGGACCCCGACAGAGAAGGGAAGAGGAGTGGAGGAAGTAGAATTGTAAGTTACACTGGAGGTGCGTTGGGATAGGTATGATGAGAGCCACTGAAGAGCACAGTCACAGAGACCGAGGGAGTAAAGTTTTTCGAGGAGGAGGGGGTGGTCAACCGTGTCAAAGGCAGCTGAAAGGTCCAGAAGTAGGAGTACAGAATAGTGTCCGTTGGTTTTTGCAGTTAGTAGGTCATTTGTGAGTTTTAAAAGAGCAGTTTCTGTGGAGTGTTGAGGGCGGAATCCAGATTGAAGGGGATCAAGAAGGTTGTTTTTAATGAGGTGGTCACTCAGTTGGTTGTAAACCAGGCATTTAAGGAGTTTAGAAGAAAAGGGGAGCAAGGAGATAGGGCATAGGTTGTTAAGATTGGTAGGGTCCAAGGACGTTTTTTTGAGTATGGGAGTGACCAGTGCATGTTTTAGAGCATCGGGGAAGACGCCAGAGGTGAGGGAGAGATTGAAGATGTGGGTTAGAGAGTGTAGGATGGGGTCAGAGGGTGACCGTAGCATTTGAGAGGGAATAGGGTCCAGGGGACAGGTGGTTAGGTGGGCAATAGAAAGGAGTTTAGCAACTTGGTCTGGAGTAGCAGATTTGAATAGGGGGAGTGTCAGTTGTATCTGTTGACATGGGGTCTTATCTGGGGGAGATACCTGTAGAGTGGAGATTTCATCACGGATTGTATCAATCTTGTTTTTGAAGTGATTAGCGATTTCCTGGGCAGTGAGTAAGTCAGTGGGTGGAGGCTGTGGAGGACAGAGTAGAGAGTTGAAGGTAGAGAAGAGTTTACAGGGATTGGATGAGAATGTGTTAATAAGAGTTGTAAAATAGGTTTGCTTGGCAGTGTGGAGGAAAGAATAGTATTTTTGGAGGGCAGATTTGTATTGGTTGAAGTCTTTGAGAGACTTAGTCTTGTGCAACAGACGCTCAAGAGCGCGACTACGTTTTTTGAGAATTTTAGTGTCATCTGTTTGCCAGGGTTGTAGGGGTCGAGGCCTGATTCTTCGTGTAGTGAGGGGAGCGAGCTTGTCCAGGGTGGAGGACAGGTATTTATTGTAGATGGATATGGCTTGGTTGGGGCAGGATAGGGGAGAGATTTTGTCATAGAGGTGGTTGGTAGCAGAATGGAGGAGAGAGGAGTTGAAGTTGCGAAAGTTTCTACGGGTGATGGTTAGGCGATTGGAGGGAAAGGTGGTGGAAGACAAGGGGAGAGAGAAACTAATAAGGTGGTGGTCGGAAGAAAAATTCAGGAAGAGGACAAATACTTTTTGACAGCACTGTATTTACTAATGCTTAGTAGCATAAGAATTAAAAATAGTCAGTGCCAGGGCTTTTTTCAGGGGGAATTTGGTGGAACTCAGTTCCACCACCTCTGGCTCAGACCCTTGGGGGGGGGGCCTGCTGACCACAATCACTTGTAAACACAGAAGTCCGGTTTCTGTGTTTACAAGTGACAGCTCTGCACTCTGTATGTAACCCCCATGAACTCTGCATGTAATGCAATCCTGGTATTTAACGCCCCTTTAAGACCCTCCTACTGTTCGTGAAATTTGACTGACCACACCCACTAGTTGACGTGATTTGGAGGGTGCGAGTGGGGGGAGGGGGTTTTGGGGGGTCGTGGTTGAGTTCCAGCACCTATTGTTTGAGAAAAAAAGCCCTGGTCAGTGCTGACAGAGAGAGTGAAGAATATTTACTGTCTGGAGGAAAGAAGAGTAAAGGCAAACATGACTGAAACATTTAAATACATTATGAGTTTGAATAAGTTTCAGGAGGGCAGTATGTTCAATATAAAGCTAAGATCAAGAACACGGGGACATGACTTCAAATTAGGGAGGAATGTTCAAAACTGAGTATTGATGAGTAGTTGATGTTTGCAATAGACTTCCAGCAGAGAGAGTGAATCAGTCAACAGTTAGTGGATTCAAACTTGCTTGGGAAAAACATGTACTCAAGCAAAAAAAGTTGGTTAGACTCGATGGACCACTTTGTCTTTTGTCACTCTTCTATGTTTCTATGAAAAGGTTGTTATTTTTATTTTTTTTTTAATCAGCATCAGCACCAACAACAGAGAAAATGGCCTTGTCTTTCCCTTTATTCTAAAGAAATTAGAACATTAGCTCGCTAGATAGAAGAGATAGTAGACTTACTCTTATGGTGGCCTGTGCCTCCTAACATCTCTTCATTCCAGCTGGAATATTCTCTTTGGAATTCAACTCTTCTGGGAGTTTCAGATCTTTAGGGTTGGAGATTGCGCTGGACTGACTCAATCAGTTACTGATTGTTGGTAGGTAATGATGCAGGCTCAAGAATTCCCATACAAAGATTTGTGCCCAACCGATAATGAGCCCTTTCGGGGCCATGGGCTGTTGCCTCGGGGTATGGCCTTACGGTCGATTCTGCATGTAACCTTGGAATGTCGATAGAAAGGAGCACTCGGTATTCAAAAAACTTAAAGCGGAGTTCCAGACGTTTTTGTGTTTACTAAAAGTCAGCAGCTACAAAAAGTGTAGCTGCTGACTTTTATTAAACACTCACCTGTCCAAGGGTCCAGGGTTGTGGCCACCTGAACCCTCGTTCTCTAACTCGCCTTTCCCCGGCACTGGCATTGCAAGTGTGGGCACCCGGCTGTGACAGATTGCGACTTCACAGCCGGGTGCACACTGCGCATGCGCAAGTCTTGCTGCAGCTCCTCAATGGCCGTGCAATCTTCTGGGACCTGTGACGTGTCCCAGAAAATTGCAGGGAAGGAGAGGGAGAGGAGAACTAGGTACCTGCTCCCCCTCAAAAAAAATGACATGCCAAATGGGGCATAGAAGGGGGTAAGGAGTGTCTTAAACTGGAACTTCCACTTTTGGATGGAACTCCGCTTTAAAGTATTTTATTGCGGTAATACCTTTATACAAGGCAACATATTTATCTCAAGGCTGCCCGAAGAAATGTAATAAAGTGTGGGAGCTCTGGATTAGTTCTGACACTACCGACTCCTATATTGAGGTCTGTTGCTCTATTGCTGCCCTTTTGCCAGGCGTGGCTCGTCTATCAAGGGTGCGCGAGCGCCGCCCCCTCTGTCATGCCACCCCCTCTATGTAGAATGGATAGATTCATGCATTGCATGAATCTATCTATGGCTGTTGTAGCCACCCCCTATTCAGGCATCTGGCCCCTTTTCGGACGCCGGGCGCCTGAATTACAGCAGCTGGGTGTTTTTTTAAACACATGATTAGAGCCATAGGCTCTAATAGGCTTCAAAAAAGGTGGACTCAGAGCGCAGAGCATTGCGCTCACAGCCCACCCAGGTGTGTTAGAAAAGCAAATGAATATTCGCTTTTCTAACACTGAACTGCCTCTCCGCCAATCAGGAGGCGTGGGTCTAATACCCATCACCTGATTGGCTGAAGGCACAGGCGATTTCATTGGCCGCCTAGCAGAAGGCAAGAAGAGCTGCATTGAGGATACAGGAGCTGTCGCTTGACCTGCGCTCCCAGTCCCACAGCTCGCCGCCGTCACCCACTGCCTGACCTGCCACCACGATGGGGTAAGTGCCAGTCAGACGGCGGGTGGGCGGGGGGTGTCACAGTGGCTGCATTTGCTGGGCACATTTTGCTGCATATGATGGGCACAATTGGCTGCATATGATGGGCACAGTGGCTGCATATGATGGGCACAGTGGCTGCATTTGCTGGGCACAGTTGACTGCATTTGCTGGGCACAGTTGGCTGCATTTGCTGGGCACATTTGGCTGCATATGATGGGCACAATTGGCTGCATATGATGGGCACAGTGGCTGCATATGATGGACACAGTTGGCTGCATATGATGGGCACAGTGGCTACATATGATGTGCACAGTTGGCTGCATATGATGGATACATTTGGCTGCATATGATGGGCACAGTTGGCTGCAATTGATAAGCACAGTTGGCTGCAATTGATGGGCACAGTGGCTGAATTTTATGTTGTTTTTTTTTGAGTATTTTTCTGAATTTTTTAGTCCGTTTGTGCCCCCCCAAAAATTTTGAGCACCAGCCGCCACTCTTTTGCTTATTGTATTTTGATGTGCCTATTGCCCCGGTTGAGTTTTTTCACACGTTCATACCAGGCAGGTTACTTGCCCTGCAGTAATTTTTTCCTTTTTTGTCCCCCCTGCTGTACCTCTCCTTGTTTTTAAAACCACCTACTTTTTATATACCTTAATAAAGATCAGTTCTAAAAAATAAATTTAAAAATAAACAAAAAAAGACGTTTATTGAAGGTAGCAAGAATTAAAATCAAACCAACGTGTTTTTGGGGAACCGAGACTTCCCCTTTTGCCCTTCTTTAGGGTTTTTTCTGCATGCTAATGGATGGGGAAGGGCCCCAATCAGTTGTGCCTGTAGCAAAAGGATCTTTGTTTTTTTTCTGTCCCGAACAGGGAGTGTCAGATGTCTGTGTTCCCCAACGTGTGATCTGGTTCCACCCAACACTCCTGGAACTGTGAAATGCCAAAGAGTCTTATGGAGGCTGCAGGACTGGAACTGAAGAAAGGTAGGAGACACGGGACACCTGAGGAATACAGTATATTCCCTTTTGACGTGAATTCTTTAGAGACCTGACAGGGTCACTTTACGTAAGCCTAAATTAATTCAATGCCATTAGAATACATTGGCACTTTCAAGTGCTTTTACTTTTTTTTTTAAAATGGTACATGGTACTAAAACCAGACATTAAACGTTTTCAATTCAGGGATCGTTTAGGACCATTTTAAAAACGTTTTTTAATTAGGAAAAATGCAGTGATGAAATATTCATACGATGAAAAAGTAAAACATCCCTAGAAGTGGGACTTGTTTAATAAAAACATCAGTCTGCACTAATTAATTTATGGCTTGCTGGGGAGGATGGGGAAGGGAGAATAGATTTATTTAATTTCCTGATGCCCAGTATACTGTATTTTAGCCTGAATATAAATGATGCCAATTACCGGTTAAGATAAAAGATTTACCGTTCCATCATTCTGTTAATTAGTATCAGCGCTGTATATTGCGTGAAATCCTATGGAGCCCTTTGAAAGGGCATTAGGAAATCTGTACAATAGCTGGGAATTATTATAAAAAGATTATTTGTTTTATGAAATATCACAAAGGAATGTCTTTCAATGATAGCTTGTGCTTTGATGAAAAAGAAATGTCATAGATAAAGGCACAGAAGAATGGAAGAATGTGGCTTCAGAGAGATGGAACAATAGGAAGATCCAATTAGGAGGTCTTGATGGCCCGTGAGTTCATCCTAGGCCCAGTAGGTAATGTATAGAGAAAAAAAAAAATTAAAAAGATGTCTGTGATGTAAATTGTAGAGAAAAGCTTCCAATTCTTGTGGGTTTTGGGTTCTTAAAGATCTACCACACCCATTGCACGCAATTTTTCGAGATATTTTTGGATGGGACAGTTAGTTTTTGCACACAGGTGATTGACGCAGCCTGAGGATGATGCAGCTGTATCATTTGAGACGGCAGCCGTAGGCTCCTATGAAGCGTTATATCACTTGGGTGCAGGGCCCCTTATCCTCTCACTGGGTTTATGAGATCTGTAGTTAGAGCGTGGTAGGTGACCAGGAGAGCTGAAGTTGGGGATGATGGTGTGCAAAAAACCCCAGCTGTCCCAGTACCTTTCTTACCCTGACCCAATTATTTGGACAAGGTTTGGGATCAAGATGGTGGGCTCTGTAGTTGGAAATGGGGTACTCCTGCCATTTGATGACCTAAAATGCCAATAACACTTTCCTAATTCCCATTTATGTCAATATCTCCAGTTTAGGCACGCTCAATCTGGTTCTTCTAGTATATGTGTAAGGGTTAGCGATTTGGAAAGCTCTATCCTCTATCTAAAAACAATTGTTCATAGAAGCCACCAAGGTCTTGTCATCTTGTCACTCTGCGTGGTTCTCCGATTTCCCAAGCTTAGATAGTGACTGGGATGACGTATGGAGTACTCCTTTTTTTTAGACTGGTGTCAGCACGAGATCACATTATACAGTACAAATTCCTCCACAGAAATTATTTTACCCCTGCTAAACTAGCGAGTATTTTCATCATCACATTGCTGAAGATGTGCTGCTCCTGGGGCAGATTTTATACACATATTTTGGCACTGTGCACCCATTCTATTGTTTTGGTCTGGGGTTGTAATCTGTGTTAAGTCGGTCACGACAATTACCATTAGTCCTTCTGTAGAAGTCTGCTTACTATGCCTGGTTGACCCCTTTGCACCTAAAAAAGGTGACATGTACGCTATTTAACCTACTCTTTTATTATGTACGAAAAAATCAAACCTGGCATGGAAGAAACCAGGGGCTCCCGCCATTTTGGCTTGAAAGGCGTTGGTAAATAAAGCACTACCATTGTACAAAACTACTGTACATATGTTAATAGAGGTGTACCAACTAAATTTGAAAAGGTGTGGGGAGGGTGGATAAATGACTAATACACTGCATCAGATTGATTGCTTGTATATTACATGGCTCTTGCGGAGGGTATGGTACAGTTCCTTTAAAGGCTCTGGTAAACAGTTTATGTAGGTGCTCTTGGTACCGTTGGGGAGTTGATATGTGAGGATGTAAGTGTGGCTTCTCTATTATGTTGCCAATTCTTTGAATGTTTTCATCATATTTTATATGGGAGCTGCATTGTCCACTGGTGCTGATGCATTGTAGTGCTGTTTGTTATATGTTGTTATGTTTGTAACTTTTATATGACAAAACTAATAATAAAGAGAATTTATATATATATATATATATATATATATATATATATATATATATATATATATATATATATATATATATATATATATATATATATATATATAAAGTTATTATCCAGTACGTAAATTTGGTCTTCAGTTAAGAAAAAAAAATCCACTACCATTCTGCTTATCCCTCCATTATTGAGCCAGTCTCTAAATTTTATTCAACAAGTGTTAAAAATAAACCTGAAGGCATGTCTACTGTCATGAAATTGTGGTCAAATGACAAGCCGAGTCTCAAGTCTATAGTGTGTGATGGTCTTTCTTGTAATTGCAACATTGCTTCCTACTAACGTGGAAAACTAATTTTATTTATATATATATATATATATATATATATATATATATATATATATATATATATATATATAGTATATATTACAAATATCAGTGGCTGTAAAAAATCTGTTTTATAAAAACAAGTCACCGAATTTTAGTAGCAAGGGACTTTAGAGGGCATATACAAAATGGCATGCTTGCAATTGAAATCGCGCTAGAGATAAAAAGAAGCAGCTAACATATCAAACAATACAAATTGATAATAAAATATTCACAAACAGTGTAACGCTAAATATATAAATGTGTCATTCGATGATACATAGATGTAGCTAGGTGCTAGTGTAATAGTTGTTAGAGTAGGTAAATTTGGCTTGGCAGGCAGCCAAGTCTGAGTTGAATCTGGGTCAGGGCTGAGTGACTTGGGAAGGCTGGATGACTCATCAAGCAGCACCTATGGTAACTCCCCTGCTCTCTGGAACCTTGGAGAAGCTTCCAGAAATGGAGGGTGGAGTCTAGGAGGAGCTGCCTGGAGTATTGAGGAAGGCCCCAGCCAATCCCCAGGAAAGTGGGCTGGCAGGGGGCAGGCACTTCTGAAATACTCTTGGGTCATGCCAGCAGGGGCAGTCGGGTGGAAGATGGAGAAGTGGTGCTGAGGAGGCTGTTGGTGGCCCTTGAGGGTGCCCCCTAGTCGGGGGGGGGGACCTTGAGCCAAGGGGGCCAAGTCTGAGTTGAATCTGGGTCAGGGCTGAGTGACTTGGGAAGGCTGGATGACTCATCATGCTGCACTTATGGTAACTCCCCCTGCTCTCTAGAACCTTGTAGAAGCTTCCAGAAATAGAGGGTGGAGTCTAGGAGGAGCTGCTTGGAGTATTGAGGAAGGCCCCAGCCAATCCCCAGCAAAGTAGGCTGGCAGGGGGCAGGCACCTCTTAAATACTCTTAGGTCATGCCAGAAGGGGCAGTTGGGTGAAAGATGGAGAAGAAGTGCTGAGGAGGCTGTTGGTGGCCCTTGAGGGTGCCCCCTAGTCTGGGGGGGGACCTCGAGCCAATGGGCTTGGGTGCTGGTGGGACCCTCTACAACACACAGAGGATATCCTTCCTGGATGCACGGGAGCAAGAGTGAGGACAGCGAAAGAGAGCCAGCACATCCAGGGGTTCTCCAGGAGAAGTCATCCGGGTGGCCGGTGAGTGTGCAGTCTGGGAAGGCTGTAAACAAGGTTTAGGAGTGTGTCTATGGGAATGTTTGACCATTCTTCCAGAATTTTTGAGGTCAGGCACTGATGTTAGATGAGAAGGCCTGGCTCGCAGTCTCCACTCTAATTCATCCCAAAGATGTTCTATTGGCTTGAGGTCAGGACTCTGTGCAGGCCAACTTTTAACAAGACTCGTGGCCACTCATTAAAATGAGAAGAAACGAGGTTTAACCTTAAACTATGTAGAGCAGTGGTTCTCAACCTTCTAGTGCCGTGACCCCTTGGTAAAATTTCCCAAGTTGGGGGGACCCCTAACAGTAAAATTATCTTTATAGCGTGGGTTGTCAGCACCCAAGGCAAGACAAGTAATTTGTGCCCCTCACCCGTGGACATTTAGTGCTCCCTGAGTCCCTTTAATGGGAACTATAATCACAGGTAGTGTTACTCACTGTGTCACCGACTCTGTGGTGTCTCGTAGCAGTGACACCTATGCCGAAATCAGGAGATAGGATCTCCTCCAGCCCCTCCCACTTCGCATTCCTCACCAGTCAGCTGACCTCTAGTCTCTGCCCCCCCAGCCATGCCGTGAACTGAATGGGCGCCTGCGAAGAGGCTGAGTGGGTGGCCACGGGCTCCAGGGATAGTCCTGCTGGGCGGCCGCAAAAAGGCTGGGAGAGTGGTGTGGGCTTCAGAAACAGCCCAACATTCGGTGACCCCTGGCAAATCGTCATTCGACCCCCGAGGGGGTCCCGACCCCCAGGTTGAGAACCACTGATGTAGAGGGTTCTTTACTGTAAGAGCGGCAAGGATGTGGAATTCCCTTCCACAGGCGGTGGTCTCAGCGGGGAGCATTGATAGCTTCAAGGAACTATTAGATAAGCACCTGAATGACCGCAACATACAGGGATATATAATGTAATACTGACACATTATCACACACATAGGTTGGACTTGATGGACTTGTGTCTTTTTTCAACCTCACCTACTATGTAACTATGTAACTTGCTCATTCGTGTCTTTATGAACCTTGCTTTGTGCACTGGTCCAAATCATTTGGGGGAGCGGGGGATTATGGTTTGGGGTTTTTTTTCAGGGGTTGGGCTTGGCCCCTTAGTTCCAGTGAAGGGAACTATTAAGGTGTCAGCATACCAAGATATTTTGGACAATTTCATGCTCCCAACTTTGTGGGAACAGTTTGGGGATGGCCCCTTCTTGTTCCAACATGACTGCACACCAGTGCACAAAGCAAGGTCCATAAAGACACGGATGAGTGAGTTTGGGGTGGAGGAACTTGGCTGGCCTGTACAGAGTCCTTACCTCAACCTGATAGAACACTTTTGGGATGAATTCGAGCGGAGACTGCGAGCCAGGCCTTCTCGTCCAACATCAGTGCCTGACCTTACAAATGCACTTCTGGAAGAATGGTCAAACATTCCCATAGACACACTCCTAAACCTTGTGGACGGCCTTCCCAGAAGAGTTGAAGCTGTTATAGCTGCAAAGGGTGGGTCAACTCAATATTGAACCCTACAGACTAAGACTGGGATGCCATTAAAGTTCATGTGTGTGTGTGTAAAGGCAGGCGTCCCAATACTTTTGACAATATAGTGTACACTTATTGGTGTATTAATGATTGCAGAGCTGCATTAATTAGTGTCTTTTGTATCTGCCTGGATTTCAGTTGACCAGCAGTGTTCAATGACCCCGTGTCTTTATCCAGCTTTGTGAGTGGGAGGAGGGAGTGCGCCAGGACATGCCAGTAAGCGTATAAAAAGCACAGACCTTTTTTTTTACCTTATTACTATTTGCAAAAACAGACCTGCTGGGCTTTGTCCATAGAATTTGTAGTGAGGCTCATTTAAATCACAGAATAAAAAAAAATCAAGCAGTTTACCTAACTCCACAGCCCTACACTTAGATTAACATTTGGGGAAAAGCTTTTAATTAACAGGGCTAAATTAAATGAATTTACATACTTTCATATTTGTACAGTGATATGTAAATGTGGGTGATGAGATATAAAATTCAGTATGACAGTAATTTAATTAAAATTAAAAGAAGCATTAGATGCATAGTGATTAGATGATTTCTCCAGAAATGCAGTATAATTATCTAATAAGGGTCTCTGTGCCTCTGGATAATAAAGTGAATCAATATTTGCATAGATAGGCTCCTCTGTTGAAGCAGTACATGAAGAGCTGGCTGTGAGGGGCCCATGCATTACAGGTAGGGTTGCCACCTCATCCCTTTAAACCCGAGGCTAATTTAAAGCAGATAAGGCACCAAGTGAGTTTTAGTTTAGATTTATAGCATTTTTATTATTATTTTTTTTTTTTTTACTAGTAATGGCAGCGATCTGTGATTTTTATCGGGACTGCGACATTATGGCGGACACATCGGACACTTTTGACACATTTTTGGGACCATTGGCATATATATAACGATCAGTGTTATAAAAATGCACTGATTACTGTAAAACTGTCACTGGCAGAGAAGGGGTTAACACTAGGGGGCGATCAAGGGGTTAATTGTGTCCCCTCTCTGTATTCTAACTGAAGGGTGGAGGGGACTGTCTAGGGGAGATGACAGATCGCTGTGCATACTTTGTATGAACAGATGATCAGTCTCTTCTCCCCTCAGAGAACCAGAAACTGTGTGTTTACACACACAGATCCCTCTCGGTGTGTCACCAGCGATCGCGAGAGCCCGGCGGTGATCGCGATCGCCGGGCACTCGCATCGGCTCTGGGGGAAGCAGTGAGCGTGTGCCCCTAGTGGCTATAGGGCGAAGCGAAGTTACATAATGTTGTTTCGCCCAGCCGTGCCATTCTGCCGCAGTAAAACTGCAGCAGTGTCAAAAACCATGAAATCAGACCGAGACAGAAGTACAGTTAAATCACACTTGTTTAACCGGTTCAATACAGGGCATTTTCAGCCCCTTCCTTCCCAGGCCAATTTTTAGTTTTCGGCGCTGTCGCACTTTAAAGGACAATTGCGCGGTCGTGTGATGTTGTACCCAAAAAAATTTGACGTCCTTTTTTCCCCACAAATAGAGCTTTCTTTTGGTGGTATTTAATCACCTCTGCGGTTTTTATTTTTTGCGCTATAAACAAAAGAAGAGCGACAATTTTGAAAAAAAAACACAATATTTTTTACTTTTAGCTATAATAAATATCCCAATTTTTTTTAAAAAAAACACATTTTTTCCTCAGTTTCGGCCGATACGTATTCTTCTACATATTTTTGGTAAAAAAAAAAAAATCGCAATAAGCGTATATTGATTGGTTTGCGCAAAAGTTATAGCGTCTACAAAATACAGGATAGATTTATGCCATTTTCTAAAAAAAAAATATTTATTTATTTTTTTACTAGTAATAGCGGCGATCGCAATTTTTTTTCGTGACTGCGACATTATGGCGGACACATCGGACACTTTTGACACATTTTTGGGACCATTCACATTTATACAGCGATCAATGCTATAAAATTGCATTGATTACTGTGTAAATGTGACAGGCAGTGAAGGGGTTAACCACTAGGGGGCGGGGAGGGGTTAAGTATGTTTCCTAGGGAATGTTTCTAACTGTAGGGGGCGGGGACGCACAAGGGGAGGAGACCGATCAGTGTTCCGCTGTACTGGGAACACAGATCGGTCTCCTCTGAACTGACAGAACGTGGATCTGTGTGTTTACACACACAGATCCACGGTCCGGCCCGGTTAACGGGCAATCACGGGTGCCCAGCGGACATCACGGCCTCCGGGCACACGCACCGGGTCCCAGGCAACGCGGCGGGCGCGCGCACGCGCCCCCTAGGCGGCCGGGAAGCCCAGGCCGTCATATGACGTCCACCCAGGATGGGAGATCCCATCTGTGGATGTCATATGTCTATAGCTGGGTATTGAAGTGGTTAATAATAAAAGTAAAAAGAACAAGTCAAAACATAGCCAAAGTTCAGTAACTCCAGAAGTCAAGGATCAAAGTAGTGGAACAGCAAGCAGGATCTGTAGCCTGAAGGGATGTCAGCAAAGCCAGTCTTTAAACAGGAACGCAGGCGATAGTTTCTTGTGATGTGACCAAGGCGAAGGCAGAGCTCCTCAGGACTGGACGGCTTAAGTAGGCAGGACTGACGAGCAGGATCAACAACAGCTGGGTAACTGTGGAGAGAAATGGGAGCTGGCAATTAGCTGACAGCTGAGCGGCTAGCTCAGAGAAGGAAGGAGCCCTGACAGGCGGGTGGTCAGCAAGTGGTTAATTACCACCTAAATTAGCCGCAGAACCTGTGTAATTAATATGTGTTCGAGTTTAAAGGGATGAGGTGACAACCCTACTGCCAGGCTGTCAGTCTACCCAATACTAATAGTATATACTGAAAAGTTAAAGGGGAACTACTATCTTCCCCTTCCTGAAGCCCCCATCTATTTTTACTTGAAGATCATCTCTGGGCAAAAAAAAAATTTTTTCCCGTACACCCATGTGACCGCACTTCACGGGTCAACTGCTTGTTTTTGTCTAGGAGACTGTAGAAGGGAGATATACTTACCTGATCCTCCGATCTTCCCAGCGCAAGACTGGTCCCTGTGGCTCCTGACCCCCCCCACCCCCGCGGCCTTGTGCAGTGGACTGTTCCTGACATCATCACACCCATAGACCTGCTCTGGACGTGAGGAAGTCAAGAACAGTCCACCACCGGATCGTTGGGGAGCGCTGTTTGCTGGTAGAGAGGAGGATCGGTTGAGTATAAGCTTTCTCCTCTCCCCTAGACAGAAACGAGCAGCTGACCTGTGCATATAGTGGGCACAGCCCCACTGCATGGGAAAACTTCTTTTTTTTGCCAGGATATGGGCTTTAAACTGTATAATTATGTGCAGTAAAGTCACAGGTTATTCCTGTTCTTCCTTAGAGGTGAGGTTGGCAGTTGTTGCTCCTGGACTGAGCTCAAATAATGACGCATAAGCATAAGCACTGCGTGGTGTGCTGTTATCCCAGTATGTGGGATGATCCGCCCCAAGTTGGACATCAATTAGTTAAAGCCGTGGTTTACATTGCTTATAGTTTGCCTTCCCTATCCTCCTAGCTCCTGGCACGGCACTAACACCCCCCTCCGCCACCCACTGTCCTAACCGTGGATGCGGGCGGTGAGAGCAGCGGTCTGAGCTGCTGTGGCCATCTCCCAGCGTGGCGGGCTCCGGAGTCCTCTCTTCTCTGCTCCTCCCGGTGCTAGGCTTCCAATTGGATCTTCTGACGTTTTGGCCAATCGGGAAATGGGTTTCATACCTGCTTCCCGATTGGCCGGGAGGAGGATCAGTGTTGCAACAGCGAATATTCATTCGCTGTTGCAACACACCTGGGTGGGCTCAGGACACATGCTCTGAAACCCGAGCCCATTTTGAAGCCTATTAGATCCTCTGGCTCCAATCAGGTGTTTAAAAAAAAACAAAAAACCCTGGCCACTGTAATTCATATGGGGTCGGGCACATGAATCGGGGGCAGCAGCAGTGGCAGTGGATAGATTCAAGATGCTATCCACAGCCAGGTGGTGTTAGTGGGGGGGGGGGGGTAGCTGAGAGGTAGATGAGAGGCTTGCTATGGAGGCACTTGCGCAGGCTCGCTCCTGAGCCGCAAACCTGTGAATGGACATTGTCAATTCACACACAGAGCATGGCTTGGCCTCACCTCATCTCTCCTCATTGGCTATGATTGACAGCAGTAGGGGCCAATGGGACAATAAGGAGAGGGAGAGTCAGGAGAGCCGCTGCTCTCATGCACATCACTGGATTGAGAAGGTGGGGGGGAATTAGCATTATCGCTCTGTGTGCTGGCGGGTAGATGGGAAAGATCTCCCTCTGACCAGTCCTGCCATTCATGAAGTGCTACTGTACTTCCAGAGGAGAGAGGGGGCGGCGCCGGAGCGCCCCTAATGGACGGGCTGCCTCTCTGTACTTCTAGAGGAGAGAGGGGGCGGCGCCGGAGCGCCCCTAATGGACGGGCTGCCACTCTGTACTTCTAGAGGAGAGAGGGGGCTGCGCCGGAGCGCCCCTAATGGACGGGCTGCCACTCTGTACTTCTAGAGGAGAGAGGGGGCGGCGCCGGAGCGCCCCTAATGGACGGGCTGCCACTCTGTACTTCTAGAGGGGAGAGGGGGCGGCGCCGGAGCTCCCCTAATGGACGGGCTGCCACTCTGTACTTCTAGAGGGGAGAGGGGGCGGCGCCGGAGCTCCCCTAATGGACGGGCTGCCACTCTGTACTTCTAGAGGGGAGAGGGGGCGGCGCCGGAGCTCCCCTAATGGACGGGCTGCCACTCTGTACTTCTAGAGGAGAGAGGGGGCGGCGCCGGAGCGCCCCTAATGGACGGGCTGCCACTCTGTACTTCTAGAGGAGAGAGGGGGCGGCGCCGGAGCTCCCCTAATGGACGGGCTGCCACTCTGTACTTCTAGAGGGGAGAGGGGGCGGCGCCGGAGCTCCCCTAATGGACGGGCTGCCACTCTGTACTTCTAGAGGGGAGAGGGGGCGGCGCCGGAGCTCCCCTAATGGACGGGCTGCCACTCTGTACTTCTAGAGGAGAGAGGGGGCGGCGCCGGAGCGCCCCTAATGGACGGGCTGCCACTCTGTACTTCTAGAGGAGAGAGGGGGCGGCGCTGGAGCGCCCCTAATGGACGGGCTGCCACTCTGTACTTCTAGAGGAGAGAGGGGGCGGCGCCGGAGCGCCCCTAATGGACGGGCTGCCACTCTGTACTTCTAGAGGGGAGAGGGGGCGGCGCCGGAGCTCCCCTAATGGACGGGTTGCCACTCTGTACTTCTAGAGGGGAGAGGGGGTGGCCCGCCACTCTGTACTTCTCTATGGCAGGCAGGCAGATCATTGCTAGTGAGAAGGGCTGGCAGGGTGCTCTACATAGCTTCCTGAAAACATCCCAGCACTCCTCTCGAGAGCCCTCAGCCCTGATGGAAGCAGTAAGCTGGCTCTTGGGAGAAGTTATGCAAATATTAAAATTCCTTATTATTATCCTAGATTGTAAGCTCTAACGAGCAGGGCCCTCTGATTCCTCCTGTATTGAATTGTATTGTACTTGTATTGTCTGCCCTAATGTTGTAAAGCGCTGCGTAAACTGTCGGCGCTATATAAATCCTGTATAATAATAATAATTATTTAGGATATTTATATAGCGCCGTCAATTTGCGCAGCGCTTTACATATACATTGTACATTCACATCAGTCCCTACCCTCAAGGAGCTTACAATCCATGGTCCCCAACTCACATTCATATACTGGGGACAATTTAGACAGAAGCCAATTAACCTACCAGCATGTCTTTGGGGTGAGGGAGGAAACCGGAGTACCCGGAGGAAACCCACACAGGTACAGGGAGAACATGCAAACTCCAGGCGGGTAGTGTCATGGATGGGATTTGAACCAGCAACCCTTTTTACTAGGTGAGAGTGCTATCCACTACACCATTGTGCCGCCCACTGTGAGGGTTGGATGACAGTCTGGGCATTCCTATGCAGAGCACTCTAGGCAATGCCCGCATGTGCTGCTGAACTTCCATTATTCACATTTAAAAGCTGAAATTCAAGGAATGAAAAGGGTGAACTAAGAACAATCAGGCTGGGGAGTAAAGCGTTAGACGATGTTGGACGTCCTATATCCAGAAAACGAGGCGGGCTCTAGTTCACTTGCTGCAGACAGCTAAGTAATGTGCAATGTGATATTTATGGGTGATGATGTGATTTTATGGGTGGTGATGTGATTTTATGGGTGATGAGCTCATTTACTGTAAACCTCATTGTATGAAAGAAGTCTTGCTTATAGATCTAAGGTACCAACAGTGAAAACATGAAGTCCAGGTCCGGAGAACACAGAGGCACCTTGCAAGGAATGTACATCCATCATTGCCGGCAATGGAATTTCCCCTTCTACATTTTGCATGCAACCTGCTGGGAAAGGACTGGATATCTAATCTGGAAATTCCCCCCAATTATCTGTCTCTATTTATAATGAATCAGAGGCTCTCTGACAGTTCAGTCCCCCACATAGTCCCATATGATGAATGTGACTTCTCCTTATCTGCAGAGCCTCTGGAATGATAACAGAAAACCTCATTCCCAGAGCAATGACGGCAATCCAAGGCACATGAACACACCGCCATCCATGACTGGGTTCAATTGAATCTAATTATTATTTTATGCTGCTCTTCACTAGTTCTATTACACAAAACTCCGGACCTACATAGAAAAACCACCATTCCACTGTCTATTCCTTTAACCACCTGCGGTCTGGGCCCATTCTGACATTTCTCACGTGTAAAAATCTGATTATTAGAAAATTACTTAGAACCCCCATTATATATTTTTTTTTTTCAGCTGGGGCCCTGGAGAATAAAATGGTTGTTCTTGCATTTTTTTTAAGTCACAGCGGTTTATCAAACCCAAATTTTTCAGCAAAAAATACACCTAGTAATTCTTATGCCCCGTACACACGGTCGGACATTGATCGGACATTCCGACAACAAAATCCTAGGATTTTTTCCGACGGATGTTGGCTCAAACTTGTCTTGCATACACACGGTCACACAAATCTTGTCGGAAAATCCGATCGTTCTGAATGCGGTGACGTAAAACACGTACGTCGGGACTATAAACGGGGCAGTGGCCAATAGCTTTCATCTCTTTATTTATTCTGAGCATGCGTGGCACTTTGTGCGTCAGATTTCTGTACACACGATCGGAAATTCCGACAACGGATTTTGTTGTCGGAAAATTTTATATCCTGCTCTCAAACTTTGTGTGTCGGAAAATCCGATAGAAAATGTGTGATGGAGCCTACACACGGTCGGAATTTCCGACAACAAGGTCCCATCACACATTTTCCGTTGGAAAATCCGACCGTGTGTACGGGGCATAAAGGTTGTAATTTAACCGGTTCAATACCGGGCAATTTCACCCCCTTCCTTCCCAGGCCAATTTTTAGTTTTCAGCGCTGTCGCACTTTAAACGTCAATTGCGCGGTCGTGCAACGTTGTACCCAAAAAAAATTGACGTCCTTTTTTCCCCACAAATAGAGCTTTCTTTTGGTGGTATTTGATCGCCTCTGCGGTTTTTATTTTTTGCGCTATAAACAAAAGAAGAGCGACAATTTTGAAAAAAACACAATATTTTTTACTTTTTGCTATAATAAATATCCCAATTTTTTTTTTAAAAAACTAATTTTTTCCTCATATTCCTTCTTCTACATATTTTTTTCTACATATTTTTGGTAAAAAAAAATCGCAATAAGCGTATATTGATTGGTTTGCGCAAAAGTTATAGCGTCTACAAAATACGGGATAGATTTATGGCGTTTTTAAAAAAAAATATTTATTTATTTTTTTAGCGCCGATCGCGATTTTTTTTCGTGACTGCGACATTATGGCGGACACATCGGACACTTTTGACACATTTTTGGGACCATTCACATTTATACAGCGATCAATGCTATAAAATTGCATTGATTACTGTGTAAATGTGACAGGCAGTGAAGGGGTTAACCACTATCGGGCGGGGAGGGGTTAATATGTTTCCTAGGGAGTGATTACTAACTGTAGGGGGAGGGGACGTACTAGGGGAGGAGACCGATCAGTGTTCCTCCGTTCTGGGAACACAGATCGCTCTCCTCAGAGCTGACAGGCTGTAGATCTGTGTGTTTACACACACAGATCCACATGCCGGTCCGGTTAACCGGCAATCGCGGGTGCCCGGCGGACATCGCGGCCGCCGGGCACACGCACCGGGTCCCGAGGAACGCGGCGGGCGCGCGCGCGTGCTCCCGGCGGCGCGCGTGCGCCCCCTAGGCGGCCGGGAATCCCAGGGCGTCATATTACGCCCACCCAGGATGGGAGATCCCATCTGTGGACGTCATATGACTATGGGCGGGTATTGAAGTGGTTAATAAAAAAAAATTACAAACATGTTATACTTACGGTACCTGCTCTGTGCAATGGTTTTGCACAGAGCAGCCCCAATCCTTTTCTTTTTGGGTCCCCCCCCCGCTGGCAGTCCTGGCTTCTCCCCTCCTGTTGAGTGCCCCCATAGTAAGCCTCTTGCTATGGGGGCACTCACACAGGCTCGCTCCTGTGAATGGACCTTGTCAATTCACACACAGAGCATGGCTTGGCCCCGCCTCATCTCTCCTCATTGGCTATGATTGACAGCAGTAGGGGCCAATGGGACAATAAGGAGAGGGAGAGTCAGGAGAGCCCCTGCTCTCATGCACATCACTGGATCGAGAAGGGGCTCGTGTAAGTATAATAGGGGGCTAGGGTGGGGGGAGCTGCACCCTTATGGTTTTTTACCCTAATGCATTCTTTGCATTAAAAAAACAAAAACTTTTAGAACCACTTTAACCACTTGAGCTCCGGAAGGTTTACCCCCCTTCATGACCAGGCCATTTTTTTGTGATATGGCACTGCATTAGTTTAACTGACAATTGTGCGATTGTGCAAAACTGTACACAAATACAATTTTTGTTGTTTTCCCACAAATAGAGCATTCTTTTGGTGGTATTTGATCACCTCTGCGCTTTTTATTTTTTGCGTTATAAACAAAACGAAAAAACGGCAATTTAAAAAAAAACAACTATATTTTTTATATACTTATACAATAAAAAAAGCTGTAAAAAATCTAATTTCTTCATCAGTTTAGCCCAATATGTATTCTGCTACATATTTTTGGTAAAAAAAAATCCCAATAAGCCTATATTGATTGGTTTGCATAACAGTTATGGGTGGCACAGTGGTGTAGTGGGTAGCACTTTCGCCTAGCAGTAAGAAGGGTCGCTGGTTCGAATCCCAACCACGACACTACCTGCCTGGAGTTTGCATGTTCTCCCTGTGCCTGCATGGGTTTCCTCCGGGTACTCCGGTTTCCTCCCACACTCCAAAGAAATGCTGGTAGGTTAATTGGATCCTGTCAAAATTGTCCCTAGTATGTATGGATGTGAGTTGGGGACCTTAGATTGTAAGCTCCTTGAGGGTAGGGACTGATGTGAATGTACAATGTATATGTAAATCGCTGCGTAAATTGACGGCGCTATATAAGTACCTGAAATAAATAAAATAAAAATAAATAAGTTATAGCGCCTACATGAACACAAGCAATACGGGGTGATTTGCTTCCCTAGGTAAAGATAGGCAGTGCCACATCCAAAAATACACATATATATAGAAAAAGGAGGTTCCCCTAAGTGGACTTTAACGGCACTTGCTAAAGTATATTAAATAGTAAGTATGTGTAGCAAAGTATGAAGAATAAAGGAATTTTTTATTTGAAAACGACATTGATTAAAAACAATGTATACCATAAATTCAACTGAATATATTACACAGTCAATAAGTTTAGTATTGTTACCAAACAGTAAAGTTTTATATGAGGGCTCTTTTTCACACCCAACGCGTTTCGGAATAAACAGTGTTTTTGTCCTTCTTCAGGGTTTTGTAGAAAAGAGAGATTCATCTAGAGTAATTAAAATGTAAGATAATGAGTGAATTACCACAACATGTAGATATAAATGTATTCATCCACTTGCAGTTCGATAATCAACCACTCACTTACATAATATGTTTCGTTGGGTTACTTTAAAAACTCCAAAATAAGAATAGCATTGGGCATTGTTACTGGTACAGTTGAAAAATTCTTTTATTCTTCATACTTTGCTACACATACTTACTATTTAATATACTTTAGCAAGTGCCGTTAAAGTCTACATGAACACAAGAGCCATGCCTTCTGTACTGACAGACTGGCAATCTGCCTTGTTTACATAGGCAGACTGCTGTTCTGCCTCTGTACCGAATGATTGGGGGATGCCGGTACACATCGAGTCCACGGTACCCGCTGTGAGCGAGCCACTGGCGGTGTGCGTGCCCGCCCACAACCTGGAGTTGCGGGACCATGTATATATACCTGATCCTGTGCACAGCCAACGATCTGCGCACAGCCGCCGCTCTGCTCGGCAAGTGGTTAAATGAATTTGCACATAAACGCAATATAACATAACCTGTCTAAGGCCTCACAGATGTAGACCATGCGGCAAGTTCTTTTGGCATCTGGTTAACTTGCACCACTGCACAACTCTATTGGTACCCAGTGCCATTTCCGGAGCATGGCACAGTATCGGGGGAACTTTTTCTCCAGGTGCACACTCCAGGATCCAGTTGAGGACAGGGGAATGACCAGAATTCCTAGACCCTGTTACAACTATCTCAGCCCATAGCTACCACTGGCACTTACATCCCCAAAAAACACACAGTCACCAGAAATAAATTCAGGGTCGTCTGTATTTTTCTGGTCCATGAGGCCTTCTAGGAGTTCTATTTGGTCGCGGCTAGACTACTGGTATATGTATACTCGAAAGAGAGGCATCCTGTGGCCTTGTATGCCAAGGACCCTCTCCTTATGAAAATTGTTTACTGCCCTTCGTAAACTGGGTATATAGCATTTCTTATAGGTTTTCACCAATATATTTGTATGTACTCTCCCTGCTTCCCTATACACCCAATGGGTTTGTTGGGCTTGATTGTTATTTACCCAATTGGGTGTTTTCACATGTTTCTTTTGTTATGTTTTTTTATGTATATACGATGTACTCTTGCCGATATTGTACTGATTGCGTATATGTCTCAGTGCCTTATGTTCTTTGTGTTTTTCTTCTAACTTTGTTATAAGCAGATCTTAATAAAAAGAGATTACATATACATTCAGGGTCATTACTCACAATTCCACAGGGCAGCTGCCACCTTCCAGCTTCCTCTGGACATGGTCCAGTGAGGGAGACAATCCTTCTCCAGACCAGATACCTTATGGTGAAGGCCTACAACCAGCTTCTCAGGAGATCTGTCCATGCCCTCAAGAACGGCTACACAGTTCATGGGCTGCCTAAGGGCAGCAGCCCCTCAGGCTTTGGAACCCTCCTGGGGAGAAGGAACAATCATTCCAAGGCTTCAGACTATTTATCAGTTCCCTGACCACTTGCTGGACACTCCTCTCCAGGGACTGGCCAGAGCATGATAACTTTTAAGACTGGTTAATTGAATCTCCTTCCCTAAACTCTGGAAACATCTTCCCGATGCAGGGGAAAGCAATCAAACTCCCAGCCTGTGAAACCCTGAACAGGGCAGAACAAGCAATCACCACTCCCATGACTAGCCAAAAACTAAATCTGCCTAGCATTCTACACTGGGAGGATGGTACACTTATAACGCATATGTACATTTTGCAGGTCTCCAGGAAGACCGGGACAGAGGATTGAAGGCTTCATCCCATCCAATACACTTTGTAGCCTTTAACCACTTAAGCCCCTGACCATTTTGCTGGCAAAAGACCAGAGCACTTTTTGCGATTCGGCACTGCGTCGCTTTAACTGACAATTGCGCAGTTGTGCGACGTGGCTCCCAAACAAAATTGATGTCCTTTTTTTCCCCACAAATAGAGCTTTCTTTTGGTGCTATTTGATCACCTCTGTGGTTTTTACAAAACAAAAAAACAGCGACAATTTTGAAAAAAACGCACTATTTCTTACTTTTTGCTATAATAAATATACCCAAAAAATATATAAAAAAACATTTTTTTTCCTCAGTTTAAGCCGATATGTATTCTTCTACATATTTTTGGTAAAAAAAAAATCACAATAAGCGTTTATTGATTGGTTTGCGCAAAAGTTATAGTGTCTACAAAATAGGGGATAGTTTTATGGCATTTTTATTAATATTTTTTTTTTTTACTAGTAATCAGCGATTTTTATTGTGACTGCGACATTATGGCGGACACATTGGACAATTTTGAGACATTTTTGGGACCATTGGCATTAATCCAGTGATCAATGTTAAAAAATTGCATTGATTACTGTAAAAATGTCACTGGCAGTGAAGGGGTTAACCTCTAGGTGGCGCTGTAGGGGTTACGTGTGTCCTAGGGAGTGTTTCTAACTGTGGGGGGGGGGAGGGGCTGTGTGTGACACTACACTGATCACCACTCCCGATCACAGGGAGCAGAGATCAGTGACAGTGTCATTAGGCAGAACGGGGAGATGCTGTTTACATTAGCATCACCCTGTTCTTCCTCACCGTGAGGCGATCGCGGGTATCCCCGCGGACATTGGGTCCGCGGGACCCGTGATCACGGTCACGGAGTTCCCGGCGGGTGTGCGCCGCCTCTTAAAGGGCAACGTACAGGTACGTTAATCTGCCTGTACGTGCCCTTCTGCCGCAATATATCTGCGTGAGGCGGTCGGGAAGCGGTTAAAGTGTTACTAAACCCACAACAGTAAAATCAGTCTGTATATGCAGTAAAGCATGCTTGTTATACTCACTGTGGAACCTAAGGGGTTAATCATCTGCATTGTGTACAAAGGCTGTTTGATCCTGTCTTCTCGGATCCTCCCCTTCTTTTACTGTCCCAAATCTGTCTCCTGATAGAACAGAGCCTTGGGGGCACTCTGCACATGCTCAGTTTGGTGTGTATTGCTAGAAGGGTTTATTTTGGGAGGGTGCATGTGATCAACATAAGGCCAATCAGCACTGTCCAGACAGAGAGTCAGGGGTCCTGCAGCCTCATAGGACAGCCAGAGGAAAATGAAAACTCCTCCTACAAGCGTTAACCACATACTTATAGAAGTCATAAGACTGCTATATACTGCTGATGAGAAAAGTTATTTAGCAGTTTATATTTACTAAAATAATTGCATTTCCATGTTCTGTGTACTGTGGGAGACCAGATATAGTGAATGCAGAGTCCTGGGTTTAGTAACACTTTAAGCTCCAGGCCCCCCAATCCGGGATCACAAAACCCATAGAAAGCTGTACAAAGAGTTGTGTGTTTTTTCTATACTTACACCATGGCAAGGTCTGGCAATGTCACAATAAATTCTCTGTAAATTGTCAGTGCTATATAAATATCTGTACTAAATAAATGCGTCAGTGATCAGTCTGGTCCTCCTGCAGCTGCAATCCCTCTTTCTAATCCACACTTCACAGACCACATGTATTGGGTTCTTCTCCAGGCTGAACGTTCAGGAGAGGAAAAGGTTAAAAGGGATTCCTCGCTGCTCGCACAGGTGGTCACGGTTGTGCGATTTTTCCATCTCAGCAATAATTGCCAAAGGGCAACCCCCTGCGCTGGGACCGCCGCAATCAGCAGACACTCGGATTCCTCCTGACGCCAGTGTTTTATAAATAAAATTCATTAGATCCGAAATCCATCTTCCTCCCATTCCCTGGCCCGCGGGTCAGATGTTACCTAACAGCTGGCAGCAAATGTGCCTTATGTTTTTTCTGTACATTAAACAGATGCCCACACATACATGTTCCAGCATCATGATGTAAATATATAGTGCAAACCTAGTGGTATCAAACATACAATCAATGTTATTAGTGTAGGAGCAGGCAGCACGCCATGAGATATTTATCACAGCTTAAATTTACAATTGTCAAAAAGTTCCACGGTACAACCAAAAAAAAAAAACAATTATAAACAATACAGTATCTCACAAAAGTGAGTACACCCCTCACATTTTTGTAAATATTTTATTATATCTTTTCATGTGAAAACACTGAAGAAATGACACTTTGCTACAATGTAAAGTAGTGAGTGTACAGCTTGTATAACAGTGTAAATTTGCTGTCCCCTCAAAATAACTCAACACACAGCCATTAATGTCTAAACCGCTGGCAACAAAAGTGAGTACACCTCTAAGTGAAAATGTCCAAATTGGGCTCAAAGTGTCAATATTTTGTGTGGCCACCATTATTTTCCAGCACTGCCTTAACCCTCTTGGGCCTGGAGGTCACCAGAGCTTCACAGGTTGCCACTGGAGTCCTCTTCCACTCCTCCATGACAACATCACAGAGCTGGTGGATGTTAGAGACCTTGCACTCCTCCATCTTCCATTTGAGGATGCCCCACAGATGCTCAATAGGGTTTAGGTCTGGAGACATGCTTGGCCAGTCCATCAACTTTACCCTCAGCTTCTTTAGCAAGGCAGTGGTCATCTTGGAGGTGTTTGGGGTCGTTATGTTGGAATACTTCCCTGTGACCCAGTCTCCGAAGGGAGGGGATCATACTTGATTGTAGGTAAGACACACTTGTCTTTGTACTCCTCACCTGGTTGCCGCCACATACGCTTCACACCATTTGAACCAAATAAGTTTATCTTGGTCTCATCAGACCACAGGACGTGGTTCCAGTAATCCATGTCCTTAGTCTGCTTGTCTTTAGCAACCTGTTTGCAGGCATTCTTGTGCATTATCTTTAGAAGAGGCTTCCTTCAGGGATGACAGCCATGCAGACCAATTTCATGCAGTGTGTGGCGTATGGTCTGAGCACGTGCACTCAACTTCTTTGGTGGACCATGGCGAGGCCTGTTTTGAGTGGAACCTGTCCTGTTAAGCCGCTGTATGGTGTTGCCCACCGCCACCGTGCTGCAGCTCAGTTTCAGGGTCTTGGCAATCTTCTTATAGCCTAGGCCATCTTTATGTAGAGCAACAATTCTTTTTTTCAGATCCTAAGAGAGTTCTTTGCCATGAGGTGCCATGTTGAACTTCCGGTGACCAGTATGAGAGAGTGAGAGCGATAACACCAAATTTAACACACCTGTTCCCCGTTCATACCTGAGACCTTGTGACACTAACGAGTCACGTAACACCGGGAGGGAAAATGGCTAATTGGGCCCAATTTGGACATTTTCACTTAGGGGTGTACTCACTTTTGTTGCCAGTTGCTGTTTAGACATTAATGGCTGTGTGCTGAGTTATTTTGAGGGGACAACAAATTTACACTGTTATACAAGCTGTACACTCACTACTTTACATTGTAGCAAAGTGTCATTTCTTCAGTGTTGTCACATGAAAAGATACAATAAAATAATTACAAAAATATGAGGGGTGTACTCACTTTTGTGAGATATTGTATCATTGTTTATAATTTTATCTTTTTTTAGTTGTACCGTGGAACTTTTTGGCAATTTTCATTTTAGTTGTGATAAATATCTTTTTTTTTTTTGCTGGGAAGCCTGAGATCGATTTTTTTTTTTTTTTATCTCAGGTTTATAGACCTCAGATCTTTCCATAAGGGTACCTGTCATGCCCTATTTCTATAACAAGGGATGTTCACATTCCTTGTAACAAGAATAAAAGTAATTAATAAAAAAAATTAATGGGAGAGTGTAAAAAAATAAAAATAAATAAATAAATAAAAAAGAAATTTTTTTAAGCGCCCCCATCCCATCGTGCTCACGTGCAGAAGCGAACACACACATAGGTCGTGCCTGCATATGAAAACGGCGTCCAAACCACACATGTGAGTTATCGCCGTGATTGTTAGAGCGAGAGCAATAATTCTAGCCCTAGACCTCCTCTGTAGCTCTAAACAGGTACCCTCTGAACATTTTTAAAGCGTCGCCTATGGAGATTTTTAAGTACTGAAGTTTGGTGCCATTCCACGAGTGTGCACAATTTTAAAGTGTGACATGTTAGATATCTATTTACTTGGCTTAACATCATCTTTTACATTATATAAAAAAATTGGGCTAACTTTACTGTTTTATTTTTTTTAATTCTTTCTCTCCCCAAAATATTGCGTTTAAAAAATTGCTGTGCAAATACCATGTGACATAAAAAATTGCAATGACTGCCATTTTATTCCCAAGGTCTCTGCAAAAAAAAAAAAAAGTGTATATATATATATATATATATATATATATATATATATATATATATATATATATATATATATATAAAATGTTTGGAGGTTCTGAACAAATTTCTAGCAAAAAATTATGATTTTTACATGTAGGAGAGGAGTGCCAGAATAGGCGAATAGGCCTGGCCTGGAAGTGATTAATTTTGCAATGCACTGCAGAATAACGCACAGTAACATACTACCATGCGCTCTGTCACTAGAAACGCAGCATGTTTATGCTGAGGTCCGTTCTTGTGCGTTCGTTTTGCATGGGCTGCCTTAATGGCAAGCATGCGAATGCATGACGCAACGCGCGTTAAAGCAACACGCAATAAGGAATGGACCCCAAAACGTAATAGTTCGATCCGGATAAGCCCATTGGTGATTGGTTCTCTTTTAATGTATTTCCTTCAGGACACATCAGCTAGAAGAAGATCAGAACCACTTCCAATTCTCGCAGCTTTCTTTCACGTCACACCGTAACACAACAGCCAACTTATTATTTTTTTTAAAAATTTTTATAGCATCCGCTAATGCATTTGCTCCCTGTAATTTGCATACAGACCAAAACTATTTTAATCACATTATTGGAATCCCGAATATTTTACAGTCTGAATATTGTTGGCAGGAGCACAAGAAACGTCTGCTGATAGCGAGGAAACTTTATATAGTAAATACGGCTAATGCCAGAGGACAGCGCTTCATCCTGTTATAGACTACAATTGGATTATTACAGAATCAAATCATGACAGCATGGAATGAAGCGTGATACAACAGCGCCATCTAGCAGAAGGAGGCGGATGTGTATAAAACATTGAAATCTAATCAGTCTCAGCGATCTAGGAGCGCAGCGCGTTCATGGGCTGCACTGATCTGCATTGATCAACGCAAGTGACTATAGACAATAATTCTCTATATGTCCTGTTCATACCATACAACATGTTAGGCATCATTCCGCAGGGTGAATGTATTTATTGTATGATTGGAACTGTATTGTAATGTAGTGTATGTATGCGCCGTGTCGCAGTGCAGAGTGGAATGTACCCTGATTAAGTATTTTGTTCATTTTATATATTTTATATAAAATAAAGTATATTTTTCAACAACAACAAAAAAAAAGTGCTATAATGTGCGTTGTGTAAAAATACAACACCCCACAGTGCACAAAGTTCATAAAGAAGGTGAATAGAGTTATATAGAATAAAGTTTTTGTCTTTTTGTAATTAAAAAAAAAAAAAAAGGAAAAGGTTTGTAACTTATGAGCCGCTGGAACTCTCCCGCCGCTCGCAGGTTCACCCGAGAAATGATTTGACGGTGCCGCCAGCTGCTCCCATAGGCGATCCTCTTTGATCTCCTCTATGACCTTGGAGGACCAGAGCAATGTCATGATGTCACTACCAGGCTGGAACTATATAATTAAAAAAAAAAAAATTTTTAAAGCATAAGATCAAAACATTTTTTTTTTAATCTTTTGCTTTTAAAGGTAAAGAAGAGATTTGGGGTCTTTTTGACCCCAGATCTCTCCATAAACAGGACCTGTCATCCTTATTTCTATTACAAGGGATGTGTACATTCTTTGTAATAGGAATAAAAGTGATTAAAAAAAAGAAAGAGACAGTGTAAAAATAAAAAGTAAAATAAATAAGAAAAAAAAAATTTTTAAGCACCCCCCCCCCGCTCACACATACGTAAGATGCGTACGCATATGTTAAGAATATTCGCACCGCACATGTGAGGTTTTGCCGCAAACATTAGAGCAAGAGAGAAATAATTCTAGCGCTAGACCTCCTCTGTAACTCCAAACAGGTGACCTGTAAAAGTGCTTAAAGTGGCGCACATGGAGATTTATAAGTACCGTAGTTTGTCGCCATTTCATGAGCGTGCGCAATTTTAAAGTGTGACAAGTTAGGTTTTTCTTGACGTAACATCATCTTTCACCTTATACAAAAAAAAAAAATTGGGGTTATTATTGTTTTTTTTTTTTTTTGTTTTTTTTATTCATTAACCACCTCAGCCCCGAAAGGATTTACCCCCTTAAAGACCAGGCCATTTTTTTGTGATATGGCACTGAGTCCCTTTACCTGACAATTGTGCAGGTGTGCAACATCATACCCAAACAAAATTAATGTCCTTTTTTTCCCACAAATAGAGCTTTCTTTTGGGGGTATTTGATCACCTCTGCGGTTTTTACTTTTTGCACTATAAACAAAAAAAGAGCAACAATTTTGAAAAAAAAAACTATATTTTTTACTTTCTGCTATAATACATATCCAAAAATATATATAAAAAAAATGTATTCATCAGTTTAGGCCACTATATATTTTGCTACATATTTTTGGTAAAAAAAAAAAAAAAATCGCAATAAGCGTATATTGATTGGTTTGCGCAAAATTTATAGCGTTTACAAAATAGGGGAAAGATTTAGGGACTTTTTATTTTTTCTATTGTTTTCACTAGTAATGGCGGCGATATGTGATTTTTAAAGGGACTGCGACACATCTGACCCTAAGTGACACTTTTTGGTGACCAGTGCACTGATCACTGTATAAATGTTATTAGCAGGGAAGGGGTTAACACTAGGGGGCGATCAAGGGGTTAAGTGTTCCCTAGGGAGGTGTTTTTAACTGTGGGGGGAGGGGATTGACTGGGAGAAGAGAGAGATTGCTGTTCCTGATCACTAGGAACAGCTGATCTCTCTCTCTCCTCCCCTGTCAGAATGGGGATCCGCCTTGTTTACATAGGCAGATCCCCGTTCTGCCTCTCTTTCCCGCGACCTGCTGGCGCGTTTCCACGGCGGGCGCGTGCCCGCAAAAGCTTGTGCACGGACAGCCGTACATGTAAGATGATTCACGCAGGGGAGCCAACCTGCCTCAGTATAACTGCGGCAGCTGGTCAGGAGCGGGTTAAAGTGTATTTTTTCCCAAAAAATTTCATTTGCAAAAACCGCTGTGCAAATACCGTGTGACATAAAATTGCAACGATCGGCATTTTATTCACCAAAGGTCTCTGTTAAAAAAAATATATATAATGTTTGGGGGTTTCAAGTCATTTTCTACCAAAAAAAATACTGATTTAAACAAAAAGTGCAAGAAAAAGCCTAGTCGGCAAGTGGTTAATATTTGCATAACTCCTCCCAAGAACCAGCCCACTGCTCTTTAGAGGAGAACTGAGGCAGGGCACTGTGATGTTTTCAGGAAGCACCCTACCAGCCCCTCCCACCAGCCATGATCTGCCCGCATTGCAGAGAGAAGCACAGACACCCAGTGATGACCTCAACTTGGTCTAAAATAAGGATTGTAATAGAACCGGGAAGGTGTCATGTAATCACTGGGCCTAAAATAAGGCATGTAATAAAAAAATAAAAATAAATAAAAAACATGCATTCTGATCATGTTAATGCAAAAAATGTAATGGTAATTTTGCATCAACATTGCATCAATATGATTATAATCCATCTGGTCTTAGGCCACTTGGCTTGGAAGTTATGGGTGAGGATGCCGATCGGAGACTTTGTAGAAGAGAAACCTTTTGGATACATCGCTTAGGAGCCTTATCTCCTAGGGGCCTGAATGTGGGGTTGGATGTTCAGATTCGGTCCTTTTCCCCCTTCTGTTTTTATTCTTCATGTGGGTGTCCTTCCAGGAGCTCATTATACCAACATGTCCTGTTTCTTATTTCTTCTTTTTCATCCAAGTATTTGTGTGCATTTTTATCTTTATTTAAATTTTTCTTTATTTTCACATTCATATTTATATATTATTATTATTACAATTTTTACTTGAATCTACCATTGTTCTTAACGACTAGCTGTTATTGATTACCAAATACTATAGCAACAAACTTTTAAATAATTTTTTTGTAGGGTTGGCTTTCAAGAACTCCAGGGCTCAGCGCTTTTCATTAATTGTTACACCTTGGGGAATCATTATTATCTCATTGTGCAAAATTCATTGCAATACATTTTTTTATTTTTTGAATTCATTTTATTTATTTATTTATTTATTATTAATTTACTATTTCCTAGTGGTCCAGTTTTGTCAGAGAATTTTTTGTTATTTTTTATTTTCTTTTATTTAATTTTTGAAAAAAACATTTTTTTTCCATCTATTTTTTGCCCGTTCATGTCCATGGGGACACCGTTGTACTGCTCCGCCCTGGAAGTGATGTCACTTGTTGTCATCAGGCGTCTTCCTGAGTTCCCAGGAAGTGGACTCCCTCTGGCACTGAGCTGGTTCCCTCCCTGGGGTCTGGTAAGGTGCCTGTGTGACATCGGGTGTTCGGGTTTTTCTCCCGTTCCTGGCAATTCTGAAGCTTCCCATCAGGTGATCCTTCATTTCAATATATTTTTTATTTTCAAAAAAAAAAAAGAAAGGGGGAAAATTAGAGGGGGAAAAGGGGGGAGGGGAGAACAGTGCATGACATGACTACATCTCGAGTCAACGTAATACAGACGACCAACACGGTCGCTTGACAAACAACTTAATGAAGTTTAGGAGAACAGAACATCTTAATACAGAGTAGGCTCAGTTAGACATCACTTTGTATTTGGTAATCGTGAGAAGACATATGATCAGATATAGTAGATAATATATGCGATATTGGGAGGAAGTGGTCCGCCACCCCAATTGGGGACACACTGTGGCGGGACCTCACCGCCTCCGACCTCCCTCCTACTAGAGAAAGAAAAACATCGATTCTCTGAGAGGGATGGAGGGGATATTATCCGAGGCTACTAAATGTATGCTCACCGCATTGGGTGTGTGAGTTGATCCGATGTCTTCTGATCCATAATGAGTTCTTGAAGCAACTGTTCTACAATAATAACTAAATAGTTGATAATAAAAATGAATGCATTAGGAGACAGAGAGTATGAACTCCAATATGGCTGTTACAGTCTGGGCCAGGGCTGGGAGCCAACACAAGATGGCCCCCAGCCGAGTCCCAGGTCATGGCCGTTTGAAAACAGTCCAATGCCCGAGACCAACAGTAAGGAGGGAAGGTGGGAAGAGAAGAGGATGAAAGGCATATGGAGAGAAGAAAAAGAGAGAGAATAGAAAGAGAAAGGGGAGAGAAGGCAGAGGAGATAAAGGTTGAGAGAGATGCATAGGAGTCGACTGGGGGGGTGTAGACATATCCAAATGTGGCTGCTCTGTGTGAAAGTCAAAGCGTGACTCCAATGTAGTTTGCCCAGGGTTCCCAAATTAGTTTGAACTTGGTTGAGCTTTCCAGGATTACACTAGCCATTTTTTCTTGGTTCATAATCCAAGATATCTTTCTCTTGGCTAGGATTGTTGAGACTGAGGGTTTTTTCCAGGCTTTGGCCAGAGTGATTTTAGCTCCCAGAATGATGAAGAAGATGAGGCGTTGCGTAACCCTGGGGACTTCTCTTACTGGAAAGTTGAGAAGTGCTACCAGCGGGGACACCTGCACAGGCCTTTCGGCTATCCTACTAATCCAACTGAAGATCCTGTGCCAGAATTGTCTAATCCTAGGGCAAGTCCACCATGTGTGAAGCATGTCTCCCCTCAGGCCACATCCCCGAAAACAGAGGGGTGAAGCCGAAGGGTAGAAGCGAGCTAATTTGGAGGGCACCAGGTACCATCTTGTTAGTACTTTTAAGCTAGCCTCAACCAGACCCGTGTTTAAAATGCCTTTGTAAGACTGGGAGAAATTCCTGTGCCAAGTTTCCAGCTGCCAGCTTTGGGAAAGATCCCCTTCCCAGGCTAGCATGTAAGGTGCCTTGAGTTGTGCAGATGATAGTGCCTTGTAAATCACCGAGATGCCCCCCCTCTGCTCGCAGGCCTGGCCACACCATATTTCATAAGGAGTCATTTGGGGTCCATTTGGTAGGGACCTACATTTATTGTGTAAGTAGCTCGAAATTTGGGAAAATCGAAAGGATTCTGATTGTGGCATGTCGAGTCTGCTGACACAGAAAGCTTTAGAGAGTGGGCCTAAAGGTCTAAGGAAGTGTCCTATTCTGTACAACCCTTTGTCGAGCCACCATTTAAAAGCGGAGATATTGAGACCTGGGGGGAAATCGGGATTGTGGAACAGGTGCTGTAATGGTGTCGTTGGGGATATTAAGCGGTTGTTGCTTTTCATTCTGTCCCATAATGTAAAGGAATATGACAATGTTGGGGAGAGGATGGGGGGTCTACGTTTCTTTGGGCTCCAGAGGAGGAAGTCCAGGGTGTGGTGGGGGACTGCTTGCCTCTCTATGTGAATCCAATCAGGATGTTCCCATCGAGAGTAGACAGTAGAGATCTGGGCTAATTGAGCCGCTTGTAGGTACCAGAGTAGGTTTGGTAGACCCAAGCCGCCCTCCGACCTAGGTCTAAACAGGGTCGTTTTAGAGAATCTGTGTCCCCCTTTGCCCCAAATGTATTTTACAATGTTGGCCTGGAAGCGTTTTAGGCGGGTAGTGTCTACTGGTATCGGAAGAGCTCTAAAGTAGTATAGGATGCGGGGGAGCAGTGTCATCTTGATCGTGTTGATCCTGCCTAGCCAGGTCAGGGACAGCCTGGACCAACGAGATAGGTCCTCCTCCAGTTTTTTATAAAGAGGGGGAAAATTGGCGTGATAGAGGAGTTCAATCTTAGGAGTCAGCTGTATCCCTAGATATGAAATGGAAGAGTCGCTCCATGAGAACCGAAAGCTGTCCCTGAGCCTGGCCAGGAGAGGATCTGGGATATTGATATTAAGTGCCTGGGATTTGTCATAATTTACCCTAAGGCCTGAGATCTTCCCAAAATCATCCAAAAGACGGCAGATAATGGGGAGCGAAGTCAGCGGAGAAGATACAAATAGTAAGATGTCATCCGCAAATAATGCACATTTATGACACTTGGGGCCGCTTTGAATGCCTTGAATGTTTGGGTTGTTTCTGATGGCAATCGCCAGGGATTCGATTGCTATGGCGAAGATCAACGGGGAGAGTGGGCACCCTTGTCTTGTACCTCTGGCTATGGGGAAGGAGTCTGAGTAGAACCCCTGGAGACGCACCTGCGCTGATGGAGTTGAGTATAATGCGTGTATGATATTGAGAAAAGAATCCCCGAATCCCCATTTTTGTAGTAGATGGAAAATGTAGGGCCATTGGACAGCGTCAAATGCTTTTTGTAAGTCCAGAGACAGAAGACACCCCTGCCTGGGTGAGCCTCCATCCCAGTTGGAATTTATAAGGGAAACTATGTCTATCGCTCTTCGTATTTGGTCGGGCCCCTGTCTCCCCGGTATGAAGCCCACTTGGTCTTTATTAATGTATATGCTGATGAAGGAAGCCAGGCGGTCCGCAAGGATCTTAGTCAAGATCTTTAAATCATTGTTGATGAGGGATATTGGTCTGTAGTTGCTGACAGAGCTGGGATCTTTATCTGGCTTGGGGAGGACCGTGATGTAGGCCGTATTAAGTGATGAATCGAGGGGATCTCCCTTCCTAAGGGCATTGAAGAATCTAGCCATGTATGGGGCGAGTAGGGTAGAAAATGACTTGTAATAAGGTATGGAGAAGCCATCTGGGCCAGGGGCTGAGTGTGATTTCAGGTTTTTGATGACCGCGCAAATTTCTTCAGCAGAAATAGGAGAGTCCAGAATCTGGCGGTGCCTAGCTTCTAATTTGGGAATCTGAATGCTGTTTAGGAAGAGGTCCATGGCCTCAGGAGAAGGGCTGCTTCCACTACTGTATAGGGATTTATAGAAGGTTAGGAATTCTCCCATTATCCGTTGTGGGTTTTGGGACAGGGTACCACCCTGAATCCTGATCTTTGGTAGGGCCGGAGAACGAAATTTCGGGGATAATTTGCCTGCCAGCATAGGACCGATGCGGTCGCCATTGCTGTAGAATCTGTTTCTATTCCACCTAAGCCATTTTTCAGCCTTAGTGGTTAAGGCGAGGTTTAGGGCTGTGCGTGCTGCATCCAGCTGTGTGGTAGGGACTGCATTTCGGTCCGCTTTGTGTCGTTTAATTAAGGCTGTATATTCCCTATCCAGCCTTTCTATGTCTGTTTTGTTTTCTTTATTGATTTGAGAGGCTAATTGGATCAGGTGTCCTCTTATCACTGCTTTATGAGCTGCCCAGAGACAAGAGGGGCTAGTGTCTGCTGTATCATTATTGAGGAAGTAGTCGCGTATGTTGGTCTCAATGGCTTTTGATCTGATCGGATCACTCAGGATGGACTCGTTAAGCCTCCACCGTCGGGTAGGTTTATGGCCCCTCGGGCGCTGAAGTACAAGAATCACCATCGAGTGGTCCGACCAGACTACGTCTTTAATATATGCCCTGTGCGTTAGTGGAATGGATGCTGAGGCTATAAGGATGTGATCGATTCTTGCGAAAGAACTGTGGGGGTTGGAGAAATGGGTGTAGTCTCGCAATGTAGGATTTACTTCCCTCCAAATGTCTATCAGACCCTGCTGGAAGATAAGTTTAGCTATGCGTAGGCTCTGTTTTGTCGGTCTAATGAGGCGCCTGCCCAGGGGGCGTGATTTGTCCATGCCCTGGTCAAAGGCCGAGTTAGAGTCGCCTCCATAAATCACTGTGCCTTCCAATAGTGGCGTTAGTGTTGAGAACATGTTTTGGAAGAATGCAAACTGGCCCCTATTGGGAGCATAATACGAGATTAGGGAGTATAAATGATTGTCTAATTCCCCCACTAAGAGAAGGTAGCGCCCGTCCGGGTCCCTGAATTCAGATTTGGGGGTAAATTTGCATAGTTTGGAAATAAAGATACCCACCCCCTTTGTTTTGTTCTCAGCATTGGCAAGTTTAAAGAAGGGGAATTTGGAGTGGATAAATGTAGGGTTAAAACTTCTAGGAAAGTGAGTTTCCTGTGGAAGGATCACGTCTGCTTTTTGGGAATGAAGGTATTGAAAAACTTTGCGTCTCTTGGACTGGGAGTTCAGGCCTTGGGCATTATGGGATACTATTTTAATGGCCGTGTTTACAGGTGTGTCGTTAGCCATTGAGCAGAGGTAAGGGCAGAGCTGGGCAATCAGCAGTACTCACCATCCTGTGTCCACGGGTTCTAAGGCTCCTCAAGCGGTGAGCGGAGAGCGGTGAGAGCAGCAGTATACGTCTATAGTAGTCCCCCCAGAGGACTCCTGTGGTGAGAAACACATTAGAATATGAGCAGAGAAGGAAAGTAGAAAGACGGGGAGCAAGGGAGATCCCCGGAGAGTGGAGGGGACAGAGTCCTCCATCAGGAAGAGTGAGTCACAGAAGAATCTCTCCAGTAGGAAGAGATTGGTCCTGTCCAGTGGCCGTTGGAGTACCAAAAACCACTAGGCAGAAGGGGGGGCATGAACGCCGCCCCAGCAGAGGGACCTTTTAGTAGAGTATCGAAAATGAAGATCCTAGAAATAGGCACTGGGCCCGACACATACATCTCAACCTCCGGCAGGGATAAGCATTCACTTTAAGTAGAGCCCGGCGGTGAAGATGTACATGTCAACATAATATCAAACAAGCTAATAAACTAGTATTAGAACTGTGTAAAGGGACCTGGAATAGCAGGGGAGATTGGGGAGAGGCAACATGAGGGGACCTCCAGAGATAGTATGGGTTATTGAGAATAAATCCCAGGGTCAGTCTAGCAGGACGGGTACCCACCCTCCTCTCTACCCACCCGGACCCACCAAAAGCTGTGGAGGCATAGATCACAGTCAGTGTATGATGAAAAGTATGGGTTAGCAACGTCCCCAAGGATCGTGCCCCCCGAGATCGCCTCAAAAGAGGCGTAAGGGTGTCCCGACTGGACACTCATCTCGGGGGTCACAAACGGGGAGGCCCCACCCCCTCAGCGGACATCTGAAGAGGGGCGGGCAAAAGGGTGTTACTAAATATAGGAATATGTCACGGAAAAAAAAAGAAAAGAAAAAATTGAGTTCCGAAGAAAAAGTGAGGACTGGAGTTCACGGAGGATTAGTTTCCTTGGATTTCTTGGTTCTTGCTTTTTCCCAAACCGGATTCAGGGGACTCGTGGGCAAGTGTCTCTTTGCAGCGTTGGGTTGGTTTCCTGGGTGGCGTGCAGTCGGGTCCTGGTTGATGAGGCCCAGTTGAAGGAAAAGCTTTTCTCCTTCCTGCAGGGATCCGAATGTGTATGCCTTGCCTTTGTGGAGTAATTTGAGTTGAAACGGGAATAGCCACCAGTATTTGATTTCTCTGTCCATCAGGATTTGGAGAAGTGGCTTTAGGGATCTCCGTTTTTGTATAGTCGAGGGGGATAAGTCAGCAAATATTTGCAGGCGGTGTCCCTGGAACAAAATTTCAGACATGGATCTCGATTTTCTCATGACCTCTTCTTTGATTGAGAAGAAATGTGGTTTTACCACGACATCACGGGGGAGGCCGTCAGCTCTAGGAGGTCGGAGTGCTCTGTGAGCCCGATCCAGCTCAAGCCTGTGCTGTGGGGTGTCTGGGAGCAAATCTTTAATGAACGATTTTATAGTTTCAGGGATGTCCTTGTAGGATTCAGGGAGCCCCCTGACCCTAAAATTGTATCTTCGGTTGCGGTTTTCAAGGTCATCAATCTTAGCGTTGGCGGTTTCTAGTTGTTCCTGCAAGGTCTGTATACATGCAGTATTTTGGTTTGTTCTGGAAATCGTGGAGTCAAGATTAGATTCAATGATTTCCATGCGGGTGCCAATGTTCTGGAGATCTGCTTTAATGTCACTGGTTATTTTGTGAGCAGTATTGTGAAGGCCTCTGTCCAGTAGTTCTGCAAACTTAGTATATAGGTCTGCTACTGATGCTGGCTGGAGTAGGCCTGAGTCCCCATGCTGTAGTAGCTGGTGAGACTGGGGAGGGCCTGCATCCATTGGGGAATACCCCAGGCTTGTCAGGTTATGCTCCAGGAGAGAAGCGGTGGACGCTGGGGATGCTGGGTTTGATGGGACGCTGCCTGTAGGGTATTCTGGCTGAAGCAGGGAGGGGGAGGCCGTGTATGGGGGATTCGGCTGTGCAGCCTGAGGAGAGCTGAGGGGCGCGGTCGCCATCTTGGCAGTCTCGGCCTGCGGTAAAGCGGCTTCAAAGGCCGGTTTAAGGTTTCTTCTTACCGCTCCCGAGTACATCGGGAATGTCCCCAGGGATTCCGGTGGCCGTGTAGGGCGATTTCAGGTCCCGATCGCCGGTCCAAGTGCCGGATTTTCGATCCGGTCTGCTGAGGCGGGACGGAGCTCCCGGACTACGCGTCCATCTTAGATGCTGCCGCGCATGCCCCCATCAGGTGATCCTAGTGTGTGGTTGTTGTACACCTCTGATTGCCCAACCCTCCCCCCGCAGCTACTTCAGGCATGTAGAGGAGAGACATGGAATGACCCATTTATCAATCCTGCATCCCTTTCTTGCTTATGTGTTCCTACACCTGTATTCATCTGACTAAATATAAATGAATGTGCACTATATCATGGATTTGAATGAATTATCATTATTTATTTATTTGTGTATTTATGATGGAGTTTTTTGTTTTGGATATAGGTTTTTGATATGGATTCTGTCGTTTTTTTATTAGTGCAACTATATATATATATATATATATATATATATATATATATATATATATATATATATATATATATATATACCGTGTTTCCCCGAAAATAAGACATAAGACCGGGTCTTATATTAATTTTGGCTACCAAAAACACACTAGGGCTTATTTTCAGGGGATGTCTTATTTATTTACGGTATGTACAATAATCGACATTTATTCAAATACAGTCATGTCATCTTCTTCTGGAAAAAAAACATATAAAAGATCCTGATCCTTTAAAGCATGATAGACAGCACAGTGCTTGTGCTGTGTCTTTTTCCCTTCTCTATTTTCTAAAAAACCTGGAAAAAAACAATAAAATGTTTTTAAAAAAGTTCCCGTGTCCCCTGTCTTCTCTCCCCCTCTCCCCGTCAGTATTATGAAATTCTGTGATCCCAAAACTTTGGTTAAAGTCCTTGTAAAATCATGTAATCAGTTCTGTAAAAATATTATATAATGTGCCTCGTATCTCCTTGTGTAACTTTATTGTGAAAAATACCTTATTTACAGCGTCGCTAGGCGCTTACGTAACCTATTGGAGCTCTTCTTCCCTGCTCCGAATACTGCAGAGGGAGGGGCCGAGATCCCCTCTGACGTCAGCCCCGCTCCGTGTACTGCAGAGGGAGGGGCAGCTGACATCAGCCGGAAGGAGAGGAGAAGATGTCCGGCGGGTCACGTGACCGCCCAGCGGCTCTGTAAATAGGGTATTTTCCACAATAAATTTACAAAAGGAGACCCTGCACATTATATAATCTGCTTACAAAACGGATTACATGTTTTTACAAAGACTTTAACTAGGGCTTATTTTCGGAGTAGAGCTTATATTGCAGCCATCCTCGAAAATCACACTAGGTCTTTTTTTCGGGGTAGGGATTATTTTCGGGGAAACAGGATATATAAATAAATAAATATATATATATAATTCTTTTTTTTTTCTTTCCATCCCTTTGAGGGCGTGGCTCTTTTTGACGCACAATTGTCAATTCCACCATTCCCTATAAAAGCGCTTGCCCATGGTGTACGAGACTAGCCTAGCTCTGAGGAAGGGGGTGCGTCCCCGAAACGCGTTAGCTGTACACCGTGTCCATGCGCTGTGTTTATGGCCTTTTGTCAGTTGCGTTTTGTGAGTACCCACTTTTATACAAAAAATTTCTTCTTATTAAATTATCTCTGGTAATGCTAGGTGTGCGCGCCTTGCATTTCTGTTTTTCTTGAAAAATAAATCTATCCTACACAATGTGTATCTGCCTTTTAAAACAAAAGTTAATTGTGCATTGCAAGGTGTCTAGAGCTCGCCAACCTTTATGGAATTCGGATTTTTTTCACCCAGAGAGCGTACTTGACCTATTTCTCCTGACAGGAGCTGCCTGTACTTTCCATTCCGGGCAGCACAATGCTTGATGGTGTCAGAGACCAGGGAAAAATTCTGGTGTAAAAGCTTTGTTCTCGCTCGATCTCTCTGTCCGCAAATTAAGTTTTCTCAGTGCTATTCGTTCTGAGCCGTTTTAATTTACTCTGTGTCACCTAATCTCTTGGAGGTTGCACAGTGGGTAGCAGTCTTAATTCAAAGCTGGAGGATGTGCCTGGAAAGATGAATTTGTGGGGGAAAAAAAAAAAGTTTCCATGAAGTTTATTCCTGGAAATGTTGTATTAAAAATGATTGTTTATAAAGGTGGAAACGGGGAGTTTGCTGGGTTTTTTTTAAATGTAAAAAATAAACGCTAAAAGTTGTAGAACCCGACTATCGCACCTATATGAGCTTATTGGACATCCCATTCCAAAACCATGACCATTAACCACTTCAGCCCCGGAAGGTTTTACCCCCTTAATGACTAGAGCATTTTTTTACGATAAGGCACTGCTTCGCTTTAACTGACAATTGCGCGGTCGTGCGACGTTGTACCCAAACAAAATGTATGTCCTTTTTTTCCCCACAAATAGAGCTTTCTTTTGGTGGCATTTGATCACCTCTGCCATTTTTTTTTTTGTGCGCTATAAACAAAAAGAGAGGGAGAATTTTGAAAAAAAATTATTTTTTTTTTACTTCTGCTATAATACATATTTAAAAAAAATATATAAAAAAAACTAATTTATTCATCAGTGTAGGCCAATATATATTCTTCTACATATTTTTGGTATAAAAAAAAAAATCGCAATAGGCGTATATTGATTGGTTTGCGCAAAAGTTATAGCATATAAAATAGGGGATAGATTTATAGCATTTTTATTATTATTATTTTTTTTTACTAGTAATGGCGGCGATCTGCGATTTTTATCAGGACTGCAACATTATGGCGGACACATCAGACACTTTTGACAAATTTTTCGGACCATTGGCATTTAATACAGCGATCAGAGCTATAAAAATGCACCGATTACTGTAAAAATGTCACTGGCAGGGATGGGGTTAACACTAGGGGGCGATCAAGAGGTTCGATTTAGTACTGGTAATGGCGCCAAACCGATTTTTAGCAGGACTGCGACATTGTGGGGGACAAATCTGACCCCAAATTACACTTTTTGGGGACCAGTGACATTATTACATTGATCAGTGCTATAAAAATGCACTGATCAATTAAAAATGACACTGTAAGGGAAGGAGTTAACACAGGGGGGGGGGGGCGATGAAGGAGGTAGGTGTGTTCTCTCAGCGTGTTCTAACTGTAGGGGGGATGGGCTTACTGAAACATGACAGAGATCGATGTTCCCGATCACTGGGAACAGAAGATCTCGGTCATGTCACTAGTAGGAACGGGGAAATGCCTTTGTTCTGTCTCTCCTCGTGGGTCGCCGGCGGACAAGTGGAGTCCGCGGGACCCGTGGGCACGCTCCCGCTGCACGTGGTGGGCATGCACGCGCCTGCTATCCTGCTTTTACAGACTGACGTACAGGTACATCACTTTGCGCAGGAGAGCCATTCTGCCGACGTATATAGGCGTGAGCTGGTCGGCAAGTGGTTAATATGGAGCCAGTTCCCATTTGTGTCTATATGATTGTTCACTTTTAAAGAAAAATTAGTTTTCCCCATGGGGCTTTAAAACAGCAATGCACATAATGAAAGGAAGTTCTTAATGGATGTATAAAAAGTTTTATCCAATATCATGGTTTGAAGTACAGTATAGAGAATCATCTGGTACAGTAACACACATCTTATTCCCCAGTGCAGTAACAAACACATATTAATACACATAGTTAGGTTACATAATGTTACATAAATAGCAAGCCCCGACGCGTTTCGACCTGTATATGGTCTCTTCAGGGGGACAGTTGGATCTAAAAAAGAATTACATAAATTAAATTCAAATAGATAAATATATATATTATTGTGCATCACTTGGATTAAACCAAGATAATGAGTCTTTACCGCTAAGTGGTGGAATGGGTGTTCTCTAGTCCAGGATATGTGCTGAGGGCCAATGGAAACACCGGAGGGCTCGGGGGGCCACCCTCACTCTCCCAGGAGAGCCAGCCTCAGGGGGCTTACAAGGAGCCACACTTAGCGCGCCCCCCGGGAGGGGGGGGAGGGGAGATGAGGGGGAGGAGCCCACACCTGCAACAGAAACCCAAGAATAGCCATGTATTAGTTAGAGGAAGTTTAATAATTAACTTGGTAATGTACTGAGTGTTTCCAATTTGTCTATGTGGAGACTGGCGTTGGATAGGATTTTTACTATGTAAATATATTGAGATGTTAATTCCATCCCATAAATGTAATCAACAAAATTTAATGATCGTGTGATCCAACAATGCAGTGGTATGGTAGGTCTATTATAATGGATAGGTAAATAAGAAGGATGAAATGGGTAAAAAAGAGGGGGAAAGGTGTGTGTGTGAAAAAAAAAAGAAAAAGAAAAAACAACAACGATGGCCTAAATGGAGAGGAGTGCATTATGTGGTGGAGGATAGTGTGAATGAGGTGGTGCATGATGTGGTAACATGACATGGTGCTTGCTTGGTGCCTGCTGTGTGAAAACAAAAATGAAAAGTAAACTAAAAAGTAAAAAAAGTCTAAAATTAGGTGAAAAGCCAATCAAAATGTGAAAATGTGTATGTAGGGTGGTGGAAAGTGCTGTGTGGAATAAAGGTGAAATAACAAGAAGTTTACCTTATCAGTTGTAAAAATTGTGTAGGCTGGAGGTAATGCTGGACTTGTTGAAAAGTTCAATGTGATAAGCTTGGTGGCGATCATGCAAAAATAGGGGCTCTAGTGTAGAAAGAACCTGGCAGCAGTAGCATTCATCCTGGCCTGCAGGAGATCATGATCTGATTGTCAGGCCTCCAGTCTCCCTTTATATCCAAATTCAGGCAAATGGGATAATCATGTGCAGGTGCAAACCCCCCACCCACACCGCCCACAAGAAAAAAAAAACCCAGAAGGATTGGCGCTGGAACCGCTGATGGAGCGGCCCCTGTGTGGCTCCCTCGGCCTCCCGGAAGGCCAACAGGCCCCGACCACTGTCGTCATCTCCGCCGCAATGCGCGTGACGTCATGACGTTGTGCGCAAGCCGGGCCCTTACAGGCATGCGCACTCCGCCAAACGTCTGGAGATGAACACGGGACACCGCCGGCAGGATAGAGCTCACCTTAACTGCAGCGATGAGCAAAAAAGGGGGCACGCAAAGGAATTTGCATGCCCCCCCCTTTTTCCTGCCGGGAAGCCGCGAGGGGTCAGACTCATCCCAAGAAGGGAGAGGGGGCACCACCAACACCCGCCAGTCCAAAAAACGGCCCTCAAAGCAAAAACAAAATACTAGGGATGGTGTCAGTAGGACATGAATGATTGACTTTATGGGATCACCAACATAGCACACAGCAAATGTTGATGGTCTGGTATGTTTTTTGTTTGTTTTTACATTTTTTCCATTTTTTATTTTTTACATGGGCTGTGTGTTGGTTCCAGGTCCCCACGTTCCTGCATCGAATGTCAGTATGAGATAGGTAGAATATAAATAGAGTTTGTCAGCAATTGCCATATAAGGCAATTGAATATCATGCAGTGTGGGGGTCTAAGTTAGATTCCCCCTCATGCATGGGGTTGTTAAAAATTGACCGAGTGGGAACAATTGATTAACAATGTGCAGGATACGTGAAGAGAAGGAAACGCACAGCCCATGTCTTATCTCTAATGTGTCAAGGTGGGGAGGGGTGTTTAACCACCCAAAATTGAAATATGAAAAAAGGAAGACACATATAAAAAGAGACAAGAAAGGCTGCACACCCCGAAATTGGATTAAAGAAAAATTAGTTTTCCCCATGGGGCTTTAAAACAGCAATGCACATAATGAAAGGAAGTTCTTAATGGATGTATAAAAAGTTTTATCCAATATCATGGTTTGAAGTACAGTATAGAGAATCATCTGGTACAGTAACACACATCTTATTCCCCAGTGCAGTAACAAACACATATTAATACACATAGTTAGGTTACATAATGTTACATAAATAGCAAGCCCCGACGCGTTTCGACCTGTATATGGTCTCTTCAGGGGGACAGTTGGATCTAAAAAAGAATTACATAAATTAAATTCAAATAGATAAATATATATATTATTGTGCATCACTTGGATTAAACCAAGATAATGAGTCTTTACCGCTAAGTGGTGGAATGGGTGTTCTCTAGTCCAGGATATGTGCTGAGGGCCAATGGAAACACCGGAGGGCTCGGGGGGCCACCCTCACTCTCCCAGGAGAGCCAGCCTCAGGGGGCTTACAAGGAGCCACACTTAGTGCGCCCCCCGGGAGGGGGGGGGGAGATGAGGGGGAGGAGCCCACACCTGCAACAGAAACCCAAGAATAGCCATGTATTAGTTAGAGGAAGTTTAATAATTAACTTGGTAATGTACTGAGTGTTTCCAATTTGTCTATGTGGAGAGTGGCGTTGGATAGGATTTTTACTATGTAAATATATTGAGATGTTAATTCCATCCCATAAATGTAATCGACAAAATTTAATGATCGTGTGATCCAACAATGCAGTGGTATGGTAGGTCTATTATAATGGATAGGTAAATAAGAAGGATGAAATGGGTTAAAAAAAAAATATAAAAAAAACTAATTTATTCATCAGTGTAGGCCAATATATATTCTTCTACATATTTTTGGTATATAAAAAAAAAAAATCGCAATAGGCGTATATTGATTGGTTTGCGCAAAAGTTATAGCATATAAAATAGGGGATAGATTTATAGCATTTTTATTATTATTTTTTTTTTTACTAGTAATGGCGGCGATCTGCGATTTTTATCAGGACTGCGACATTATGGCGGACACATCAGACACTTTTGACAAATTTTTCGGACCATTGGCATTTAATACAGCGATCAGAGCTATAAAAATGCACCGATTACTGTAAAAATGTCACTGGCAGGGACGGGGTTAACACTAGGGGGCGATCAAGAGGTTCGATTTAGTACTGGTAATGGCGCCAAACTGATTTTTAGCAGGACTGCGACATTGTGGGGGACAAATCTGACCCCAAATTACACTTTTTGGGGACCAGTGACATTATTACATTGATCAGTGCTATAAAAATGCACTGATCAATTAAAAATGACACTGTAAGGGAAGGGGTTAACACAGGGGGGGGGGGCGATGAAGGAGGTAGGTGTGTTCCCTCAGCGTGTTCTAACTGTAGGGGGGATGGGCTTACTGAAACATGACAGAGATCGATGTTCCCGATCACTGGGAACAGAAGATCTCGGTCATGTCACTAGTAGGAACGGGGAAATGCCTTTGTTCTGTCTCTCCTCGTGGGTCGCCGGCGGACAAGTGGAGTCCGCGGGACCCGTGGGCACGCTCCCGCTGCACGTGGTGGGCATGCTATCCTGCTTTTATAGACTGACGTACAGGTACATCACTTTGCGCAGGAGAGCCATTCTGCCGACGTATATCGGCGTGAGCTGTTCGGCAAGTGGTTAATATGGAGCCAGTTCCCATTTGTGTCTATATGATTGTTCACTTTTACGGGAAGGCTTTCCACAAAAATTTTGGGGTGTATCTGTGGGAATTTGTGCTCCTTCAACCAAAAGAACATTTCAAGGTCAGGTACTGATAATGGATGAGCAGACCTAGCGTTCCAATTCAGTAGGGTTGAGGTCAGGGCTCTGTGCAGGACAATTGAGTTCCTCCACACCAAGTCTTTATGGACCTGGCTTTGCACACCTGAACTTAATATTGAGCTAGGAGTAGATGGATTCTGGGTAGAAAATGCTACATAAAGTAGCTGCCCTTTCCCAAGATGGCCACGGTTAGTAATGCTGGGGGATGTTTTTCAATGTTCTTTATCATGGATGGATGGGGTTTTGCAAAACGCACCTAAAACGCATGTCTAAAAACTCAGAAAGCACTGCAGAAACGTGCAAAGGCAACATGCATAGGTGTGAATCAAGCCGTAGAGAAGAACCAGCTAACCTACAGGGGTATTGCTACACATAGGATTTTATAGAGAGCTATATCTGGCAATATTTAAGGGACTATTATTTTTAAGTGCACTAACATACAACGTACCACCCAAGCAGGGCCGTCTTTAAGGCAGGGCAAAAGGGGCAGCTGCCCCGGGCCCAGTCAATGTTCTGGGGCCCAAAGCAGCTGCCCCTTGAGCCTACACTGCCTGAAAATAGTTGATAAGTGGATTTGAGGGGGGCCAAAAAAATGGTTGCCCAGGGTCCAATCGATATTAAAGACAGCCCCTGCACCCAAGCCTTGAGATCTTTAACCCTTGGTTAGGACAGACAGTGTGCCCATCTAGTTTACAAGGGATAATGAAAATCTGCCAGCACAGTGCAGACAAGGTTAATTATGGTAAAACGCAACTCCATACTCCCTACTTACATTACTTATAAGGGGAAAGCTAGGTAGGGTTTTTTTTCTCCAGCAGGTAAAAAACAAGTAAAAAGGTAAGTAGCGATTTTTTATTTTTTTATTTTTTTTTAATTCAGGCTTCGTGAATAGAAACATGAAACAAATATACAGTAGGTGTTATCCCAATTTGGGCGTAGGAATGGAAATATAATTTAAGATCTTTTTTTTTTAAATGGAGTTGTAACTTAACGCATACAAGAAAAATACGAACTGACACAGCACCACTGACAAGCCTCCATCCCGGTATATACATGAATATGCAAAAAAACAGTGGTCATGGGACTTTGAGTGAGGCGAGTCACTGAATCAGGTAAAGTTACAAAAAGTATATAAAAGTAAAAATTGATTTATTATACAGACCAGAAAAAATATTCTCAAAATACATGATACAATCATAAAAACAAATTCCATAAAGAGTTGACACATATGAATTTAAATTTTTCTTTTTCTTTTTGATTTCATATTGTAGATACATGATGGCATAAATAAGCAGGTACATGGTAGATCTGGGTACAAAAATCAAACTTTGCTCTACGCGTTTCGAGGATCCATCCTCTCATCAGGAGTGTGATGTCAATGATATGATATCAATGTCAATTATATCTATAAGTTTTAGTAATAAAAATGATGTATTAATGGAGATTCCCTCTGTAAGGAAAAAAAAATTTAAAATTATTTTTTTTTTCAATTGGAAAACAAGAGATGGTCAGGGCTGGGCTCAGCCCTTCCTTCTCTGAGCTGGCCGCTCGGCTAATTGCCAGCTCCTATCTCTCCACAGTGACTCACCTGTTGATGATATCCTGCTCGTCAGTCCTGCCTACTTAAGCCGCCCAGATGATGTCTGCTTTCGCCTTGGTCACATCTCTAGAGGCGCTCTCCTGTGTTCCTGTTAAAGACTTGCTTGGCTGACATTCTTTCTGGCTCCAGATCCTGCTTGCTGTTCTACTACGCTCATCTCTGGCTCTCTGGCGTTTTGGCTTGTCTGACTATCCGTTCCGGTTCCTAAACCCTGGCTATGTTTTGACTACGTTTACTCTGTTTACCTTTCTGTCATGTATCAGGTGTGACCAGAACTGCGTGGACAGCAACAGAGGAAACCCAACGTATATTAAGTGAAAATATTGTGATTTATTTAAGATAAGTGAAAATATGAACACAACCACCTCCAAATATAACACAGTACACAACAAACCAATTCACGGACAGAGACCCACAAATAACAATAATCAGACAGGTATATACAGTGGAACCTTGGATTACGAGCATAATCCGTTCCAGGAGTATACTCGTAATCCAAAGTACTTGCATATCAAAGCGAGTTTTCCCATTAAAGTCAATGGAAACAAAAATAATTTGTTCCGCATTGACTTCAATTAGATGCAATACCGCATGCGGCCAGAGGTGGGAGGACGCCGGAGAGCCTCGGAAACGGCCGAAAAGGCGGACCTCGGCAAACCTCGGAAAGACTTCCTACCCGAGATTTGCCGAGGTCAGCCGTGCTATACTCGGGCCTTCCCGTGCATTTCCGAACGTGACGTTCGGCTCTGCTCGGCTCCGCGGCGCCCCCCCACCTCAGGCCAAAAGTCATACTGCACACCGCTTTGGCCTGAATCATGCCTGTTTTGCGAGACAACACTCGCAAACCGTGTTACGATTTTTAAAAATACAGTGCTCGTATTACGAAACGCTCGTTAACCACGTTACTCGCAATCCGAGGTTCCACTGTATATAATAATGGGGAATACCGGAATGATAAACGTAACCAGGCCCATCAACGGGAGATCAGCAGATGGGGACAGGGAACAAACAGGACGGGGAGAGGATGGATGGATAAGGTTGCAGGGCAAGGGTAAAGGTAACAGGGTCACAGGAGGGACAGGTTCAAGTACAGAGCACAGGGTTCAGGTACAGAGCTCTCAGGTTCAGGTCAGGGCGCAAGGAAGATACCAAGGCAACTATGTGTGTGTGTTGCCGGTTATTTATACACATCTCCTGCAATCAGGCTCAGGTGACGCCTGATCGCAGGAGATGATGTCGGCTCCACATTGCCAGAAACCACCCGCTGGTGGACGCCAGTACTGCGGCCCAAGGATCAAATAGTACCACCAGCAGGTGAAAGCTCCCCTGACTGTTCCAGACTGCCAGGAGACATCCGCTGGTGGACATCAGTACTGCACGCCAAATGTCTGACAGGGCCACTAGCAGGTGGAACCTTTCCTGACACTTTCTTTATTATTATTAAAAAAGTGAGATTTAACTGTACGTCTGTCTGCCTGATTCTTGGGTTCTGACAGAGATCTATACACTTACATGTCAGCTAATGGAACATGTATAATAGCACAGCTGCTGGAAGAGAGACGGGGGGGGGGTGTCCAATAAAGCGTCAGCTCCAGGGCTGAGGCGAGGGCATGCACATTAAGCCCAGGGAACTGCCGATAAGCAAGACAAGATACCGTGTTTGATGATGAAGGTGAAAAATGGAAAACATGTATAAGAATCCGCACCACTCTGAAAATATAGTATAGTATATATATATATATATATATAAAATATATATAGGTGCATAAATACAAGGAGAGTGTGCGGGTATATATGAGAAAAAGGTGTGTCAAAAAAGTGACCAAAGTGTAGAAAAGAAGAAAGAGAAGGGAAATGCAACCACAGTGTGCAGCAGTAAAAGTAAAAAGTATGATGAAACAAACATAAGTGAATGTCAGTTTGGTGACCAAACAATGAGCGGACCATTAAGGCCAAAAATGTAACCTCTTTATCTGATTTATGCCTCCAGTCTTCGTTGTGATTCTGAGAGCACGGTTCTCCACACATACGCCCCATCCTCATGCATTGCCATTTAGCTGCCGGGAAATCTTGGATGATGTTCAGTTTTAAATGCTCCGAACAAGACTGCTGGCAGCGTTCTCACAAAGGAAACATTTCAGCCTGACTGCCTTCCCAAATGTAATTAGATAATATTCATAGAGTGGATGAGAAGGATTTGCTGGAAAATGAAGAGGACACATTGCGCACAGTGTAAAAAAGAGCGAAACCGGCCACAAACATGTCAGTTTTAATAGAATTTTTTAGAATCATATTTAAAAGTAATTGCTTCCAATTTGCATGCAGGCCAAGCTGACCGGTGACAGTTCCAAGGGTTTGCAAGAGGTTATGCTGCCAAATTTGTACCACTTCCCAAAAACCAAAAGAGGTTTATCCCATTAGGGAAAAAAAAGGTTTAGTGGTACCAAAGGATGACGCACGTAATTAAAATTCATAAATTTTATTTCCAAAAAAATTTAAAGTGTTACTAAACCCAGTAATATGAAAATAGTTCATCTGCCCCCCCACAGTGCTCACAGCTTATAAATCTTCTTTTTACATTAAAATATTGCCACTATATACCTTTTTGGATGATCTGTATACCACGGTTACATGATAAACTGCACAGTTTCTCCAATGCTGAGAGTTAAGGTAGGAGGAGATTTCCACTTCAGCCTGTATACACACCCACATGTGTGATGTCCAATATCATGTGACCTGGCTAGCTCTGATAAACAAGTAAATGTTCTCTCCAGCATAAAAGACACAACTGAGCATGTGCAGGTCGGCTACCCTGCCTGTGTTAGCTGGTCTTCCCCAGATAGACAGTGCAGGAGGGGAGGATCTGTGCATACAGGATCAAACAGGCTTTTTACACCATGCAGAGGATTAACCTCTTAAGTTCCACAGTGAGTATAACAATCATGCTTTACTGCATATACAGACTGATTTTACTGTTGTGGGTTCAGTAAAACTTTAAGGAATAACATAAGATTTTAGTGTTTGAGAGGGATGAAGATCCACTTTCATTAATTAAATGTATTATCCAAGTAGGTGAAAAGGGAAACTTCTCTTTATTTCATCTTTGGTATTCAAAGTTCATTTTTGGTATTCAACTACAATTTATTGAGTGAAGATTCTCAACTGCTCAGGTAAATCAGCCCCATAGAATTGCATACCTCCCAACTTTTTTAAATGGGAATGAGGGACACCTATCAGCAAAAGTATGTAGGCATAGGACACACCCCTTGCCACGCCCCCTTAAAGGGGAATTGTACAAAAAAACAAGATTGGTTAAACCCACACATGCTTTTTTTACCACTACAATTCCTTTATATTGGCTTTTGGAATGTACAAATGCAGCAATTTAGAAATCAGATGAAAGGTTTAGTGCTGGAAAACACTTTTTTATAGATAAAAAGAGCATTTTATATACAACTATATAGATCAGACCAAAATGAGGGACAAATGAGGAGGAAAGAGGGACAGAGGGACATTGCTCCAAATCAGGGACAGTCCCTCCAAATCAGGGACAGTTGGGAGGAATGGAATTGTATTGTGGGAAATAAGCCCAACCATTGTGTGGCACTACCAGACAGAAAGCAGAGCCTGCCTATGTAATTGAGGAATACGGCTGCCCCGCTGTACACATTTATTATAACCCGGAACATTGACACATTCTGATAAGATGATGTTCCTCAAGCTTCTTATCTCTTTGACATGTTCCTCTAATCAGCATTGAAAAGATTATACATTCCCTTTTAATGCCGTTTTCTTTCTCCTCCTTTTAGGATAATCCATTAAGCATTTCAAATCATTTATCATTAACTTCTGCTGGATAGGACATTAGAGAACATTGCTGTATGCGATTACACATTTAGCTTGTGTTCAGATCCCTGTAGATAAGACATCTTCAGAGGTCAGATGTCACCTTCTATGGTAAATGAAGAAGAAAATCAATCTGTTAGAAAATCGGAGAGCTTAGCCTTCGGTTAACTCTAAATATGACTGAACGGATTTTTATGGGATTGCACAGATGGGCCGTGGGAGTGGACACCAGCATAAAATGTTATATACACTCACCGGACACTTTATTAGATACACCTTGCTAGTACCGGGTTGGAACTCCTTTTGCCTTCAGAACTGCCTTCATTCTTTTTGGTGTAGACTCAACACGGTGTTGGAAACATTCCTCAGAGATTTTGGTCCATATTGACATGATATCATCACGCAGTTGCTGCAGATTTGTCAGCTGTACATCGATGATGAGAATCTCCCATTCCACCGCATCCCAAAGGTGCTCTATTGGATGGAGATCTGGTGACTGTGGAGGCCATTGGAGTGCAGTGACTTCATTGTCCAGTGGTGAGATGATTGGAGCTTTGTGACATGGTGCATTATCCTGCTGGAAGGAGCCATCAGAAGATGGGGACACTGTAGTCATAAAGGGATGGACATGGTCAGCAACAATACTCAGGTAGGCCGTGGTGTTTAAAAGATGCTCAATTGGTACTAAGGGGCCCAAAGTGTGCCAAGAAAATATGCCCCCCACTATTACACCACCACCAGCCTGAACCATTGATACAAGGCAGGATGGATCCATGCTTTCATGTTGTTTACGCCAAATTCTGACCCCACCATCTGAATGTCGCAGCTGAAATCAAGACTCATCAGACCAGGCAACATTTTTCCAATCTTCTATTGTCCAATTTTGGTGATCCTGTGTGAATTGTAGCCTCAGTTTCCTGTTCTTATCTGACAGGAGTGACACCCGGTGAAGTCTTCTGCTGTTGTAGCACATAGCACATCAGGGCATGGGGCACATCATGGCACATAGCACATCAGGGCACAGGGCACATCAGGGCATGGGGTACATCAGGGCACAGAGCACATAGCACATCAGGGCACATGGGGGCACATCAGGGCACGGGGCACATCAGGGCACAGAGCACATAGCACATCAGGGCACATGGGGGCACATCAGGGCATGGGGTACATCAGGGCACAGAGCACATAGCACATCAGGGCACATGGGGGAACATCAGGGCACGGGGCACATCAGGGCACATAACACATCAGGGCACATAGCACATCAGGGCACAGGGCAAATCAGAGCATGGGGTACATCAGGGCACATAGCACATCAGGGGACGGGGCACATCAGTGCACATCAGGGCACATAGCACATCAGGCCACATTGGGGCACTTCAGGGCACATAAGGCCACATGGCACATCAGGGCACGGTGCACATCAGGGCACATAGCACATCAGGGCACATGGCACATCGGGGCACATCGGACCACATCAGGGCTCGGGGCATATCAGGGCACATTATGGCACATGGCACATCAGGGCACATTATGGGGCACATTGGGGCACATCAGGGGGCACATCATGGCACATTATAGGACACATCAGGGCACATTATGGGGCACATCAGGGCACATCAGGGGGCACATCAGGGCACATTATGGGGCACATCAGGGCACATGGCACATTATGGGGCACATCAGGGCATATTATGGGGCACGTCAGGGCAAATGGCACATTATGGGATCGTTTACTAGCCAGCATGCAGAGTAGCGCAGGAAGCGTCTGTAGTAAGTTCTCTCTCATGTCACGCTGCTCCCCGGTGGCCCCTCCTCTCTTCTCATCCACCCCAGATAATGTCACAAGCCAATAGGGATGGACGAGAAGAGAGGAGGGGCCGTCGGGGAGCAGCGTGACATGAGAGAGAACTTACTACAGACGCTTCCTGCGCTACTCTGCATGCTGGCTAAATCTCAATCTACCCGTTAGGCGCCAGCTGTCGGCGATTGACGGGTAGATCGCCACGCACCACAGATGCAATAGGCAGATTAGGCGGCCGCTGAAACCGGCCCACCGGGAAACTGCCGGTAGTCCCGGTGGCCAGTCCATCCCTCCCCCTTGGTGCTTTCAGGGGCTGCTATATTTAAAGTGGTGTTAAACCCAAAACCAAAAATGTTATATATTGCAGCTTACCAATCATTAGATGTGATGACTGCATTTGTTTTCTTTTCTTTGGCTTTTCCCCCCTCTGTTTTCACCTGGTGATCCGGCCAGTAATACACCTCCTGTATTAGAGTGCCCCCACTCTGGATGAAGTACACTAACATGTCGAAGCTAAACTCCAGCTAACACTTTATAATCAGTTACAGCAGATTTTTTCCTTTGGGGACAAAGGTTTTACGCAAATAAAAGCTGATCATTGTAAGCACACCCGTCAGTGGTAAATGGTTTGTCTCATCCATGTAAACTGATACATTCTGATGGAGAGCTTGTGCTTTTGAAAAACAACAGACTTGCTGGCTGGATCACCAAATGATAATAAAAGAAAGAAAGCCTAAAAAAGAAAAAGGAATGCAGCCATCACATCTAAGAATCAGTAAGCTGCAATATAATAAATGTTTACTTTTTGGTTTAATACCGCTTTAATACGTGGACTATTTCAGCATTATGGATGTACCTACACCCAAATTGTGAACAGTAGCATCTAGACATGAGCACTGCCCAAAAGTTAGTTTGTTTCTGTTTTATTCGTTTTGTTTTTTTCATAAATTCGAAAATTAGAAAATTCGGAGATGTGAAAATTCGTAAATTAGAAAAAACAGAAATTCATAAATTTGAAAATGCGGAATTCATAAATTAGGAAATTCAGAAATTCGAAAATTCGGAATTCGTAAATTTGAAAATTCGGAGTTCGTAAATTCGAAAAAAAGAAAGGAAAGTCCTAAAATTTGAAAGAATAAAAATCCGAAAATCCAAAAATTCGAAAGAAAAACTAATAAACTAATAATATCTAACTAAATTATAGGTGTTGGAATTTCCTTTCAAATTTGGCTGTTAGTGAAACGTAACGAACACAAAATTATCTAAAGTTACGAATTATCAGAAAAAAGAATGCCGCATCTAAACAAATGGAACGAAATGAAATAATAATAATAATATGTTTTTATTATTATTATTGTTATTTATTATTATTAATTTGTTACGTTCCATTCGTTTAGATACGGCATTTGTTACTATGGATAATTTGTAACTTCGGATAAATTTGTGTTCGTTACGTTCACTAACAGCCAAAATTGAAAGTAAATTCCAACACCTATAATTTAATAGCTAGTAGTAGTTAAGTTATTATTAGTTAGTTATTATTTCAGATTTTTGAATTTTCGAATTTTTGGATTTTCGTTCTTATTTTCAGATTTTCGTTCTTTTGAATGTTTGGGCTTTCATTCTTATTTTCGGATTTCCGAATTTCTGAAATGTTCTAATTTTGAAATTTCTGAATATTCAGGAAAATTATGAATTTCGGATATTTCCGAACTAACGAATTTGTCAAAATTTGGTAAAAAACTAATTCGGAACTAAATGAATCGCACATGTCTAGTAGCATCTGTGAGCTTGTTCCTTTTGTTGTACAGCCACCTCCCGACATCTGTGTAAAAAGTGCTCCCCCCAAATCTCCCCTGAGTATTGTGAACCTGGAAGCGCTCGGCTTTGAGTATATTCGGGTTCACAGTTGTAAGAAACCCGACTACACAGCTGCTCAAAGCCGGATACACAGCTGATCAAGCAAATTTGAGCTTGACCTGCTGAAGTGGAGAGCAGGAGAGACATTAGCAGTCTAATAGACCCCTGATGTCTCCTAAAGAGTACCTGTCACCTGCCCAATGCTATCACAATGCTTGTTAGCTATCTCAGCAAATAAAAATACAAAATAATGGGTCGCATTCATGCTTACCACATCTCCCTTATAAGTCAATGCTCCCGTTCTCAGCAACTTCATCATGTCTACTCGGGGGCGGCTGAGTAGACATATTGAATATGAATGCAATATTGAATACAAAATGTAATGAGATTGTGGTCGAGCGGGCATGGGAGATGTAGTCTCCTCTCTACAGTATTGAAGACGCATCTGTGCGTTTGACAAGGCTCTGATGAAGAGGGTACTCCCTCATAACGCGTAAGATGTTTGCAATGCCATCTGGTTCCTCCTAATACCCGGTCCAGGTTGCAGGTGTCTAGAAGACATAGTTCTGAATACTTGGAGCAATGTTAAGCCTTCTTTTTAACGTTTGTTTGTGAGTATGACTCTTGTTTTTATTTAAATAAAATTTATCTTTGGTAATGCGCAAGGTCGGTGCGCCCTCCCTGTCTTTCTATTTATATAGGAGGGGAAGGAATAAATACACATAAAGGGAGTTGCTCAAATGGTAATATTATGTATGAAATGCAAACAAATCGTCTCGCTGGAAACAGGAGATAGAATATTCCCCACTGTAAGGGTAAAGCACCTGTAAACAGAAATGACTTATAATACTAATGGATAAATGTTAACAGTTCAAGCCTTTATCAGAAATTAACATCTTTTAGATTAGGGTGATAAAATAAGGAAATATTTTCCAATATGCAGAATTTGGGGCTGATTTATAACAGTTATCACTGTCCAATATACTCTGCAATCTAAGCGCTATTCATGTTTGGGCGGTCGGATGCAGCGCAATATGTTTCACGCTAAGGTATATTGCTGTAATGCCCTGTACACACGGTCGGATTTTCCGACGGAAAATGTGTGATAGGACCTTGTTGTCGGAAATTCCGACCGTGTATGGGCTCCATCACACATTTTCCATCAAAATTTCTGACACACAAAGTTTGAGAGCTTGCTATAAAATTTTACGACAACAAAATCCGTTGTCGGAATTTCCGATCGTGTGTACACAAATCCAACGCAAAAAGTGCCACACATGCTCAAAATAAATAAAGAGATGAAAACTATTAGCCACTGCCCCGTTTATAGTCCCGACGTACGTGTTTTACGTCACCGCGTTCAGAACGATCGGATTTTCCGACAACTTTGTGCGACCGTGTGTATGCAAGACAAGTTTGAGCCAACATCCGTTGGAAAAAATCCATGGATTTTGTTGTCGGAATGTCCGATCAATGTCCGACCGTGTGTACGGGGCATAAAGCCCCATACACTGGCCAAATATTGTCCAAAATCAACCAGTACAGTAGAAACTGGCCGACATTCGGCTGTGTGTACAGGTCCTTGTCCAACAGGAGCCAATCTTATCTACCGGCTTCTGTCAAACGAGCATGCTGGAAAACCAGCAGCCAGTCAGCATCCGATCAGCGCTTCTCAGCCAATGGCTAAGAGCGCTGACGTTTATGTTCTCGCAAGAAGGGGTGGGCCCCCCTGTTAGAACACAATAGCACATCAGGGAGATCACTGTACTAACATCAGATAGTTAGTACAGTGAGCTCCTCCTGAGTAGGGATGAGCTTCGTGTTCGAGTCGAACCCATGTTCGACTCGAACATCGGCTGTTCGACCATCCGTCGAATTGCGAACGTTATGGGCCGTTCGCGCCAAATTCGTGTGGCGCGTCACGGCCCATAATTCACTGCGGCATCGCAGTGCATTGCTGGCTGATGATTGGCCAAGCATGCACTATGACCCGCATGCTTGGCCAATCACAGCGCCGTCAGTAGAGAGAGCTGTAATTGGCCAAAGCCAGGGTGGCTTTGGCCAATTATGGCTCAGGGGATTTAGTACACGCCCCACACTATATAAGGCCGCCTGCACGGCGGCCCTGTGTAGTGTGTTCCGGTGTGCTGATAGAGAGAGAGACAGACAGTGTCATTTGATTTGAGTTAGATAGATTAGGCTAGATCTGTTCCTGCTATTTACATTTAGTGCAGTCAGTGCGTCCTGCTCACAGTGTTCAGCTAGATCCGTTCCTGCTATTTACATTTAGTGCAGTGCGTCCTGCTCACAGTGTTCAGCTAGATCTGTTCCTGCTATTTACATTTAGTGCAGTGCGTCCTGCTCACAGTGTTCAGCTAGATCTGTTCCTGCTATTTACATTTAGTGCAGTGCGTCCTGCTCACAGTGTTCAGCTAGATCCGTTCCTGCTATTTACATTTAGTGCAGTCAGTGCGTCCTGCTCACAGTGTTCAGCTAGATCCGTTCCTGCTATTTACATTTAGTGCAGTCAGTGCGTCCTGCTCACAGTGTTCAGCTAGATCCGTTCCTGCTATTTACATTTAGTGCAGTGCGTCCTGCTCACAGTGTTCAGCTAGATCCGTTCCTGCTATTTACATTTAGTGCAGTCAGTGCGTCCTGCTCACAGTGTTCAGCTAGATCCGTTCCTGCTATTTACATTTAGTGCAGTGCGTCCTGCTCACAGTGTTCAGCTAGATCTGTTCCTGCTATTTACATTTAGTGCAGTGCGTCCTGCTCACAGTGTTCAGCTAGATCCGTTCCTGCTATTTACATTTAGTGCAGTGCGTCCTGCTCACAGTGTTCAGCTAGATCTGTTCCTGCTATTTACATTTAGTGCAGTGCGTCCTGCTCACAGTGTTCAGCTAGATCCGTTCCTGCTATTTACATTTAGTGCAGTCAGTGCGTCCTGCTCACAGTGTTCAGCTAGATCCGTTCCTGCTATTTACATTTAGTGCAGTCAGTGCGTCCTGCTCACAGTGTTCAGCTAGATCTGTTCCTGCTATTTACATTTAGTGCAGTCAATGCGTCCTGCTCACAGTGTTCAGCTAGATCCGTTCCTGCTATTTACATTTAGTGCAGTCAGTGCGTCCTGCTCACAGTGTTCAGCTAGATCTGTTCCTGCTATTTACATTTAGTGCAGTCAGTGCGTCCTGCTCACAGTGTTCAGCTAGATCCGTTCCTGCTATTTACATTTAGTGCAGTGCGTCCTGCTCACAGTGTTCAGCTAGATCCGTTCCTGCTATTTACATTTAGTGCAGTCAGTGCGTCCTGCTCACAGTGTTCAGCTAGATCCGTTCCTGCTATTTACATTTAGTGCAGTCAGTGCGTCCTGCTCACAGTGTTCAGCTAGATCCGTTCCTGCTATTTACATTTAGTGCAGTGCGTCCTGCTCACAGTGTTCAGCTAGATCCGTTCCTGTTATCTTCCTACTGACAGGCAGGCTTGTCTGGTTACAGTATATAAAGCTACCTGAAGAAAATTACAGGTGTTCTATCCCAGCTTAGTGCAGCTACAGGCCATTAGTATGTCTGGAAGGCCAAGAAGGAGAGGCAGACAGTCACAAGCCAATAAGAGAGGGCAAGCAGGCTCTGTGTCTAGTGCTGGTCGTGGAGACGGTGCATCCTCATCAGCACGTGGCCATGGGACACGCTTGGCCTTTTTTTCGGCAGCTGGCCGTGTTGAGCCGCAACATGCGGAAGACTTGGTCGAGTGGATGACCAAGCCGTCCTCATCCTCCTCATCCTCTCTCACCCATGCCCAGGGTGCTTTGTCTGGCAAAGCAGCGGCCTCTTCCCTCAGCTCAATGTCATCAGTGACTCCTTCCCTAGCTCCACCATGTCCTCCTGAGGATTCCCTCGAACTGTTTGACCACAGTGTTGGGTACATGCTCCAGGAGGATGCCCAGCGTTTGGAAGGCTCTGATGATGATACTGAGCTCGATGAAGGCAGTAACATGAGCACGGACAGAGGGGGTGCCCAAGAAGGACAGCAATCTGGCAGTCATGCTCCCCCTGCTGCAGCATACTGCCAGGTTTGCTCCAGTGATGAGGAGGGAGGGGATGATGAGGTCACTGACTCAACGTGGGTGCCTGATAGGAGAGAGGAGGAGGAGGAGGAGGAGGAGGCGGCACATCACCAACGAGGCAGGATGCCCTCCAGGGGCCAGCCTAAGGGCAGCACATTGACTGCATCACACCCCAAAGCTCCACATGTGCAGGGCGCTGCAGTCTCTGCGCGTTATTCAAAAAGTTCTTTGGTGTGGGCCTTTTTTGAGACGAGTGCATCAGATCGCACCGCTGCTATTTGCAACATATGTCTCAAGCGTATCTCGCGTGGCCAAAACATCTCCCGCTTGGGTACCACATGCTTGACCAGACATATGTTGACCTGCCATGCAGTTCGTTGGCAAGCATATCTAAAAGACCCACACCAAAGAACAAAGAGGATCTCTCCTTGCTCCTCATCAGCTGAGATTTCCAACCCCACTAGACCTTCAGTCCTCTCTGAGACCTGCAGTGAGAGGAATGAAGGTGTAGAATTAGGTGTGTCACAGCCAAGTACTTGTGGGCAATCTGCTTTTGGTACACCGACGTCAGATTGTACCAGGCAAATTTCCCTGCCCCAGCTGCTGCACCGCCGAAAGAAGTTTGCTCCCAGCCATCCACATGCCCAGCGGTTGAATGCTAGCTTGGCAAAATTGCTAGCACTTCAACTGCTGCCTTTTCAGTTGGTAGACTCTGCCCCCTTCCGTGAGTTTGTGGAATGTGCGGTTCCTCAGTGGCAGGTACCCAAACGCCACTTTTTCTCACGGAAGGCGATTCCGGCTCTCTACCGGCATGTGGAAGGCAATGTCCATGCCTCGCTGGACAGGGCGGTCAGCGGTAAGGTGCATATTACCGCTGACTCATGGTCCAGCAGGCATGGACAGGGACGTTACTTAAGTTTCACGGCGCATTGGGTGACTCTGCTGGCAGCTGGGAAGGATGCAGGACAAGGTGCAGTAGTGTTGGAGGCTGTTCCGCCACCACGCCTCCAAAATGCTGATTGTGACACACCTCTCTCCTCCACCCCCTCCTCTTCTTCTTCCTCCATGGCCTCTTCCTCGGAACCAGCGGTGCTCCGTAGGCGTTCAAGGGGCTACGCAAGTACGCAGGCCAAAAGATGCCATGCGGTGCTTGAGCTGGTGTGCTTGGGGGACAGGAGCCACACTGGGGCAGAGGTTCTGTCAGCTCTGCAGGGGCAGGTTCAGAGGTGGTTGACGCCACGCCAACTTAAGGCAGGAATGGTGGTTTGCGACAATGGCACCAACCTCCTCTCTGCCCTCCGACAGGGACAACTGACCCATGTGCCCTGTTTGGCTCACGTCCTTAACTTGGTGGTGCAGCGGTTCTTGGGCAGGTACCCGGGCTTACAGGATGTCCTGAGGCAGGCCAGGAAAGTCTGTGTGCATTTCCGCCGGTCATATAATGCCAGTGCTCGGCTGACGGACCTCCAAAAGGAGTTTAACCTGCCCAAGAACCGCCTAATCTGTGACATGCCCACCAGGTGGAACTCAACGTTGGCCATGCTGCAGCGGCTGCACACGCAGCAGAGGGCCATCAATGAGTACCTGTGCGACTATGGCACCAGGACAGGGTCAGGGGACCTTGGTTTTTTTTCCCCACGCCAGTGGGCCATGATCAGGGATTCATGCACTGTCCTGTCACCATTCGAGGAGGCCACGAGGATGGTGAGCACTGACAGTGCATGCATCAGTGACACTGTCCCCCTTGTCCACCTGTTGGAGCACACGCTGCGTGGAATAATGGACAGGGCACTTGAGGCAGAACAGAGGCAGGAAGAGGAGGACTTCCTTAGCTCTCAAGGCCCCCTTTATCCAGACAGTGTTCCTGCGTGCCCGCCGATCACACAGGAAGAGGACGAGGAGGAGGAGGAGGAAGATTGTGTCAGTATGGAGGTGGAGCCTGGCACTCAGCATCAGCAGTCTTTAAGGGATCAGTCCCAAGGAACACATGGACTTGTACGTGGCTGGGAGGAGGTGGCTGCGGACGTTGTTGTCCTTAGTGACCCAGAGGACTCCGGACCGAATGCCTCAGCAAACCTACGCTGCATGGCCTCCCTGATCCTGCAAAGCCTGCGTAAGGATCCTCGTATTCGTGGTATCAAGGAGAAGGACCAATACTGGCTGGCAACCCTCCTTGATCCACGTTACAAGGGTAAGGTTGCGGACCTTATCTTGCCATCGCAGAGGGAGCAGAGGATGAAACATCTTCGGGAGGCCTTGCAGAAAGGTCTGTGCAACGCGTTCCCAGAGACTGGGAGGTTACAAACTCCTGTTTCTGGACAACGTGTTGCTGAGGCTTCGGTCAGTCAAAGAAGGAGCGGTGGAGAAGGTGGCCGTCTGACCGATGCGTTCAGACAATTTTTTGGTCCGCAGCCCCAAGGTATGATCGGTTCCAGCAACCATCGCCAGCGTCTGTTTTACATGGTGCAGGAATACCTAGGGGCAAGATCAGACTTGGACACCTTTCCCACCGAAAATCCTCTGGGTTACTGGGTCTTGAGGATGGATCACTGGCCAGAGCTTGCACAGTATGCAATTGAGCTACTGGCCTGTCCTGCATCCAGCGTTCTTTCGGAACACACATTCAGTGCTGCTGGAGGCGTGGTAACCGATCACAGGGTGCGTCTGTCCACTGACTCGGTCGATCGGCTGACCTTCATAAAAATGAATCAGTCTTGGATCACCACCAGCTACCAAGCACCTGATGCTGATGTAACTGAATAATTTTTTTCAGATCCCTTCAAAGACTGCCTATGCTGATGCTGAGTGACTATCCCTGAGTAATTATCCTCTTCCTCCTCAATCATCACGCTGATAGCTTGTAAGAACATTTTTGGTTCTGGGCGCCACCACCAGTGCCTAAGGCACAATTTTTCAGCCCCTGTTTAACAGGGGCGTGTAATTACAATTTTTGATGTAATACTTTGCAGCAGGGCTCGTTCCTGCATTCCAACTAGAGTGTCTGTGAGGGGTTGCAGTGTTGTGGCACCAGCACCAGTGCCTAAGGCCCAATTTTTCTGCCCCTGTCTAACAGGGGCGTGTAATTACAATTTTTGATGCAATACTTTGCAGCAGGGCTCGTTCCTGCATTTCAACTAGAGTGTCTGTGAGGGGTTGCAGTGTTGTGGCACCAGCACCAGTGCCTAAGGCCCAATTTTTCTGCCCCTGTCTAACAGGGGCATGTAATTACAATTTTTGATGCAATACTTTGCAGCAGGGCTCGTTCCTGCGTTCCAACTAGAGTGTCTGTGAGGGGTTGCAGTGTTGTGGCACCAGCACCAGTGCCTAAGGACCAATTTTTCAGCTCCTGTTCAACAGGGGCATGTAATTACAATTCTTGATCTAATATTTCACAGCAGGGCCCTGTGAGGGCTTACAGTGTTGTGGCCACAGCAACACCTAAGGCCCAAATTTCTGCTGAGTATATAGGGCAGGACCCTACTTTCAAACATCTAACTTACAAACGACTCCTACTTGCAAACGGAAGGAGACAACAGGAAGTGAGATGAAATCTACCCCTAGGAAGGGAAATTCTCTCCTGTAAGAGTTAATATGGGAAAACAATTTCTCCTTTCCACTGATGCTTTCCAATCCTTGTTCCACAAAAAAACCCAAATTTTCAAAAAACATTTTTCATTGGGACAAAAAAGTGAGGTGAAATCTTCTGAAGAGGAGGAAAGACAGCAAAACAAATGTCACAGGGGTGATAACCCTTCCCTATGTTTTCCAAAAAGCTTAAAAAAGATTTTTTGGCTGGAGCTAAACACGTTAAAAATGTACCCGTTCAAAATTACAAAGAGATTCTACTTAACAACAAACCTACAGTCCCTGTCTTGTTTGCACCGCCTGTATACTGCTGTTTAGAGTATATAGGGCCTTTCCTTATTTTAATTTGGGTGCGGGTTTCCCCTTAATATCCATACAGGACCCAAAGGGCCTGGTAATGGACTGGGGGGGTACCCATGCCGTTTGTCTCACTGATTTTCATCCATATTGCCATGACCCGACATGACATTAAACCCGCAAGCAGTTTTAAATGAGATTTTTTCCTTTAAAAATGACATTTGGTGCAGGGACTGTTCTAAACATGGGAAACACGCGTCACTTTACAGGCATACTATAGACACCCCCCAGGTACGATATTTAAAGGAATATTTCACTTTTTTTTTTTTTTACTTTAAGCATCATTAAAATCACTGCTCCCGAAAAAACGGCCGTTTTTAAAAGTTTTTTTTGCATTGATACATGTCCCCTGGGGTAGGACCCGGGTCCCCAAACCCTTTTTCGGACAATACCATGCAAATTAGCCTTTAAAATGAGCACTTTTGATTTCGAACGTTCGAGTCCCATAGACGTCAATGGGGTTCTAACGTTCGTGCGAACTTTCGGTCCGTTCGCGGGTTCTGGTGCGAACCGAACCGGGGGATGTTCGGCTCATCCCTACTCCTGAGCTCTTCAGTCTTTTTCACTTGGCCCACTGGTTTGAACAAAGAACAATCTTACCATGTGTACCAGACATTAGGCTGCCCATTGAGCTAAATGGGCTACCACTAATTGTGATATGATTGCTTTGATAAATAGGAAAAACAGGACAAACAGATGGGTTAATCTCCCTAGTGGGGACACGGGAAGCAAACACCTGACAGGGGTTCTAACCATTTCCTATTCTATATAAAACTATGAAAAAAAAAGTGTTTTTTAGATTCACTTTAATTTGCATTTGTTTCTTGTCTTAGATACAACACAGAATTCCTCTGAATCACAGCGTGACAAACCCCAGGTGCCGGGTGACCACAGGCACAAGAAATGCTCCACACACCCTGTGTGCGCCTCCCCTACCCCCGCTATGTATCGCGGGGCTCCGCTTGCCCATCTGCGGGCCCGGGACCGGCATAGCAGTTCCTGCCGGGTGGAGGAGAGCTGACACACGTCTGCTCTCCTCCCCTTCTTGTTGCTGAACCAGAAGTAACGTGTGACGTCACTTCCGGGTCCCCGTTGACAGTTTCCCCGGCCACCAAGTACAGGGGAGACACCCTGCACGTCTTATTAAACAGAACCTCTCACCAAAAAAAATCATCACATAGGGGAAGTTAGGTAAAAAAAATGTTTTTTAAATTGTAAAAAATGTAAGTTACATCCAAGCACATAAAATCCCCCCACCCACACATAAACACACGTACAAATGTAAACGCACGTGGCGGGCGCTTACGCCTGAAAACATTGATTGCGATACACGTGTTACATATCGTCGCGCACGCCGGAATGAGAGCAATAATTCTAGCACCAGACCTGCTACGTAACACTAAACTGATGACTTATAGGGGGCTTTTAAATGGTAGCCTATGTAATATATAGTATAGTATAAGTTTGTTACCATTTGGAACTACCACTATTTTATTCTCTATGGTGTCTGCTTTCAGAAAATATATAATGTTTGGGGGTTTTATGTTATCTTCGGGCCCAAAATTATTCTTCAAAACATGTGTAAACGCAAAAACGGCTCACCTTTGGGAACATGTTACGTGTTCCACCCATAAACTTTGTTAAAAAAAATGGCTTCTTTAGCTGGCTCCTAGATTCAAAGCAAATTTCTCAAGCCCTGCTCTAAATTAACAAAAGCACAGGATAAACAGAAATGTATAGGAGTTGGAATATAGGGAAAGAAGAAAATCTATAACGGTTTTAGATGTTGATTTTAATATTTAGAAGTTATATGATTTCTATCATATTTATATATACAGGAAGTCCCCGAGTTACGAACATCCGACTTGCAAACGACTCCTACTTACGAATGGGACAGCGGGCACATTCGACGAAACCTTTTCAAATCCTTAGCCCGTTTGTAACTCGGGGACTGCCTGTATATATAGATAGATATATATCTATTTATATATCTATCTATATATACACATACATATATACACACACACAATATATAAAGATATGTAAATTATCTTTATTTAGGCATTATACTACCAGTTTTATTTCTCCCAGATGCAGCAGGCTCCTCTAACGTACATAAACCTGCAGGATATATCACCGTAATAAAAAGACTACCCTCCACAATAGACTCGCAGCACTGACTCCAACACTTGCAAGCCATTGTTAAATTGTATTAGTATGGAAATTGTGCATCCATGCAGAGCTCATTAAATTCTGGATTTTAAGCAAGTGGCACTCTATAAAACAACCAGAAACTGTGCTGAATATTTGCTTTTCTACTTCTGAAAAGGAGCCTAGTGCTTTACCTGCTGGCTGTAAATGGTAGCATGAAAGATTTGTATATTAAATATAATGATCACATATCACATATTGCATATGTAGAGGAACGGAACTCTACAAAAACAAAAAAAAGAAATCCAGGCAGAAGGCAAAGGACTCGTCCCCAGTATTGTCTGTGGTATCCCAGCAGCTGATCATTTCCCCATTAATTACTTACTGGGGGCAGATCAATAAAGCATTTGCACTGTTTTTCTTACGGTATGGTCCCTTAAAAAAAAGTCCTGCTCCTAATTTATGAAAGCATTTTGTTTTGTTAAGAGTTCTCACCAGTGCATATGGTAGTTGCCAACAGTCCCGATTTGCCCTGGACATTCCCGGAAACCAGGCCAATGTCCCGGTCTGGGAGTGTCCCGGGCAAAATCCCCAAAATCCCAAAAAGGATGCTGTTGACTGCAGACAGCGCCCTAGCAACTAGTGATGCTGTGCAACTTGGGGACTGAACATGGACTGAGGAGAGATTGTCCAGGTTATGGACACTTAAGCTCCAGCCACCCCCCACCATGCCTCCATGTGCCAAATTCATATACCTCTTTCCAACAGGTATATGAATCAGTTGTAGGCGCCAACATTTATTGTGTGGCAATACAACACAATTCTAAAGAGTGCCTATGTGCTGTTCTGTGCTGTGACTCAGTATGGAGGCAGCCATCTTGGTAGAGGCAGGGCTTTTCTTCCTTATGTCAGAGCCTCCAGCAAGGGGAACAGTGAACAGCACTGTAGTGACATCACTAGGTCTCACTCCCAACCTCCTAAGACTAGCAGTCAGAGGAAGCAGTGCCTTAGCTCATACACTGCAGATAGACAGCTACAGTGCCTTGCAAAAGTATTCACCCCCTTAGCTTTTTAGCTATTTTGTTACATTACAGCCTTTAGTTCAATGTTTTTTTAATCTGAATTATATGTGATGAATCAGAACACAATAGTCTAAGTTGGTGAAGTAAAATTATAAAAATATATACATAAAACAATTTTTCAGAAATAAAAAACTGATAATTGGAATGTGCGCATGTATTCACCCCCTTTGTTATGAAGCCCATAAAAAGCTCTGGTGCAACCAATTACCTTCAGAAGTCACATAATTAATGATGTCCATCTGTGTGCAATCCAAGTGTCACATGATCTTTCATTACATATGCGCACCTTTTTGAAAGGCCCCAGAGGCTGCAAAACCTAAGCAAGAGGCACCACTAACCAAACACTGCCATGAACACCAAGGAACTCTCCAAACAAGTAAGGGACAATGTTGTTGAGAAGTACAAGTCAGGGTTAGGTTAAAAAAAAATATCCAAATCTTTGATGATCCCCAATAGCACCATCAAATCTATCATAACCAAATGGAAAGAATATGGCACAACAGCAAACCTGCCAAGAGACGGCCGCACACCAAAACTCACGGACCGGGCAAGGAGGGCATTAATCAGAGAGGCAGCACAGAGACCTAAGGTAACCCTGGAGGAGCTGCAGAGTTCCACAGCAGAGACTGGAGTATCTGTACGTAGGACGACAATAAGCCGTACGCGGCATAGAGTTGGGCTTTATGGCAGAGTGGCCAAAAGAAAGCCATTACCTTCAGCAAAAAACAAAACGGCACGTTTTGAGTTTGTGAAAAGGCATGTGGGAGACTCCCAAAATGTATGGAGGAAGGTGCTCTGGTCTGATGAGACTAAAATTGAACATTTTGGCCATCAAAGAAAACGCTATGTCTGGCGCAAACCCAACACATCACATCACCCAAAGAACACCATCCCCACTGTGAAACATGGTGGTGGCAGCATTATGCTGTAGGGGTGTTTTTCAGCAGTCAGGACTGGGAAACTGGTCAGAGTTGAGGGAAAGATGGATGGTGCTAAATACAGGGATATTCTTGAGCAAAACCTGAATCACTCTGTGTGTGATTTGAGGCTAGGACGGAGATGTGAGTGGGAACCAGTGCTGCCGGCAGGCTAATGCGGCAGGCTAATGCATCAGGCGTATACGACCTCTATAATCTGCGATCCAGCATATCTGGTAAGCGGCCCCTTTTTTACACATGTTCAAGCAGGAAGAACATCGATTTCTTTACAAGTGTTGAAGATTTATGGCTGTTGTTTCTCTACTACACATTGGGACTATTGTTTATGAGATAAATTAGGTGTTGATGTTAATAGATACACTTTATCGCACTATTTTAGAGTTACATTGTATCACAATTTGTTTCATTTTCACACTCCTCATTTTTTCCTATTCAGTTCATTACGCTAGAGTCATATTAATATCAGGTTACACTTTTATACATGCTTTTACCACACAGATTATGATGAGATGGGTGTTGACATATCTTGTCTGGTATAATATGTTTGTGATATATTTTTTGTCACATTTTTTTCACATTTATTTTTCACTTAAGTATTAATTTTAATTTTATTTTTAATATTTGTAATAATCACTTGTGGATGCGAGCTTGTATTATTTTAGGACAGAGGTTTACCTTCCAGCAGGACAATGACCCCGAACACACTGCTAAAGCAACACTTGAGTGGTTTAAGTGGAAACATGTAAATGTGTTGTAATGGCCTAGTCAAAGCCCAGACCTCAATCCAATAGAAAATCTGTGGTCAGACTTAAAGATTGCTGTTCACAAGCCAACCATCCAACTTGAAGGAGCTGGAGCAGTTTTGCAAGGAGTAATGGGCAAAAATCCCAGTGGTAAGATGTGACAAGCTCATAGAGACTTATCCAAAGCGACTTGGAGCTGTGATAGCCGCAAAGGTTGGCTCTACAAAGTATTGACTTTAGGGGGAGGAATAGTTAGGCACATTGACTTTTTCTGTTATTTTGTCCTATTTGTTGTTTGCTTCACAATAAAAAAAAAAAATCTTCAAAGTTGTGGACATTTTCTGTAAAATAAATAATGCAAATCCTCAAACAATCTATGTTAATTCCAGGTTGTGAGGCAACAAATCATGAAAAATGCCAAGGGGGTGAATACTTTTGCAAGGCACTGTATAGGGCTACAGAACAGGATTGTCTACACACCCTTAAATATCAGGAAGTCCACTGCTACTTTTTAAGAAGCATTCCAGACAAAATACAGATTTTTCAGGACATTATTTACAAACAACAATTCTAAATGTTCCCCATAACATTTATGTATTCATTTTTTTAGAGGATGCTGGGCTTTCTAGAGAAAGCCTAGAACAGTCTGAAACCACCTGCATGTATTCCAGAGGTTTGGCTGGGTGTAATGGTGTAAGTTTTAGGCCCCATTCACACCTTAGCGTTTTGTAGCTTGAAGCTTCAAAACACTGGGAGGAGAAAAAATCAATTATTCTCTATGGAGATGGTTCACATCTCCACTCCAAGTCACCTGAAGCCAAACGCCTGAAGCTCGAAAAAAGTTCTGGAGCTTTTTTGTAGCTCAAATCAGGCAGATTTGAGCGTTTTTGGCACGGTTTTATTCTCATAGAATTAAATTGAAACGCGCCATTTGCTCGTGTTTGTGTGCATTCGCGTGATTTTCTGCTCAAATTCAAAAAAATTAAAAAAATTAAAATTGTAATATATGAATGATTAAATGTAAAATAAATACACAAATAAGTAAAAATCGTCATAAATAAATGAATAATATGTAATACATAAATAAATAATAATTAACCTCTAACCTTACAACTAATAAATTATTATTAATAATAATAATACGAATGTATTTATTTTGTGTTACGGTGTTTAGTTATTTATTATTACTTTATTTTTATTTTTTTTAAGGGTTAGGGGTTATTTATTTATTATTGCTTAGTATTCATTTATTTAAGTATTTTTTTTTATTATTTATGATTTTTATTTGTGTATTTATTTTACATAGTAGTAGTAGTAGTAGTAGTAGTAGTAGTAGTAGTAGTAGTAACACCCTAACCCTAACAAAAAATAAATAACCCTAACCCCTAATCCTAACCCTAACCCCAAATCCTAACCCTAACCTAACCTTAACTCTAACCCCTTACCCTAAGGAAAAATAATAATAAATGAATGATGATAATAAAAAAATAAATAAATAAATAAAATAATGGAAAAGTTGAAAAAGCTGAAATACCTAGCAACAAATGATGCAACAGATAGTTATAATCTATTATAAAATAGTTTTCTCTACTGGCTAATAAAAAAAGGCCAAAGCTCAAAAGCGCTGTATGTGCATAAAAAACGCGCCAAAATTGCACCAAAAAAAGGCGAAAAAACACCTGAAAAAGACGCTACGCTCAGGTGTGAATTCAGCCTTAGGGATTAATTTAATTCATTTTTTAACAGTTTTGGCCTTGCCATATTACAGATCCTGATTGTGCTGGAAACCTGGCAGAAACAGAATTGTGGGACTGCGCTGGAATGACAATGAGGTGGGCCAATAGGGGAGGGCCATATAAAGAGCTGCATTTTTTTTTTTTTCTGGTGTCTGAAGCCTTGCACCATTGAGTACCTGAACTAGACTCTCTGCAACAATCAAGAAAAAAAAGAAAACATTTCTACAGCTTACTTTCTACATTCATCTTGTTTCATCCTTAGAAATAAGCACCTCTGTGTCTGAAAATTCCGCATTGATGATAAGGCTGGTCGCATTTTTTTTCACAGTTACTGTAAAGCTCATGTTTTGCTTCAATAATTCAAAAGGTTTGTTCAAGGTTCTTCAAATCTGAATAAATGTACTTGGTTGTGGCATTTTAAATTCAAATCGCTAATAAAGCAGAACCAAAAAGATGCACTATCTCTTCTGAAGTCATAAAGTCATGTTACTAGAGAAAAACGATGGAACTCTGAACCATGTACAGTGGAACCTTGGATTACGAGCATAATCCGTTCCAGGAGAATGCTTGTAATCCAAAGCACTCGCATATCAAAGAGAGTTTCCCCATAGAAGTCAATGGACTCGCCCGTTCCGCATTGACTTCTTTTGCATGCAATACCGCATGTGGCCAGAGGTGGGGGGGGGGGGCGCCAGAGAGCCTCAGAAATACTCGGAAACACTCAGGAACTGAGTATTTCCGAGTGTTTCCGAGTATTTCCAAGTGATTCCGAATATTTCCGAATGGCTCCGAACCGTTCCGAGTGTCATCAGCGCCCCCGCACCTCTGGCCAAAAGCGGTACTGCACACCCCATTAGTTTGAATTCTGCTCCTTTTTACAAGACAACACTCGCAAACCGAGTCAGAATTTAAAAAAAAAAAGTTGCTCGTCTTTCAAAACGCTTGTTAACCGCGTTACTCGTTAACCAGTTCCACTGTATCTGAGAGCACAGTGCATGCTCTCCTTCCTGACCTCTCATTTCTATAATGCTGTCAGTGAATCATACTAATCATTAAATGCCTAACTCAAGACAAGGAGTGGGTGGGGGGGGGGGGTGCGCGGGGGCGGCTGCCCAGGGCACTATGTTATCATGTGAGGTGGGGGGCACTGCAAGAAAATTGGGGCAGAAGGGATGTGTATTGGAAGGGCGAATTTGGGGGACAGCAGGGGGTAAGTATTGTTCTAGGAGGGAAAAGGTGGGGGGGTGCCAAAAGTGGTGATTTAGGGGGATTTGTCTTGGAAGATGGGATGGGGGGGAAGATTTGTGCTAAGAGGGGGAAATTTGTGCTGGGAGGAGGAAAGATGTGTACTCGGAGGGGAAATTTTATAGGCAGAGGATTTATGCTAAGGGGGATTATTATTTTTTTTGGGATGAGAGGGGATTTCAGCAGGGGGCAGATTGAAACTGGGAGTAGGGGGAATTTTCCATAGGGGGTAAGGGTACAGAGTAGTGCTCAGTTTTTTTGTGGGGACATTTTTTCTGACACATAATGCTCATACATCTTGGGGGGCACAGTTTGACATGTGCGCCGTGGGCTCTAGATGACTTTGTCCCTGCACTGCAAGTAAGAGTCCGACTTCAATGGCTGCATGGACAGCGGACAGAGTCGGCGCCCTCACTATACAGCACCCATCTCCAGCAATATTTAGGCCCCATGCACACAGGGCATTTGCCCAGCTCTCCTACATGTCTTTCTTACTAAGTTGGCCCACCCTTTGCAGCTATAACAGCTTCAACTCTTCTGAGAAGGCTGTCCACAAGGTTTAGGAGTGTGTCTATGGGAAAGGGAATGTTTAACCATTCTTCCAGAAGCGCATTTGTTAGATCAGGCTTGTGATGTTGGACGAGAAGGCCTGGCTCGCAGTCTCCACTCTAATTCATCACAGAGGTGTTCTCTCGGTTTGAGGTCAGGACTCTGTGCAGGCCAGTCAATTTCCTCCACTCCAAACTCGCTCATCCATATCTTTATGGACCTTGCTTTGTGCACTGGTCCAAATCATTTGGTGCAGCGGGGATTATGGTGTGGGGTTGCGTACCCCATGTGTACGGGGCATAAGGGTTACAGGGAAGGGTAGTATGTGGGGGCACAGAGAGGGTTAGTGTTAGGTTTACAGGGAAGGTTAGTGTGAGGGTTACAGAGAGGGTCATGGTTACAGAAAAGGTTACAGGGATAGTTTTGTTACAAGGAGGGATAGTGTTCGGTTTACATAGAGGGGTAGTGTGAGTGGTAGAGAGAGGTTGAGCATTAGGATTACCGGGAAGGTTAATGTTAGGGTTATAGGAGTGTTAGTGTTGCAGAGAAGGTTGATGTAGGAAGAGATAGTGACAGGGGTACACAGAGAGTGGGTATTAAGTTTGCGGGGAAGATTAGTGTTAGGGTTACAGAGACAATTCATATTACAGAGAGAATTAGGGATAGATTCTGTTATAGGTATTTTGGTATAGGGTATAGAAAGAGGGTTAGTGTTAGGGTTACAGCAAGGGCAACTGTTAGGGTTACAGGGAGGGTTAGTGTTAGGGTTACAGAGAGGGCTGGTGTTAGAGTTACAGGGAAGGGTATTGTTGGGGTTGGAGCAGGGATGGACTGGCTATCGGGACAACCGGGAGTTTCTCAGTGGGCCGATGGCTCAGTGGGCCGGTTTCAGAGGCCGCCTATTGCACCAGAGGTCCGCGGTGATCTACCCGTCAATAGCCGACAGCTGGCGCCTGACGCGTAGATCGAGATTTACCCAGCAAGCAGAGTAGCGCAGGAAGTGTCTGTGATGTGCTATGTGCCCTGATGTGCTAAGTGTTCTGATGTGCCCTGTGCCCTGATGTGCCCCATGCCCTAATGTGCTATGTGCCCTGATGTGCCCCATGCCCTAATGTGCTATGTGCCCTGATGTGCTATGTGCCCCGTGCCCTGATGTGCTATGTGCCCTGATGTGCTATGTGCCCTGATGTTCCCTGTGCCCTGATGTGCTATGTGCCCTGTGCCCTGATGTGCCCCGTGCCCTGATGTGCTAGGTGCCCTGATGTGCCCTATGCCCTAATGTGCTATGTGCCCTGATGTGCCCCATGCCCTAATGTGCTATGTACCCTGATGTACTGTGCCCTGATGTACTGTGACCTGTGCCCTGGTGTGCCCTGATGTCCTGTACCCTGATGTGCTATGTGCCCTGATGTGCCCCATGCCCTGATGTGTTATGTGCCCTGATGTGCCCCGTGCCCTGATGTGCTATGTGCCCTGATGTGCCCCGTGCCCCGATGTGCTATGTGCCCTGATGTGCCCCAATGTGCTATGTGCCCTGATGTGCCCCAATGTGCCCTGATGTTCCCTGTGCCCTGATGTGCTATGTGCCCTGTGCCCTGATGTGCCCCGTGCCCTGATGTGCTAGGTGCCCTGATGTGCCCCATGCCCTAATGTGCTATGTACCCTGATGTACTGTGCCCTGATGTACTGTGACCTGTGCCCTGATGTGCCCTGATATCCTGTACCCTTATGTGCTATGTACCCTGATGTGCTGTGCTCTGATGTACTGTGACCTGTGCCCTGATGTGCCCTGATGTCCTGTACCCTGATGTGCTATGTGCCCTGATGTGCCCCGTGCCCTGATGTGTTATGTGCCCTGATGTGCCCTGTGCCCTGATGTGCTATGTGCCCTGATGTGCCCCGTGCCCCGATGTGCTATGTGCCCTGATGTGCCCCAATGTGCTATGTGCCCTGATGTGCCCCAATGTGCCCTGATGTTCCCTGTGCCCTGATGTGCTATGTGCCCTGTGCCCTGATGTGCCCCGTGCCCTGATGTGCTAGGTGCCCTGATGTGCCCCATGCCCTAATGTGCTATGTACCCTGATGTACTGTGCCCTGATGTACTGTGACCTGTGCCCTGATGTGCCCTGATATCCTGTACCCTTATGTGCTATGTACCCTGATGTGCTGTGCTCTGATGTACTGTGACCTGTGCCCTGATGTGCCTTGATGTCCTGTACCCTGATGTGCTGTGTCCTGATGTGATATACCCTGATGTGCTGTGTCCTGTACACTGATGTACTGTGCCCTGACATACCCTGATGTGCTGTGCCCTGATGTGATATACCCTGATGTGCTGTGTCCTGTACACTGATGTACTGTGCCCTGACATACCCTGATGTGCTGTGCCCTGATGTGCCCTGTACGCTGATGTGCTGGGCTCTGTACTCTGATGTGCTGTGCCCTGTACCCTGATGTGGCCTGGTGTGCTGTACCCTGATGTGTTGTGCCCTGATGTGCTGTGCCCTGTTTTCCTGTGCCCTGATGTGCCTTGTACCCTGATGTGTTGTGTGCTGATGTGCTGGGCTCTGCACCCTGATGTGCCCTGATGTGTTGTGCCCAGGGCCGGTCTGGATGAAGTCCAGGGCCACATTTTTGTCCCAGTCCAGCCCTGGGTTGGAGGGAGAAGTAGTGTGAGTGGTACCAAGAGGGAGAGTGTTAGGATTAAGGGGAAGGTTAGTGTTAGGGTTACAGGGAGACTTGGCATCACAGAGAGGCATCACAGAGAGGGTTGGTGTTAGGATTACAGGGAGAATTTATGCTACAGGATATAGAGGGAGGGTTTGTGTAAAGGGAGGGCATTGCTGTCTACACTAGGATTTATGCTCCCAGCACTAACAGCAACATTCTTCTGCCACTGAATGCTAATGTATCACCTATACAACATTCAAGCAAGAAACAATGGGGAAGGAAAGGGCGTCAACAGTTCCACTGATTATTTGAACACTAGTTCTAAGATTTTTTGCCAATCTGCCCATGGACAGGCCTCTTTATGATTTGTTCTGTTTGGATCCTTTACTTACACCATGATAAGTATTAGTGTTATTTATCCATAATTTATTGGTATGGCCAGTGAAATAACAAACACTGCAGAAGTTCAAAGGACGATGACATTTCCAAAGAAGACTTAATTAAGTTATCACAGCCCAGCTCACGAACAATTAACGTGCAAATCGCAGGTCCGCGCCGCCATAATGAAAAAAGTAAGTATTCAGAGGATGTTAAAGACAAGTCATGGAGTTAATTGCAAACTGAGAAGCTGGACGCTTTGGTTAATTTGAGGAAACAAAGCACTCCAGGTACCTAAATTACTTTTAATACTTAGGGAATATTGTGATAATCTCGTGTCACATTGCAACGCAATCACCGAGCCTCAGCCCCGATAAATAAAGGTCAGATGACGCAATGTTAAACAGGGTTCCGTTATCTGGGGTTTGTCATTTTACATAGTCACATAATTCTTCAAGTTGAAAAAAGTCCATCAAGTTCAAAAGAAAAAAATAAATTCAATTAAAATCTTCCTTCATAGGAGCAGCCGGAAAACATCTAAATGAACCTAATTAAAAATATAAGAGTTTATAAATGAATTAGGTATAATTGCAATAGATGTGTTTTAAAGGAGAAATTGTTGGATGTCGGATTTTCTTGTAAAACTATTAAAATTAATAGACAAAACTTTTTTTTAACCACTTCATCCACGGAAGATTTTACCCCCTTCCTGACCAGAGCACTTTTTGCGATTCGGCACTGCGTCGCTTTAACTGACCATTGCGCGGTCGTGCGACGCTGTACCCAAACAAAGTTGACGTCCTTTTTTTCTCACAAATAGAACTTTCTTTTGGTGGTATTTGATCACCTCTGCGGTTTTAATTTTTTGCACTATGAACAAAAAAAGAGTGTCAGTTTTGAAAAAAAACGCAATACTTTTTACTTCTTGCTATAATAAATATCCCCCAAAAATATATAAAAAACCTTTTTTTTCCTCAGTTTAGGCCGATATGTATTCTACATATTTTGGTTAAAAAAAATCCCAATAAGCGTATATTGATTGGTTTGCGCAAAAGTTAATGCGTTTACAAAATAGGGGATAGTATTATGGCATTTTTATTTATTTATTTTTTTATTAGTAATGAGGGCGATCCGCGTTTTTTATCATGACTGCGACATTAAGGCGGACACGTCGGACACTTTTGACACATTTTTGGGACTATTGTCATTTATACAGCGATCAGTGCTATAAAAATGCACTGATTACTGTGTAAATGACACTGGCAGGGAAGGGGTTAAACACTAGGGGGCGATGAAGAGGTTAAGTGTGTCCTAGGGAGTGATTCTAACTGTGGGGGGGGGTGGACTACCTAGGACATGACAATGATCACTGCTCCCGATCACATGTCATATGTCACTAGGTAGAACGGGGAAATGCCTTGTTTACATAGGCACTTCCCCGTTCTAGCTCTCCACACCGCAATCGCGGGTGAACATCGAGTTACCAGGACCCGCGGGCACGTTCCCGCATCGTGCGGCGGGCGCGCGCACGCCCAAAAGGCAGGCAAATTTAAAGGGACCTACCTGCACTCCCATTTGCCTGCCTGTGCCATTGTGCCGACGTACATCTGTGTGCAGCTATTTCGTGGGGAAAAAAATAACATATAAAGAAAAAATAATATAGTGTATACAATCGTGACACAAGTCATATTGTAATTGAATGTTATTAAAAGTTTCCTCTCCTTTTCAATCTGCAGCTCTGTCATTTTCTGAAAATGCAATATGGTGACCTGGAGATGTTCTGTGCACAGAATGTGTACGGAACGCCCCCCCCCCCCGAAACAGCATTTCTTGCTTGTGTGATTGGCTCACTGATTTTCCCAGAAGTCTGCCTTAAGATGCAAGTCAGATTTCAGGCATCCCCTGCAATAAAAATGTCATTTTGGCGTGATACTCCTAATAGGAAATCACATCTAAAGGGATGCAGTCCCTGCAATTTTCCCCATTAGAGCCCTGTGGCACTGCAGCTGATTGATAATTCTGAAACCACTCCCGTTAGATTCACTTTCCACATGGACACAGACAAACACACAGGGATTGATTCAGAATAACAAAAGGTAGGAATCTGCAACAGTTTGTTAAAATCCTTGCAATGTACATAGATCACCCAGAGGGGAATGTTTTTTTCTCAACAAAAGTGGAGTTACGCTTTAAGTTTTGTATGGAGTAGGGAAGAATAGAACCCCTGTTGGGCTATATTGTTGGCAAATCCAAATTGTTACCATTTTTACTGGAAGAAGAGATGAGGGTAAATCATCAAATGGTGACGAGGAAGAGGGGAATTTCCTTCAATATGTAGAAATATTTATCTCACGTAGTCTAGGTTCACTCTAGCCAATGCTCTGAAAAGCGATCCGCAGTACATCATAGACATGTGCAATTCGTTTTGTTCCGAATTCGTTTGTTCAAATAAATTTGACAAATTTGTTAATTCGGAAATATTCGAATTAACAAAAACCCCGTTTAACGAATTTACGAAAAATCCGAAAATAAGAACAAAAATCCAAAAATTCAAAAACCCAAAAATCTGAAATAATAACTAACTAACTAACTAGTAATAACTAACTATTAAATTATAGGTATTGGAATTTCCTTTCAAATTTGGCTGTTAGTGACCGTAACGAATATGAATTTATCTGAAGTTCTGAATTATCCAAAATAACGAATGCCGCATCTATAAGAATGGTACGTAATGAATTAATAATAATAAATAGTAATAATAATAAAAACTTTTTATTATTATTATTATTTATTATTATAAATTTGTTACGTCCCATTCATTTAGATGCGGCATTCGTTATTTCGGCTAATTCGTAACTTTTGATAAATTCGTATTCGACAAGTTTATAAATAACCAAATTTGGAAAGACATTCCATTACCTATAATTTAATAGTTAGTTATTATTAGTTAGTTATCATTTCAGATTTTTGAATTTTTGAATTTACGAATACTGCATCTAAACGAATGGAACATAATAAATTCAAATTTTTCCGAAGTCACAAATTTATTTGAAATAACGAATTTCGATCATAACAAATTACCCGAAAAACGAAAAATCAAAACGAAAGAAACGAAAACAAATTAATTTTTTGGCAGTGCACACGTCTAGTGACTTGTGGGTTCAAGTCAGAGGCAAAAGCCTTTCATCCAGCATCAAGGTCTCCTCAGCACTGTTAGCAAAACAGCCATTCCCTATAGGGGGATGGCTGAGGAGAACTTGATGCTGGATGAAAGGCTTTTGCCTCTAACTTGAACCTGCTGGATTTTGCTGTGAGTGGTTACTTGCCTTAACTGACCGTGGGGAGCTATCCTGGTCCCCCCGTGGGCTCTGATGTCGGGCCTGTATGGACTTTCAGGGTGAATACTGAGAAACTATCATTGTTACTCTGGGCATTGTTGTCCAGTGAAGAATTAATTGATTTATACCAAAAGTATCAGATGGTAAACTCAGACTTCCCTGCAACTGAAATTATGCAAAGTTTATATATTTACAGGAGCCTGAAGCCTTCACATTTCCAACAGTTGTTTAACTGCATAAGAGGATCCAGTACATCACGCTGGCCATTTCTAAGGATTACTGCTTTGTGTTGATCTCTGGATGGATGGACCCAGGTTTTTTTTTTTCAGGGGGAACTTGGTGGAACTTAGTTCCACCACCTCTGGCTCAGACCCTTGGGGGGGCCTGCTCACCACAATCACTTGTAAACACAGAAGTCCGGTTTCTGTGTTTACAAGTGTTAGCTCTGCACTCTGTGTGTAACCCCCCTGAACTCTGCTCTCTGTATGTAATGCAATCCTGGTATTTATTGCCCCTTTAAGACCCTACTATAGTTTGGGAAATTTGACTGGCCACACCCACTATTTAATGTGGTTTGGGGTGAGTGTGTGGGGGAGGGGTTTTGGGGGGTCGTGGTTAAGTTCCAGCACCTATTTTTTGAGAAAAAAGCCCTGGATGGACCATCTTCCACTCTGATCCTGACTACATACCTAGATGCTTCATGCATTGGTGTCTTACACCACAAGCTTTCACTGAGCGTAAGCCCATTTGAGTCCTCTTACTCCGGTAAGCCTTCTTACAACCGGTGGTGGTTTTGTCACAGTTGTTTCACATAATACTGTTGTCACGTGGATATATCCTTCTTGGTCTAGAAGTCATTCTTTTTTCACCACTCCTTTATGGACTTTTTTTTACGTCCTACTATTTTTTGTATGATTACATATGGACTCACTGAACACTGGATGTTTTTATATGTCACTATTAAATAAAATTACATTTACTGTTTGTAGTAATAGACATTTCAATATTGTCTTTTCACGTCACTATTCCATGTATTGTATATAGACATGTGCATTCGTTTTTGTCCGAATGCATTTTCGTACGAATTTCGGGTATTTTCATTATCGTTTTAACAAGCGATAACCAACGTGCAGAATCTGAAAACCGAAAGATTCGACAAAAACAAATGCTTTATTTTTGTTTTCGTTGCGAAAACAGTTCGATATAGATAGGAGATTCGACATGACGCTGACAATAGCGATCTGTGTCCATCAAACCTGTGGTCGAAGGTGCCTAACCTTAGCTCTATTAGTCCAAGATTATTCTACATAGAGAGAAAAGATTTGACATAGAGAGAAAAGATTCGACATTTTAGAGACAATAGCAAAAAAGGTTGAATGTGCCTAACCTAACTCTATTAGTCCAAGATTATTCGACATAGAGAGAAAAGATTTGACATGAAGATTCGACGAAGCAGTCGCCGCGAGTGGACATTTCTGGTCAAATGCTCCGCCCATAGGCTATAGAAGAATTCTAATGTTGGTTGACTAGTAATAATAATTAATAAATATAATTATTACTAGTGTCATACAACATTAGAATTCTACTATAGCTTGTAGGCGGAACATTCGACCGGAAACGTGCGATTGCTGCGTCGTACAGTTTAGCTGCTCCGTCGAATCTTCTTAGAACCTTCGACAGACACCATAAGCCTTCAATGACAGATTCAACCTTAATTATTTCGGATTTTCGGACGAATGCATTTTTTAACAAAACAAAATAAATAAAAATGAATTTCGGGAGTAACTAAATAAATTTATTTTTCAGACGAAAACGAAATTCCGAAACGAAATATTTCAGTGTGCGCATGTCTAATTGTATATGGTTATTTCCATCACTCAGAATGTGTAGAATCACATCATTTTATTTTATTTTTTGTGGTCATGCACATTTTACTTCAATGATTTTGTATATTCGTTCTGAGCGCTGCACATAATTTATATATATATATGGTGCTATATATAACACTCTATAACAACAGGAAGTCAGGTTGAGAATCATTACTTCAGTAAAACAGTTTAGAACACAAACAGCTACTCGTAATTATCCTCATAAACAGCGTGCCTTTCATAGAAGTCCAGAGTGGCTCTGGTAACACAGGCAAACAGCTGGAGGGATCCCAGGCCTGAAGACAGAGGGGCCACCCTATGGGAATTGCAGTACTCCAGTGCTATTTGGGAAGATGTTTTCCACAGTAGCTGGGCCCTCCAGAGAAGCTGCATGATATTAGGCTTCTACCCGGCTGCCAACACATTGGAGGGCCGCTCACCTGGCTGCAGACCACTTGCCCAGCTACCTCTGCCTCACCACGTGTAGCCTTACTGAGAAGCAGAGAAACTTACCTTCTCAAGTTATGTCCAGGAACTCGGAGAGTTTTGTGTACTCCACTTGACAACGCCTTCATCTCTAGTACCCCTAACCCTCCTCCCTCACCTTCCTTAATACCATGCCACGTTTTCATAAATCTTAAGGCAAATATTGACATTGAATAGTAACATACAGTATGTGGGCAGTGGAGGCTAGCAAATGTGTCCAAATCCATCTAATGTTATACGGGGACTCTTGTTGATATACTATATTCGTATAGTTTGGGCAGTTTATATGTTGTATGGTTTGTATTCAAAATGAAAAAAAAAATCTCTATATTATTGCATGTGTACTGAACTGCTGCTATTAATCCCGAATCATCACCAGAGCACAACTAATTTAATATAATGAGCATACACTATCGTGTTCATTGACCTAAATGTATAACAACGTAATGGCTAAAAAGCATATTAGGAAGCCATCATAAGCCCATTATAGATTGTTTCCCGGGGGGGTTTGTATGGATATTTAGAAGTGTCTTTTCTGGATCATTTAAACCTATTTCTTAATCTTTTAGGAGTTAAAGAAGAATTCCAGTTATCGGCATGTTATACATAGTTAGATCAGTCCAGCCTGGACCAATGTAATGCAGCTCATAGATACACTATATTACCAAAAGTATTGGGACACCTGCCTTTACACGCACATGAACTTTATTGGCATCCCAGTCTTAGTCCATAGGGTTCAATATTGAGTTGGCCCACCCTTTGCAGCTATAACAGCTTCAACTCTTCTGGGAAGGCTGTCCACAAGGTTTAGAAGTGTGTCTATGGGAATGTTTGCCCATTCTTCCAGAAGTGCATTTGTTAGGTCAAGCACTGAATTGGAAGGCCTAGCTTGCAGTCTCCGCTCCAATTCATCCCAAAGGTGTTCTATCGGGTTGAGGTCAGGACTCTGTGCAGGCCAGTCAAGTTCCTCCACCTCAAACTGGCTCATCCATGTCTTTATGGACCTTGCTTTGTGCACTGGTGCGCAGTCATGTTGGAACAGGAAGGGGCCATCCCCAAACTGTTCCCACAAAGTTGGGAGCATGAAATTGTCCAAAATGTCTTGGTATGCTGACACCTTAAGAGTTCCCTTCATGGGAACTAAGGGGCCAGGCCCAGCCCCTGAAAAGCAACCCCACACCATAATCCCCCCTCCACCAAATGATTTGTACCAAATGATTGAGTCCTGACCTCAACCCAATAGAATACCTTTGGAAAGAATTAGAGCGGAGACTGCGGGCCAGGCCTTCTCATCCATATCAGTGCCTGACCTCAAAAATGTGCTTCTGGAAGAATGGCCAAACATTTCCATAGATACACTCCTAAACCTTGTGGACAGCCTTCCCAGAAGAGCTGAAGCTGTTATAGCTGCAAAGGGTGGGCCAACTCAATATTGAACCCTACGGACTAAGACTGGGATGCTATTAAAGTCAATTTGCGTGTAAATACTTTTGGTAATATAGTGTACTGTAGGTCTGTGAGTTTTTTTTGTTCAACCAGCAGATTGATAAATATTAACTCAATTCCCTATCCACCTTGAGTTTGTACCAACTGTGTACAGAACACCTCCAGATTGCCATATTGTATTGAATATTACAAAAAATTACAGATTAAAAAGGAACATTCGTTTTTAACAAACGTAAAAATATTTTACGCTGAGTATACAAATATGTGTTCAGGAAATAAAGTCTCCCCAGATCTCCCAAGCAGAGAGATACAGGAAAATGGGGGATTTTTAACGTGCCAAAAAGTGCAGTCACAAACAAGAACAATGTGGAATAAAAACAACAATGTTTATTATACACAATTAAAATCCAGAAATACATTCTAAAATCATGTAGTAGACACTACCAAGCTTGTTATACTACAAGCAAAGCACTTGGAGATAGCAAGGAGTGGGAGGGTTGGCGCGTTTTTGCCCAAAATGGGCTTTTTCAGGATCCACTTCGTATTCACAGCTTTTTGACCCAAAATATAAAATAATAGGGGAGGCTGATAAAAAAAAAGTACCCAGCAGATGGAAGAATCTTAATGGTAGTAGTACTCTTCGCCTTGAGAAAGTAGCCCCCTTTTAACCAGATGGTTGAGGTAAAAGGAGGGAAGAAGGTACTTGCCAAAGAGTCAAAATCAGCCCCATAAAAAGCCATACTATAGATCAAAAATCTACTAGCTAAGTTGGAAAGGGAACCCCCATGTACTCAGCCAATTCATTTAACACTGGATTTGTCAAAATGGCGACGCCATTATATAAAATACACAGTGGGGACAGAAAATATTCAGACCCTCTTAAATTTTTCACTCTGTTATATTGCAGCCATTTGCTAAAATCATTTAAGTTCATTTTTTCCTCATTAATGTATACACAGCACCCCATATTGACAGAAAAACACAGAATTGTTGACATTTTTGCAGATTTATTAAAAAAGAAAAACTGAAATATTACATGGTCCTAAGTATTCAGACCCTTTGCTGTGACACTCATATATTTAACTCAGGTGCTGTCCATTTCTTCTGATCATCCTTGAGATGGTTCTACACCTTCATTTGAGTCCAGCTGTGTTTGATTATACTGATTAAACTTGATTAGGAAAGCCACACACCTGTCTATATAAGACCTTATCACAGTGCATGTCAGAGCAAATGAGAATCATGAGGCCAAAACTGCCTGAAGAGCTCAGAGACAGAATTGTGGCAAGGCACAGATCTGGCCAAGATTACAAAAACATTCTGCTGCACTTAAGGTTCCTAAGAGCACAGTGGCATCCATAATCCTTAAATGGAAGACGTTTGGGATGACCAGAACCTTTCCTAGAGCTGGCCGTCCGGCCAAACTGAGCTATCGGGGGAGAAGAGCCTGTGGCTGAGCTCCAGAGATGCAGTTGGGAGATGAGAGAAAGTTGTACAAAGTCAACCATCACTGCAGCCCTCCACTAGTCGGGGCTTTATCGCAGAGTGGCCCGACAGAAGCCTCTCATCAGTGCAAGACACATGAAAGCCTGTATGGAGTTTGCCAAAAAAAACACCTGAAGGACTCCAAGATGGTGAGAAATAAGATTGTCTGGTCTGATGAGACCAAGATAGAACTTTTTGGCCTTAATGCTAAGTGGTATGTGTGGAGAAAACCAGGCACTGCTTATCATCTGTCCAATACAGTCCCAACAGTGAAGCATGGTGGTGGCAGCATCATGCTGTGGGGGTGTTTTTCAGCTGCAGGGACAGGACGACTGGTTGCAATCGAGGGAAAGATGAATGCGGCCAAGTACAGGGATATCCTGGACGAAAACCTTCTTCAGAGTGCTCAGGACCTCAGACTGGGCCGAAGGTTTACCTTCCAACAAGACAATGACCCTAAGCACACAGCTAAAATAACGAAGGAAGGGCTTCACAACAACTCCGTGACTGTTCTTGAATGGCCCAGCCAGAGCCCTGACTTAAACCCAATTGAGCATCTCTGGAAAGACCTAAAAATGTCTGTCCACCCACGTTTACCATCCAACCTGACAGAACTGGAGAGGATCTGCAAGGAGGAATGGCAGAGGATCCCCAAATCCAGGTGTGAAAAACTTGTTGCATCTCTCCCAAAAAGACTCATGGCTGTATTAGATCAAAAGGGTGCTTCTACTAAATACTGAGCAAAGGGTCTGAATACTTAGGACCCTGTAATATTTCAGTTTTTCTTTTTAAATAAATCTGCAAAAATGTTAACAATTCTGTATTTTTCTGTCAATATGGGGTGCTGTGTGTACATTAGAGAGGAAAAAAAATGAACTTAAATGATTTTAGCAAATGGCTGCAATATAACAAAGAGTGAAAAATTTAAGGGGGTCTGAATACTTTCCGTCCCCACTGTATATATAGAATATGTGTTCAGAGCTGCACCTACTGCACATCTGAATACTAGATGATAAATATACATATACCAATAATAAGCGTGCATCTACACAAAACAGCAAAAATTTATGCATAAAAGTAAACCAAATACCATAGATAAAAGTGCAATCATTAGTGTCCAATAATTTAGTAGTTAACAGATTGAACATTTTCCAAATAAAAAGTCCATAAATCAAATATCCGAAATAAAGAAATGTGCAACCTTCCACCAGTGATGCACCTTGGAATGAATAAATAACCACCTTGTGCCCTCCACTGAAGAAACTTCAGAGCCTCTTACCAGATGGTGTGGATCCTTTATAAAGAAGGAATCAAAACAGCGTGTCATAAACAAGCCACTCCAGGAGCCCAGCAGTGTTCAACCAGCAGATGTCAGGTCCAACTCACTCCAAGAATCAACACCCCAGGCAAGAAATCCTCATATGGTTAAAAAAGGACCAGAGGCCCACCAGTGCTCCGGTTCTCCTGACGACACTGATTGACGGCGAAACGCATTGGGAGGAGCTTTAATAGTGATGTCATCATGCCCATCAAGTGGTGTAGACATAGCGTTCTCTCTGATGTGCTGTTATAATATACCTTTGTAAGTACCTGTCTTTTACTATAATAGATGGTCATTAATGCCTCGTTTCCACTGAGCGGATCGGTTCGGTTCGGTACGGTACGGTACGGTACGCTATTTTGGGTGTTTCCATTATGAAAGCGGCCCATACAACCGAACCGAACCGTTCCATTCAGGGTCCTGCTTCAGATGTGGGGCCATAGAAAATGGAACGGTTCGGTTAGGGCGGAGCTACGATACTTTACACTGATTGGTGGACGTGTGACGCCATGACAGCATTTTTTCTAAACCCACGTATGGCCCCTGTCGGTCCCACTTGCAGTGGAAACGCTCGCCTGAATAGGCCGGACCATTCTAGGCCGTCCAAACCGATCCGACCCGAACCGATCCGCTCAGTGGAAACGAGGCATTAGTGGTTTCACACTATGTGGGCCTTTTTTAACCTTTTTTTAACATATGAGGATGTGTTGCCTGCCTGAATATCCTGACTGGGGTGCTGATTCATTGAAGTGATCACAGTAAATGTTGAAGATTTCTTTACTTCGGACGTTTGATTTATGGATTTTTTATTTGGATTAGTAGTATAAAATAAATAAATAAAAAATATAAATAAGTAAAAATTTCAGTGTACAGTATACACCATAGTCTGTAGATGCTATAACTTGTGTGCTAACCAATCAATACACACTTATGCCCTGTACACACGGTCGGATTTTCCGACTAAAAATGTGTGATAGGACCTTGTTGTCGGAAAATCCGACCGTGTGTAGGCTCCATCACACATTTTCCATCGGAATTTCCAACACACAAAGTTTGAGAGCAGGCTATAAAATTTTCCCAGCAACAAAATCCGTTGTCGGAAATTTTGATCGTGTGTACACAAATCCGATGCGCAAAGTGCCACGCATGCTCAGAATAAATTAAGAGACGAAAGCTATTGGCTACTGCCCCGTTTATAGTCCCGACGTACGTGTTTTACGTCACTGCGTTCAGAACGATCGGATTTTCCTTTGTGTGACCGTGTGTATGCAAGACAAGTTTGAGACAACATCCGTCGGGAAAAAATCCATGGATTTTGTTGTCCGAATGTTCGATCAATGTCCGACCGTGTGTACGGGCATAATTGTAATTTTTTTTTTTTTTTTTACCAAAAACAGAAACATTTGGCCAAAATTTATGAAGAGATTTTATTTTTTTAAATGTTTTTATTTGATATGTTTTATAACAGGAAGTAAAAAATATATTTATTTTTTTTCCAAAATTGTCAGCCTTTTTTTGTTTATATCACAAGAATAAAAAACCGAGAGCTGATCAAATACCTCCAAGAAAAAAAGAAGCTTTATTTGAGTTAAAAAAATTATATACATTTTGTTTAGGCACAGGGTTGCATGACCGTGCAATTGCCAGTTAAAATAACGCAGTGCCGAATAGCAAAAAATGGCCTGGTCAGGAAGGGGGTAAATCTTTCCGGAGCTGAAGTGGTTAATTTTTAATACCATTAAATTATGTACAATAGGGTTTGTGTAGCAATTGTATTTGCTATATTAATGTATTCATTTTGTTTAGTTTTCTTTTTACCATGAAAGTGGAGTAACCCTTTAAGTTTTCTCAGTAGCATGTTTATAATTTCTGTGACTGTATCCATCCACCTTATTGCTGGTCATTCTCTTCTGATTTCTTCAACTTTTCCAATTTTAGTTCTCTTTTTCATTAAGTTGGTTCTTCCAATTAAACGTCAAACATAAGACAGCTTCAGCCTAGTCATCTGGACTTGTAGTGAAAGGTAAGGCTTGATTTGTCGAAGGATCCATTTGTTTGTTTTCTTTGTTGTACATGATATTCTTTGAATTCTTTATCAACATCAAAGTTCAAAGGCATCAATACTTTTCCTGTCTTGCATCTTCACTGATTCCTGAACATAAAAAAATAAGAAAATAATCTGTAAAACGCTATACTACAACTCGTTTGTTAACAACTATACATCTTGGGGTCTATTTATTAAATATTTATTGAACGAGCGTCACGCACATTTGTACAGGCTGAACACATTTTCCCCCGTATTTTTTGTAATAGAATAATTCCGATGATCGTCGGCTCCATCCATTGGCCAAATTATTTTCTCATTAAAGCGGAGTTCCACCCATTTAAAAGTCAGCAGCGACAAAAAGTGTAGCTGCTGACTTTTAATAAACAGACACTCGTCTGTCCCACGGTCCAACGATGCGGCCGCCTGAAGCCTCAGGTCTCTCCCAATCCTCTCTGCGGCGCCGGCATTGCAAGTGTGGGCGCTCGGCTGTGCCCCCCCCCCCCCCCCAAAAAAAAAATTACTTGCCAATTGTGGCATGTCAGGGGGTCACCACCAGTACTTGAAGCGGAAGTTCCCTTTTTGGGTGGAACTCCGCTTTAAAGTAGTTCAGAAAGCCATACTGGATTTTGGCCACTAGATGGAGCCGATGATCGTAGGAACTAATCTATTACAGAAATTCTTCCAGCCTGCACGAATGCGTGTGACAGTGAATGTTTTTTAACCAGTTCCATACCGGGCCATAGTAATATGACACCGGCAGGAACACTCTCCGATCCCGGGGGGATGTCATATGACGTCCTCCTGTTCTTGCCGCTCCTGTGCGGCGATTGGGGATGAGGCGTGTCCCTCGGGACACAGCCCATCCCAAATCAGTGTAAAGAGCCAATAAAAATGGCTCTTTACCACGTGATCAGCTGTGTCCAATCACAGTCGGTCACAGAATGTAAACAACCCACGGTAATGAGCAGTTACCGATCGGTGTGTGAGGAGGAGATTGCGGTAACAACTCATTACCACTTACAGTGCGCAGTAACACACACTGATTGCCCCCCCCCCCAGTAATAAAGAGTACCTGTCACCAGCCCATCAGAGTACCCGAGTACCTGTCACAGTCCATCTGAGTACACAATTACCTGTGACCAGCCCATCAGAGTACCCGAGTACCTGTCACAACCCCTCAGAGTACCCAATTACCTGTGACCAGCCCATCAGAGTACCCGAGTACCTGTTACAACCCCTCAGAGTACCCAAGTACCTGTGACCAGCCCATCAGGGTACCTGAGTACCTGTCACAACCCCTCAGAGTACCCAAGTACCTGCCACCAGCCCATCAGAGTACCCGAGTACCTGTCACAACCCCTCAGAGTACCCAAGTACCTGTGACCAGCCCATCAGGGTACCTGAGTACCTGTCACAACCCCTCAGAGTACCCAAGTACTGGTCACCAGCCCATCAGAGTACCAGAGTACCTGTCACCAGCCCATCAGAGTACCTGAGTACCTGTCACCAGCCCATCAGAGTACCCGAGTACCTGTCACCAGCCCATCAGAGTACCCGAGTACCTGTCACCAGCCCATCAGAGTACCTAAGTACCTGTCACCAGCCCATCAGAGTACCCAAGTACCTGTGACCAGCCCATCAGGGTACCTGAGTACCTGTCACAACCCCTCAGAGTACCCAAGTACCTGCCACCAGCCCATCAGAGTACCCGAGTACCTGTCACAACCCCTTAGAGTACCCAAGTACCTGTGACCAGCCCATCAGGGTACCTGAGTACCTGTCACAACCCCTCAGAGTACCCAAGTACTGGTCACCAGCCCATCAGAGTACCAGAGTACCTGTCACCAGCCCATCAGAGTACCTGAGTACCTGTCACCAGCCCATCAGAGTACCCGAGTACCTGTCACCAGCCCATCAGAGTACCCGAGTACCTGTCACCAGCCCATCAGAGTACCTAAGTACCTGTCACCAGCCCATCAGAGTACCTGAGTACCTGTCACCAGCCCATCAGAGTATCCGAGTACCTGTCACCAGCCCATCAGAGTATCTGAGTACTTGTCACAACCCCTCAGAGTACCCAAGTACCTTTCACCAGCCTATCAGAGTACCCAAGTACCTGTCACCAGCCCATCAGAGTACCAGAGTACCTGTCACCAGCCCATCAGAGTACCCGAGTACCTGTCACAACCCCTCAGAGGACCCAATTACCTGTCACCAGCCCATCAGAGTACCCGAGTACCTGTCACAACCCCTCAGAATACCCAAGTACCTGTGACCAGCCCATCAGGGTACCTGAGTACCTGTCACAACCCCTCAGAGTACCCAAGTACTGGTCACCAGCCCATCAGAGTACCAGAGTACCTGTCACCAGCCCATCAGAGTACCTGAGTACCTGTCACCAGCCCATCAGAGTACCCGAGTACCTGTCACCAGCCCATCAGAGTACCCGAGTACCTGTCACCAGCCCATCAGAGTACCTAAGTGCCTGTCACCAGCCCATCAGAGTACCTGAGTACCTGTCACCAGCCCATCAGAGTATCTGAGTACTTGTCACAACCCCTCAGAGTACCCAAGTACCTGTCACCAGCCCATCAGAGTACCTGAGTACCTGTCACCAGCCCATCAGAGTACCAGAGTACCTGTCACCAGCCCATCAGAGTATCTGAGTACCTGTCACCAGCCCATCAGAGTACCTGAGTACCTGTCACCAGCCCATCAGAGTATCTGAGTACCTGTCACCAGCCCATCAGAGTACCTGAGTACCTGTCACCAGCCCATCAGAGTACCTGAGTACCTGTCACAACCCCTCAGAGTACCCAAGTACCTTTCACCAGCCTATCAGAGTACCCAAGTACCTGTCACCAGCCCATCAGAGTACCTGAGTACCTGTCACCAGCCCATCAGAGTACCTGAGTACCTGTCACCAGCCCATCAGAGTACACAAGTACCTGTCACCAGCCCATCAGAGTACCAGAGTACCTGTCACAACCCCTCAGAGTACACAAGTACCTGTCACCAGCTCATCAGGGTACCCGAGCACATGTCGCCAGCCCATCAGAGTACCTAAGTACCTGTCACAACGCCTCAGAGTACCCAAGTACCTGTCACCAGCCCATCAGAGTACCCGAGTACCTGTCACCAGCCCATCAGGGTACCCGAGTACCTGTCACCAGCCCATCAGAGTACCCAAATACCTGTCACCAGCCCATCAGGGTACACAAGTACCTGTCACCAGCCCATCCCATCAGGGTACCTGAGTACCTGTCACCAGCCCATCAGAGTATCTAAGTACCTGTCACAACCCCTCAGAGTACCCAAGTACCTGTCACCAGCCCATCAGAGTACCCGAGTACCTGTGACCAGCCCATCCCATCAGGGTACCTGAGTACCTGTCACCAGCCCATCAGAGTACCCAAGTACCTTTCACTAGCCCATCAGAGTACCCGAGTACCTGTCACCAGCCCATCAGAGTACCCGAGTACCTGTCACCAGCCCATCAGAGTACCTAAGTACCTGTCACAACCCCTCAGAGTACCCGAGTACCTGTCACCAGCCCATCAGAGTACCCGAGTACCTGTCACCAGCCCATCAGAGTACCTAACTACCTGTCACCAGCCCATCAGAGTACCCGAGTACCTGCTGGGTGTTCAGCAGACTATTTATGGGGGATTGTTGCTCTGGAGGTGTTGGTTGAGAGGATTAGAGCTGAGTCTTCAACAGACTATTTATCATCCATAAAGAATTTGATAGAAATCTTTCAGCCATGACAATAGTCAGATGGGCACAATGAAAGGAATAATTGGATGAGTAGATGGGACTTTTTCTGAGTGCAGCACACTTAATATTAGATGGAATACAAATCACTCAGCTGTGAATATTGATGGACTGAATTATTCTCTGCCTGGTTTGGTTGGTTAGTGTGAGGAATAATTGTGTCAAGATTTTAATGGTTCCAACACATTTACAAAATGCATTCATAGATTGGGCCAACTGTCCATACAAAGGAGTGGGCCATTAATCAAAATTTACCGTAACGCAGCAATAGTTTACTTTTTAAAATGGACTGAAGTTTGAGGAACTTAAAGCTGAACAGACATCACACACTGATGCAAAAGACCAACATTTTATCCAGTTATACTTTATGTACAATACACTATTTCTTTTAATAAATACAGCTTGTAAAGTCACTGTGTCTATAAATCTATGAGGGGGGGGGGGGGGGGGAGTGGAGATGGTACAACCAATCAGAGCTCCAATACTTTGCACAGTGCTGTCAATCTAACACTTGGATCTTGCTGAGAGGTGGAGACAGTTTAGTGGGTGGAGTGATGACCTCATCTTTATGGGGAGGCACCTTTATTTTTTAAGGAAGTTACTCCTACCCCTATTTTTTGAATCCGTCCAAGGTTTAATTAAGAAGCAGCATACTTGAAAGGAGATAAGTGCTGCTGTACTGTTTTTTCAGAACACCCAGCACAGTCACTGGCGGGGACCAGAAAGCTCCCATGGGGAGCCAATCACCCTTGTTAAGGGGGGCTTCCAGATTCTGATAAGCCCCCTGCCCACAGACCCTCACAACCACAGCCCAGGGTTGTCGGGAAGAAGCCCTTTTCCCATCAACATAAGGTGTTTTGGGGTGGGGGGTGGGCTTAAAGCAACCCCCCATTGTTGAGGACATGTGGCCCGGTATGGTTCAGGAGAGGGGGGGTGCTCACTCGCCCCCCCTTTTTCTGAACTGCCGGACTGCATGCTCAGATAAATGTCTGGTGTGGATTTTGGGGGGACCCCATGCCGTTTTTTTCCCCTTAAAATCCACACCAGACCCGAAGGGTCTGCCTGCTCTAAAAATTGATACTGGGATGATGCCTGCAGATGCAGGCATTATCCTGGTACAACCACCGAAAGTCCAGCCACATACGGGTACAACTCTGGACGGGAAGTGGTTAAAGTAGAATTCCATATTTAATGTCACTTTAAATCATTTTTTGGGCCCCAGTGGCCTAAATAAAGTATTTCCATTACTAGGCGAGGCAGTTGCTGTTTGTGTTGTAATGCACTGTAGTAGCATTAGCTACATACAGTATGCAGCGCTGTGTTCTGCCAACTTTCCGTCTGCTACGGAATATAAAGAGAGCTGGGTTGAGTGTTTCTCAGCCATTCAGATGAAGCCTTGTATTTTTGTTTTGTTTTAGTTAAATACAATTTTATTACTTTTTTGGGTCAGTAACATAAAAAAAAATAAACAGCACTATAAAGGCACAAGTAGGGTACATTGTCAGGTAAAGATGACATTACCATACTAAAGGGTCCAATACGCAAGTAGTAAAAATTACAATAAGTGCAATTGTAAACTGTGCCTAAGCAACACGACAACAGTAGTGCCCCAACCTGAAACATATAGCGGTAATGCAAGAACACTCGAAGGTTAGGGTAAGTACAATGGGAAAGAGTAAGAAAGTGGGTAAGGAAAAGTTAAAGGGAAGACATGAGTGGAACAGGGTAGGGATGGGAATGGAAAGGAAGGGGAAAGAAAGGGTGGGTCCAAGTCAGTCTAAAGGTTTCACATTTTAGAACAACGCTCAGGATCTTAGGTTCAGAGGAGTCCTTATAGAAGGTAGGGGGAAGGTAGCACTTTTCCCATGGTTTCCAATTCTTTTGAAACGTTTTCATGGTGTTGGTTTGTATGGCCATGGGTTTTTTATAAAACATGATAACTGAGAGACACCATGCGTGGCTTCTGCAAAGGGCAGTGCAGGGGACTTCAGGGCCCTAGCTATAACCCTTTTGGCTTCAGTCAAAATATAGGTGATCAGCTTGAGCAATTGGGAGTTGGTAGAGACTTCCATTTTTTTTTAGTTGAGAAGAACTTCGTAAGGATTTTTAAAGGAAATGAAATACTAGTAACTGTGTATAACATTTGGTAGACTCTGGTCCAGAAACGTTTTGCCTTTGGACAGGCCCACCAGATGTGTTGAAAAGAACCATTGGTGTCACATCCTCGAAAAACAGAGAAGTGAGTAGGCCGGGATAGCATGAGTGATCCTCATAGGGACCAAGTTCTATTGCAAGAGTAGTTTGTAGTTGGCCTACTGCCAGAATTTTGGCCACCATGTCCAAAATCTTGGTCCAATTGGTCCAATTTTCCAGCCAAACTTTTGGCCACCATGTCCCAAATCTTGGTCCAATTGGTCCAATTTTCCGGCTAAACCTTTGGCCACCATGTCCCAAATCTTGGTCCAATTGGTCCAATTTTCCGGCTAAACCTTTGGTCACCATGTCCCAAATCTTGGTCCAATTGGTCCAATTTTCCGGCTAAACCTTTGGCTACCATGTCCCAAATCTTGGTCCAATTGGTCCAATTTTCCGGCTAAACCTTTGGCCACCATGTCCCAAATCTTGGTCCAATTGGTCCAATTTTCCGGCTAAACCTTTGGCCACCATGTCCCAAATCTTGGTCCAATTTTCAGGCTAAACCTTTGGCCACCATGTCCCAAATCTTGGTCCAATTGGTCCAATTTTCCGGCCAAACTTTTGGCCACCATGTCCCAAATCTTGGTCCAATTGGTCCAATTTTCCGGCTAAACCTTTGGCCACCATGTCCCAAATCTTAATCCAATTGGTCCAATTTTCCGGCTAAACCTTTGGCCACCATGTCCCAAATCTTGGTCCAATTGGTCCAATTTTCCGGCTAAACCTTTGGCCACCATGTCCCAAATCTTGGTCCAATTGGTCCAATTTTCCGGCTAAACCTTTGGCCACCATGTCCCAAATCTTGGTCCAATTGGTCCAATTTTCCGGCCAAACTTTTGGCCACCATGTCCCAAATCTTGGTCCAATTTTCCGGCTAAACCTTTGGCCACCATGTCCCAAGTCTTGGTCCAATTTTCCGGCAGGACAACCACACCGAGGTCAGATTCCCATCTTGCTACATAAGGAGGAGGATTAGTCAAAGCCTTGTTTTTTTATTAATAAATACAAGACTTTTTCTTATAAGCTAAGTGGAAATCGTGATGATATCCACCTGCTTCTTCTAATCAGAGGAAGGCTTTTATTTATTGCACCAACATGCCTCATGTTAGCCTCATTATTTAAATTTTTATCACAGAAAGAAAAAACAGAAATTACAATTAAAAAAAAAAAACAAAAAAAATTAACAGTACACAAATAATAATCACATAAATTGAAAAAAGGTAAAATCTGTTAATGTTCAACTTTTACAAGTGATTCCAGATTCATTTTTAAGTATGGTGAGACCAGCAGAAAATAATCTGCTGTAAAATGAGAAATAAACACACAGAGATACAATTTCACGCCAGCCGAGCTCCAGTGTTGTTATGAATGATAATACCACTCGGATGGTAATAGTCACCGGAGACTCACAGACTGAAATATCAATCATCATCTCATATTCTTTTTCAGGGATGAAATCTGCTGGTAATCCGGGTCACAAAACCAGTGCTTTTCTTCCTCTCTAAGTATTCTTTATTACTTTATCATGGGGTTTCAGCATCACATGTGGGCATTACCACAGTTCTGTGTTCAGGAAGCTAAGCACAGAACCATGCCGACCCTTTCCCTCAGCCATGAGCTGCCTGCATACAGAAGCACAGAGACCCAGTGATAAAACCACCAATCTCCTAAACCTCTATGTAATGGAGATAACGAGAGGAAGATCTACCTATATTACCAAAAGTATTGAGACACCTGCCTTTACACGCACATAAACTTTAATGACATCCCAGTCTTAGTCCGTAGGGTTCAATATTGCGTTGGCCCACCCTTTGCAGCTATAACAGCTTCAACTCTTCTGGGAAGGCTGTCCACAAGGTTTAGGAGTGTGTCTATGGGAATGTTTGACCATTCTTCCAGAAGCACATTTGTGAGGTCAGGCACTGATGTAGACGGGAAGGTCTGGCTCGCAGTCTCTGCTCTAATTAATCCCAAAGGTGTTCTATCAGGTTGGGGTCAGGACTCTGTGCAGGCCAGTCAAGTTTCTCCACCACAAACTCACTCATCCATGTCTTTATGGACCTTCCTTTGTGCACTGGTCCAAATCATTTGGTGGATTATGGTGTGGGGTTGTTTTTCTGGGGTTGGGCTTGGCCCCTTAGTTCCAGTGAAGGGAAATCTTAAGGCGTCAGCATACCAAGACATGGACAATTTCATGCCCCCAACTTTTTAGGAACAGTTTGGGGATGGCCCCTTCCTGTTCCAACATACATGCACACCAGTGCACAAAACAAGGTCCATAAAGACATGGATGAGTGAGTTTGGGATGGAGGAACGTGACTGGCCTGCACAGAGTCCTGACTTCAACCCGATAGAACACCTTTGGGATGAACTAGAGCAGAGACTGCGAGCCAGGCCTTCTCATCCACATCAGTGCCTGACTTCACAAATGTGCTTCTGGAAGAATGGTCAAACATTCCCATAGACACACTCCTAAACCTTGTGGACAGCCTTCCCAGAAGAGTTGAAGCTGTTATAGCTGCAAAGGGTGGGCCAACTCAATATTGAACCCTACGGACCAAGACTGGGATGCCATTAAAGTTCATGTGCGTGTAAAGGCAGGTGTCCCAATACTTTTGGTAATATAGTGTATTTGAAGTCCAGCCTGAGTGACAACTATGGCTCCCTACGTTGATACAGTGGAGGAGTGAGCATTGTCACCATATGACAGGAGGTGTGTTACTGGCAGGATCACCAAGTGAAATTAAAAGGAAAAAAGCCCCAAAAAAGTAAACGAATGCAGCCACCACATCTGAGGACTGGTAAACTGGGTATATATATGATCTGATTGTCTTTTAGATAACCGTGTATTAAAGATTATGTAATCCCAACATTTCACATTCCCGATATGGGCCTGCTGCACCATGTATGAGAAGGTATCCTGTTCTCTTTGTGTTGCTTCCTTTGTGTAAAAACCCTGGTGTTCCTGCCAGCCCCTCTATTTTCCTATCAAAAACGGACCACACTAAGCATGAGAGCACAGCGTGGTTAGTTTTCTAGCTGTGCTTGGAACTCAGCCTGCTCTCCTCCAATGATTAGACTTGTCCCGACACCCCCCCCCCCCCCCCCCTGCACAGCCTTTCACTGGGAAGATCAGTGTGCTGCTGTTTACCCTCCCCCAGCTCTTATGCAGCTGAGAGGGAATGTGATCACTTATAAAAAAAAGGGGAAACAAGGTATTTATAATGTTTTTTTTTTATATCTATACACACATGTTTTACCTATTATTTCTATTTTAAACTACATGAGTTGATTTACAAGGTGAGGGTTTACAATCACAAGTCATTCCATAAGAATTTTCAGGAGTAAACTGATATTTGGTCAGTGAGCTCCCCTACCTAGCATGGCTCAGACTCAGACTTGAATATGGATGAAGTAAGGGGGTGTTTAACCACTTACAGACTGGAAGATTTCCCCCCCTTAATGACCAGGCCATTTTTTTGCGATTCAACACTGTGTCGTTTTAACTGACAATTGCGCGGTCGTGCAACGCTGTCCCCAAACAAAATGAACGCCCTTTTTTTCCCCACAAATAGAGCTTTCTTTTGATGGTATTTGATCACCTCTGCGGTTTTTATTTTTTGCGCTCTAAACAAAAAAAAGACCGTCAATTTTGAAAAAAAAAAAAAACTAACTATATTTTTTACTTTTTGCTATAATAAATATCCCCCCAAAAATAAAAAAAAATAAAAAAATTTCTTCATCAGTTTAGGACGATATTTATTCTTCGACATATTTTTTGGCGAAAAAAAAAAATCGCAATAAGCGTAAATCGATTGGTTTGCCAAAAAGTTATAGCATCTACAAAATAGGGGATAGATTTATGGCATTTTGATTTTTTTTTTTTCACCGCAATGTTGCAGTTGCGCTAAAAAATCGCTGATCACCGCCATTACTAGTAAAAAAAAAAAAAAAAATCGCAATAAGCGTATATTGATTGGTTTTCCAAAAAGTTATAGCATCTACAAAATAGAGGATAGATTTATGGCATTTTTTTTTTTTACTAGTAATGGCGGTGATCAGCGATTTTTTTAGCGGGACTGCAACATGATGGACAGATCGGACACTTTTGACACTTTTTTGGGGCCAGCGATAGTAATACAGCGATCAGTGCTATAAAATTGCACTGATTACTGTATAAATGTCACTGGCAGGGGAGGGGTTAACACTAGGGGGGCGATCAAGGGGTTAACTTTGTTCCCTGGGAGGTGTTTCTAACTGTGGGGGGGGGGGAGGGGACTAACTGGAGGAGGAGAGAGGTCGCTGTTCCTAATCACTAGGAACAGACGATCTCTCTTTACTTCCCTGTCAGAACGGGGATCTGTCTGTTTACATTGATTGTTCTGACTCTCTGTGGAGCAATCGGACATAGCGGCCGCCGGCCACACGCATCAGCTCCCCCGCCGTGGAGTGGGTGTGCGCCCTCTATAGGGACCGATGTACAACAGTTTGCGGGAACGAGCCGACCTGCTACAGTATAATGACGGCGGTTGGTCAGCAAGTGGTTAAGCTGCACTGATCTAGACTTAGAAAACGTCCCACTCACAGCGAATGTAATGACTGTTCCCGGCGTGAGTCACCGCCGAATCTTATATCATGGACTTGTTTGTTCATTTACCTCTCTATTAATAATGCACGAGTGCTCCTACATTAGCTGCTTTAGCTTACGTAAATACAAACCAAAGTGTAATTACCTCTCTGAAAGCCTCTGAAAGGGATTTAAGATTTTATGATTTTTTTTTATATTTTTAATCACAAGTTTACGTAATAAGGCCACAGGGTGACTTTTTGTTGGCAGACTAAAAGGGAACCCGTCAGAGCAAAAATATTGTCATTCTTGTTTTTAATACAGTAGTTATAGGCCCGGTGTTCTGGGCTAATGACTCAAGTTAAGCAAAAATGAGGATGACAACTAGAGTTGGGCTGAACAGCAGAACTCTCGAACAGCGCCAAAGTCAGGACTCGAATCATGAACCCTGTTAACCACCCCGCGTCCGCGCTATAGCCGAAAGATGGTGCGGCGCGGACCTAATTTGCCGGGAGGACATCCATGGACGTCCTCCCGTGCTCAAGCTGTCTGCGCGCCCCCTGCAGGGCACGCGCGGCGCGTTCTGTGATCAGCGAGTCTATGAGACTCGGCTGATCACAGATCGAAGTAAGGGGTCGATCCCGAGCCCTTAACACGTGATCAGCTGTCAGCCAATGACAGCCGATCATGTGACGCAAACAGAGCCGGTAATCGGCTATTTTTTCTCCTCGCACTGGTAGCGAGGCTGATCACCGGCGGCTGTGAGAGGGACATCAGTCCTGATCGTAGATGTGCCCACCAGCGCCACCTACCAGTGCCCACCAGCGCCACCTACCAGTGCCCACAGTACCACCCATCAGTGCCCACAGTGTTACCCATCAGTGCCCACAGTGTCACCCATCAGTGCCCACAGTTTCACCTATCAGTGCCCACAGTGCTACCAATCAGTGCTTCATCACCAGTGCTGCCTATAAATATCACCTACCAGTGCCCATCAGTGACATCCATCAGTGCCACCCATCAGTGCCACCCATCAATGCCACCCATCAGTGCCACCCATCAGGGCCCATCAGTGACATCTTATCAGTGCCCATCGGTGCCGTCTTATCAGTGCCTATCAGTGTCGCCTTATCTGTGCCTATCAGTGTCGCCTTATCTGTGCCTATCAGTGCCGCCTTATCTGTGCCTATCAGTGCAGCCCATCAGTGTCCATTAGTGCAGCCCATCAGTGCAACCCATCAGTGCCCATCAGTGCAGCCTCATCAGCGAATATCAATGAAGGAGAAAAATTACCCATTTGCAAAATTTAATAACAAACTATGAAACTTTTTTTTTTTTTTTAAATTCTGTCTTTTTTTGTTTGTTTAGCAAAAAAATAAAAACCCAAGTGGTGATTAAATACCACCAAAAGAAAGCTCCATTTGTGTGAAAAAAAAATGATAAAAATTAAATTTGGGTACAGTGTTGTATGACCGTGCAATTGTCATTCAAAGTGTGACAGCACTGACAGCTGAAAATTGGTCTGGGCAGGAAGGGGGTTTAAGTGCCCAGTAAGCAAGAGGTTTAAGTCTATAGGACCCAAACTTGAAAAATCAAAAGTCACTATTTTGAGGGCTTATATGCAAGTTATTAGCCATAAAAGGGTATGGGGGTAAATAAGCACCCGATTGGTGTGAAACACATCAGCTGATTCCTGTAGTTCTCCATGTGCTGCATATGCAACTTGGAATAAAAAGTTATTTGCACTGGAGTCCCTCTTTGTCTTTCCTATCTGCTTGCAGCAAGGACCAGACCCATTATACAGAATAAAGGTTGAAGCAGCAGGGTGTGGGTTCAGCCCTTAAAGCAGCGCATACAGTGCCTTGCAAAAGTATTCACCCCCATGGCATTTTTCGTGTTTTGTTGCCTCACAACCTGGAATTAACATGGATTGTTTGAGGATTTGCATCATTTAATTTACAGAACATGCCCACAACTTTGAAGATGTTTTTTTTTTATTTTATTGTGAAGCAAACAAAAAATAGGACAAAATAACAGAAAAAGTCAATGTGCATAACTATTCACCCCCCTAAAGTCAATACTTTGTAGAGCCAACCTTTGCGGCTATCACAGCTCCAAGTCGCTTTGGATAAGTCTCTATGAGCTTGCCACATCTTACCACTGGGATTTTTGCCCATTCCTCCTTACAAAACTGCTCCAGTTCCTTTAAGTTGGATGGTTTGCGCTTGTGAACAGCAATCTTTAAGTCTAACCACAGAATTTCTATTGGATTGAGGTCTGGGCTTTGACTAGGCCATTCCAACACATTTACATGTTTCCCCTTAAACCACTCAAGTGTTGCTTTAGCAGTGTGTTTGGGGTCATTGTCCTGCTGGAAGGTGAACCTCCGTCCTAGCCTCAAATCACACACAGAGTGGTTCAGGTTTTGCTCAAGAATATCCCTGTATTTAGCACCATCCATCTTTCCCTCAACTCTGACCAGTTTCCCAGTCCCGACTGCTGAAAAACATCCCCACAGCATGATGCTGCCACCACCATGTTTCACTGTGGGGATCATGTTCTTTGGGTGATTTGATGTGTTGGATTTGCGCCAGACATAGACCAGAGCACCTTCCGCCATACATATTGGGAGTCTCCCACATGACTTTTCGCAAACTCAAATCGTGCTATTTTGTTTTTTGCTGAAAGTACAGTAATACCTTGGATTGTGAGCATAATTCGTTCCGGAAACATGCTTGTAATCCAAAGCACTCTTATATCAAAGCAAACTTTCCCATAAGAAATAATGGAAACTCAGATGATTCGTTCCAAAACTATTTATTCATAAGTCCTTCAGTTTATAGTCCATTTAAAAGGATTATAGCAATGTGATCTGTTGTGTAACCATAAAATGTTCATCCACAAATGGAAGCCTCTACAAGAGGATTAGAAGCAAAATCCAGCAGGAGCTACAGAGTATAAAAGAGAAAAGAGGCGCCTCTAAGTGTAGCTATATGATTACATTTAATGAAGGTACAACATTTAGCAACATATATGGTTGATGATTAATAAAGGAACATCTAAGTATACAGGCATCTCACCGCTGTCAGTCTGCAATCGTGACCGGGAAGACTACCCTACAGTAGAGCGAACTGAAAGCGAGGCTTGAAGCACTCGTGGAGCGCAGTATGGAAGGGATGACGTCGATGGCGGTGCGGAGGATGGTCTATGTGGACAGCTTTACCCCGGATGCCTGCATACTTAGATGTGCCTCTTTTAATCAACAACCATGTGAGGCGCCTTTCTTCTCTTTTATACTCAGTTGTTACATGACGCTACTCTTATATCAAGGCATCGCTTGTATATCAAGTCAATATTTATTACAAAAAATTTCTTTGTCTTGTAAAGCGCTCTCAAATCAAGTTACTCTCAAGATTTTACTGTAATGGCTTTCTTCTGGCCACTCTGCCATAAAGTTCAACTCTATGGAGCGTATGGCTTATTGTTGTCCTATGTACAGATACTCCAGTCTCTGCAATGGAACTCTGCAGCTCCTCCAGGGTTACCTTAGGTCTCTGTGCTCCTCTCTGATTAATGCCCTCCTTGCCCGGTCCGTGAGTTTTGGTGTGCGGCCGTCTCTTGGCAGGTTTGCTGTGGTGCCATGTTCTTTCCATTTGGTTATGATAGATTTGATGGTGCTCCTAGGGATCATCAAAGATTTGGAAATTTTTTTATAACCTAACCCTGACTTGTACTTCTCAACAACATTGTCCCTTACTTGTTTGGAGAGTTCCTTGGTCTTCATGGCAGTGTTTGGTTAGTGGTGTCTCTTGCTTAGGTGTTGCAGCCTCTGGGGCCTTTCAAAAAGGTGTGTATATGTAATGACAGATCATGTGACACTTAGATTGCACACAGGTGGACATCATTTCACTAATTATGTGACCTCTGAAGGTAATTTGTTGCACCAGAGCTTTTTATGGGCTTCAAGGGGGTGAATACGCACATGTCACATATTCAAAGTCCTTTCTTGTATTAAGAGAGGTATGGACTCTAGAGAGAGAGATATAATTTTGCCCCTCTACAAATCATTAATAAGACCTCACCTGGAATATGCAGTTCAGTTTTGGGCACCAGTTCTCAAAAAGGATATCCGGGAACTGGAGAAAGTGCAGAGAAGGGCAACAAAACTGATAAGAGGCATGGAGGAGCTCAGCTATGAGGAAAGATTAGAGGAACTGAATTTATTCACTCTTGAGAAGAGGAGAATAAGGGGGGATATGATCAACATGTTCAAATATATAAGGGGTCCATATAGTGAGCTTGGTGTTGAGTTATTCTCTTTACGGTCAACCCAGAGGACAAGGGGGCACTCTTTACGTCTAGAGGAAAAGAGATTTCATCTCCACATACGCAAAGGTTTCTTCACAGTAAGAGCTGTGAAAATGTGGAATAGACTCCCGCCAGAGGTGGTTCTGGCCAGCTCAGTATACTGCTTTAAGAAAGGCCTGGATACTTTCCTAAATGTACATAATATAACTGGATACTGCCATTTATAGGTAAAGTTGATCCAGGGAAAATCCGATTGCCTCTTGGGGGATCAGGAAGGAATTTTTTTCCCTGCTGTAGCAAATTGGAGCATGCTCTGCTGGGTAACTATGTAACATGCCAATTATACGTTTTTTATTTCTGAAAAATAGTTTTATGTATATATTTTTCTAATTTTACTTCACCAACTTAGACTATTGTGTTCTGATTCATCACATATAATTCAGATTAAAAAAACATTGAACTAAAGGCTGTAATGTAACAAAATAGGTAAAAAGCCAAGGGGGTGAATACTTGCAAGGCACTGTATTCTTTATGGAGGTCCGGGTACTGTCTGGGGGGACATGTATCATTGCAAAAAAAAAAATCTAAAAAAATCTAATGATGCTTAAAGTGAAACAATGAAAATGAAAAATCCCTTAAAATATAGTGCCTGGGGGTCCCCTTAGTCTGCCTGTAAAGTGGCGCATCTGTACCATGTATAGAACCTGCTGCAGCAAAACTGACATTTATAAAGAAAAAAAATGGCAACTAAATTTCCGGCAATATGATAATTTTGCAGGCAATACAAAAATGTAAAAAAAAAAATGGCATGGGGGTCCTCCCCCAATTAATACCAGGTCCTTTGGGTATATTATGGATTTTAAGTAGAACCCCACGCCAGAATTTAAAAAAAAACTATGTGGTGTCCCCCCCCCCCAAAATCCCTACCAGACCCTTATGCAAACATGCAGCCCGGCAGGTCAGGAACAAGCGAGCGCTCCCCCCCCCTGAATTATACCAGGCCACATGCACTCAACATAGGGGGGTGCTTTGCCTTAACAACCAGCTATGCACTATGCAGTGCATTGTGGGGCGCTCAGAGGGTGAACATCTCGCTGAGCGCCCCGCAATTTCAGGTGTTCTCCTTATGGGTGAACAGGCGTTGGTTCAGGACAAACTTTTGCTCTGCTCGAACTGTTTGCCCAACTCTAATGACAACGCCGGAGCTTGCACCTTTAAAGTGGTATTAAACCCAAAACCAAAAATGTAATATATTGCAGCTTACCAATCATTAGATGTGGTGGCTGCTAGTTTTCTTTCCTCCCCCCCCCCCTTTTTCTTACCTGGTGATTTGCCCAGTAACACACCTCCGGTATTAGTGAGACAAGATTCTGGATGAATGAGCACAGGAGGCACAGCAGACAGCAGCATTGTTAGTCTGGGGGGAGGGGAGTGTTAAATGTATTAGCCAAACCCCAGTAAACACTTTATAATCAATTACAGCAAAAATGTTTTTTCTTTTGACCCCTTTCACACTGGGGCGTCGGGGCCATTGGCGGTAAAGCGCAGCTATTTTTAGCAGTGCTTTACCGTCGTTTTTGCGGGGGTTTTCACCCGCTAGCGGGGCAGTTTTCGCCCGCTAGCGGGGCAGTTTTAACCCCCGCTAGCGGCTGGAAAAGGGTTAAAATGACCCGCAAAGCGCTGCTTTGCCAGCGGTTCTGCAGCAGTGCCCATTCAGTTCAATAGGCAGGAGCGGTGAAGGAGAAGTGTATAAACCGCTCCTTCACCGCTCCAAAGATGCTGCGTGCAGGACATTTTTTAGCGTCCTGCCAGCGCACCGCTCCAGTGTGAAAGCCCTCCGGCTTTCACACTGGAGAGACAGGAACGGCGCTTTACAGGCGCTATGCAGGTGCTATTTTTAGTGCTGTAGCGCCTCAAAAGCGCCTCAGTGTGAATGGGGTCTTTGGTATAAAGGTTTAACATATTTAATCACTCCTGCCAGGTGTTAAGTGGTTTGTTTCATACATGGAAACTGATACATTTTGCTGGAGAGTTTGTGCTTTTGAAAAAGAACAGACTTGCTGGCTGGATTACCAGATGAAAATAAAAGAAAATAAAAACTAAAAAAAGGAAACTAATGCAGTCATCACATGTAAGAATTGGCAAGCTGCAATATAATAAACGTTTGCTTTTGGATTTAATACCACTTTAACATTTCAGGATGTCCCCTTTATCAGAAAATCTTCACTTTTTGCATTCAGATCCACTTTAAATATTCCTCCATTCTTGGCTTCTGTGAATGTATCGAATTCTGCAATCCTCACTCTATAGATGCAGAGTGTGTGATTTCTCAGCATAGCACGCCTCCGCTTGTCACACAATTCTCTGCCCACCTACACATAACATATACTATACACTGAGTACACCACCACCCCCACCTACACACACCATATACCACACACTCAGTACACCACCATCCCCACCTACACACACCATATACCACACACTCAGTACACCACCACCCCCACCTACACACACCATATACCACACACTCAGTACACCACCACCCCCACCTACACACACCATATACCACACACTCAGTACACCACCATCCCCACCTACACACACCATATACCACACACTGAGTACACCACCATCCCCACCTACACACACCATATACCACACACTGAGTACACCACCATCCCCACCTACACACACCATATACCACACACTCAGTACACCACCATCCCCACCTACACACACCATATACCACACACTCAGTACACCACCATCCCCACCTACACACACCATATACCACACACTCAGTACACCACCATCCCCACCTACACACACCATATACCACACACTCAGTACACCACCATCCCCACCTACACACACCATATACCACACACTCAGTACACCACCATCCCCACCTACACACACCATATACCACACACTCAGTACACCACCATCCCCACCTACACACACCATATACCACACACTGAGTACACCACCATCCCCACCTACACACACCATATACCACACACTCAGTACACCACCATCCCCACCTACACACACCATATACCACACACTGAGTACACCACCATCCCCACCTACACACACCATATACCACACACTCAGTACACCACCATCCCCACCTACACACACCATATACCACACACTCAGTACACCACCACCCCCACCTACACACACCATATACCACACACTCAGTACACCACCATCCCCACCTACACACACCATATACCACACACTCAGTACACCACCACCCCCACCTACACACACCATATACCACACACTCAGTACACCACCACCCCCACCTACACACACCATATACCACACACTCAGTACACCACCATCCCCACCTACACACACCATATACCACACACTCAGTACACCACCATCCCCACCTACACACACCATATACCACACACTCAGTACACCACCATCCCCACCTACACACACCATATACCACACACTCAGTACACCACCATCCCCACCTACACACACCATATACCACACACTGAGTACACCACCATCCCCACCTACACACACCATATACCACACACTCAGTACACCACCATCCCCACCTACACACACCATATACCACACACTCAGTACACCACCATCCCCACCTACACACACCATATACCACACACTCAGTACACCACCATCCCCACCTACACACACCATATACCACACACTCAGTACACCACCATCCCCACCTACACACACCATATACCACACACTCAGTACACCACCATCCCCACCTACACACACCATATACCACACACTCAGTACACCACCATCCCCACCTACACACACCATATACCACACACTCAGTACACCACCATCCCCACCTACACACACCATATACCACACACTCAGTACACCACCATCCCCACCTACACACACCATATACCACACACTCAGTACACCACCATCCCCACCTACACACACCATATACCACACACTCAGTACACCACCATCCCCACCTACACACACCATATACCACACACTCAGTACACCACCATCCCCACCTACACACACCATATACCACACACTCAGTACACCACCATCCCCACCTACACACACCATATACCACACACTCAGTACACCACCATCCCCACCTACCATGGGACATTATGAAAAGTTTACTGAGGCCTCTAATTCTACCGCAGATCATTCATTATCCCCCAGCATCCTGTGACAGTATACCTCCAGCACCAAGCTTTAATTATCCTGTATGTGTGATATATTGTACTGCCGGATGGGATGTGGAAGGGGCCAAATTTCTTTATACCTTGTGGCAAATTGGGAGAGAACTTTTTAGGTTTTCATTGCTAAGAGACTCTGTCTGATTAAAGAGTGCGTGGGCTGAGCTGCTGCTGATTAGTGGGAAACGGAAATTGAATTTTTTTTATTATACAGAGAGTTACTTTGCAGAGGTTTACTTCTAAGACTTTTAATGCATTAAATAAAAACTTCCCTAAAGGGTGTCAATTCTAAATGACTTCTCTGTATCACATTCTGTCTTCATCTCTCCCTCTCCCCAGGTTCCAGCTTTCTCCTTCACTCTCTTCCTATTCATTTCTCTCTCTTTTCTTCCTATTGTACTCTTCATTTCTTCTCCTTTCTCTCTCTCTCTCTCTCTCTCTCTCTCTCTCTCTCTTTCTCTTTCTCTCTCTCTCTCTCTCTTTTTCTATTCCTCTTTCTTTTTTTTTCTACCTCCTTCCTTTTCTCTGCGTCCTTTTCTCCACATCTCTCTTCCTCCTTCTCTCTCCCTCTCTTCTTGTGTATATCTGTCTCCTCTCGTTTTATCTCGCCATCTTTTTTATTTTCTTTGTAATATCCCCCCCCCCCCCCCCCATATCTCATTCTTTTCCTGACAATTAACCTCTTACTCTCTCTCTTCATATCTCTCTCCTCCATAGGTGTGCGCAGCCTATTGCATTAGGGTGTGCACCCCAAATTTTTTAAAACATGGATGGTGTTAGTAGAGCAGTGGAAGGTGTCAGTAGAGCAGTGGATGGTGTCAGTACTTTTTTTATTTTTATTATTTTACTTTTTTATGAATTTTTTTTTAAAAAAATTTAGGAGATCTACTGGGGGGCTTTGGTGAAATATCAGCAGGGAGAATCTGCGCCACACAGGGTGATTAGGGTGTGCCCAGGCACACCCGGAACACCCCCTGCGCACGCCTATGCCCTCCTCCTATCTCTCCATCTCTCGCTTTTCTCTTTACCTTCCTTTTCTCTCTCTCTCTCTCTCTCTTTCTTTCTTTCTCTCCATGTCTCCCTCTATCACTCTCTTTCCAAATTAGTTTGCTCTCTTATCATATCTTCTTTTCTCACTCACTCTCCTTCATTTCATATTTCTTCCACTAATGCCGCGTACACATGAGCGGACTTTACGGCGGACTTTGCCCGGCGGACTGGATTTCGTCGGACAATTCGATCGTGTGTGGGCTCCAGCGGACTTTGTTTGCTCAAAAGTTGGACGCACTTAGATTTGAAACTTGTTTAAAATGTATCCGTTGAAATCGAGTCCGGTCGAAAAGTCCGCCGTCTGTATGCTAGTTCGACGGACAAAAAGCCACGCTAGGGCAGCTATTGGCTACTGGCTATGAACTTCCTTGTTTTAGTCCGGTCGTACGTCATCACGTACGAATTCGATGGACTTTGGTGGATTGTGTGTAGGCAAGTCCGTTCATTCAGAAAGTCCGTTGGAAAGTACGTCAAAAAGTCCGCCGGGCACAGTCCGCCGTAAAGTCCGCTCGTGTGTACGCGGCATAAGAGTCTTATTTATCTATTTATGTATTTATATAGCCTTAATCATTCTTACCATTGTACCTTGGTGTCCTTCTTATCTTGGCATCTCACTTCCTCTCTCTCTCACTCCTTTTTTTATCTCTCCATCTTTTTTATTTTCTTTGTAATATCTTTCTACCTCTATATCTCACTCTCTTCCTGCCACCTAATCTCTTACTCTCTCGTCTTATCTCCTATTTCTCTCCTCCTATCTCTCCATCTCCCTTTCTCCTCCTTTCTCTCCGTGTCCCCCTCTATCACTCTATCTCCATATCCTTTTTATTCCTTATCTCTTCTTTTCTCACTCTCCTCCTGTATTCTCTCTCTCTCTCTCTCTCTCTCTCTCTCTCCATCTCTCTCTCTCTCTCTCTCTCTCTCTCTCTCTCCGTCTTTCTCATTTTCCACTTCATCTCTTCCTCCTTTCTCTTCCTATCCATTCACCTCTCTCTCCCCATCTCTCAATCACTCTATCTTTCTTCATCTCTCTCTTTCTCTTCTTTATTCCACCCTCTCTCCCTATTTTACTCTCACTCTTCTTCCGATCCTTCCCCCTCTCTTTCTTCTTTTGTCTTCTTTCCCCTCCTATCTCTTCATCTCTATACTCATATCTCTCCATGGCTCTAACTTCCTCTCTCTGTCTCTCTTTCTACCCCTCCCTCCTCTTCTTCCCCTTTATCTCTTTTTCCTCCTATTCCTTTCTCTCTCTTCACCTATCTCTTTCTCTTCCTCTATCTCAATTTTTGTTCCTATATCACCATCTCTCTTTTCCTCTCTCTCCAGTTCACTCTTTCTATTCCTCCATCTCTCTCCTTCTATCCCTTCATCTCTCTCTTCCTATCTCTCTATCTTTCTATCTCTCCATCTTTCTCTTTCGATTTCTCCGGTTCTCTCCCTCCATCTCTCTCTCTCTGTCTCCATATTTCTTTTTTTTCTATCACCATTACTCTCCTTCTATCCCTCCATCTCTCCATCTCTCTCTCTCTCTCCCCCTCCATCTCTCTCTCTTTCTATCCCTCCATCTCTCTGTCTCTTTCTCTCTCTCTTTCTCTCTCTCTTCTCTCTCTCTCTCTCTCTCTCTCTCTCTCTCTCTCTCTCTCTCTCTCTCTCTCTCTCTCTCTCTCTCGCTCTCTCTCTCTCTCGCGCTCTCTCTCTCTCGCGCTCTCTCTCTCTCTCTCTCTCTCTCTCTCTCTCTCTCTCTCTCTCTCTTTCTATCTCTCCATTTCTTTCTCTTTCTCTTTGTTTGGCCTTATTTATTCTTACTATTGTGTCTTGGTGTTTGATCCTGGGCATTATTAATAAATCTCTATGTACAAGGGCCAACCATATTTCTTTGTTACATATGTAGAGCCCCCTAGTGACAGTTGATCACACCAGGGACCTAATGTAGAACATGATCACAAGAGTTTGGTTTATCTTCTTCTTCTATTAGGGGCACTCATCGCCATTATGAACCTCATAGAACATTTTTTTTTTTGAATACTTTGCCTTTCTCCCATGCATAGAATTGCTTGTTTGATCAGGAACAACGCTGATTGTTAGTGTGGGACCTGGGGCAGACTCGGAACTAGGAGTACGCGCAGGTTCACGCTGCTGTGGCTCAGATTGAACATACAGAAAACAGTGCCTGAGAACACTAATCTGGAGACTGTGGGTGAAGGAGTTAAACTCTTTTAAGAGGCCTGTCGAATGTTAGATTTATACAGAACCATAAAGCTAAGATTTGCCTTGCATTGTTACAAATCACCAAAAAGACTTTGTAAATGCCCTTTCATTGAAAAGCGTTTTCTCATTTACACGTGAGAAAACGAAGAAAAAGGAGAACATCATTTTTTTTACCAAATGTCAAAATCCCACTTTATCACAGGCATAAAACAATCCCATAGAACAATGCATCATGGGCAGGCGAGATTTTTCACATTTTCATTCTCCCTTGGGGAGTTTTTTAGAGCTTTGTAATCTATTGATTTTTGTTCATACAAAAAGGCGTTCTACAAATAAATAAGTCTGGCATGCTTTTGTATTGGCGGCACGAGTTTAATGCACTGGTTTTAGGAAAAGAACAAGACATTGTTATCAATTTTTAACAGTGTGGAAAAAGAAAGAAAAAATATTTGTAGTTTTTGACTGTATGAGATACAGCTAACTAGTGCCACCAAGTGGTCCAAATGAAGAATGCACTGACAGAATAAATTACATTAAAGTAGACTTGCCCTATGTATATTAATAGTTTGCATATGAAAATGTATATGTATTGTTTATGGCAGCAGGTTCACTAATGGAAAACATGAACTTTTCTTGGCTGTGCAGGAAATAAAGAGCGCTGTTTAAAACATGAGCCAGATGTAAAACAGTAATATAGGACGCAGTTCAAAACTGACATGAGTAGCGATGAATTATTAAATTGCATATGTTATTTGATGTGATTTTGTGAAATTTAGAATCGTGTTCCACTGTAAAATATTTAAAGAGATATTCCAGCATTATGTTTTCACATAATAAAAAAATGGCAAAAAAAAGCTTGTAATGTAAATGGCAGTCAAGGGAATTGTAAAAGCATAAAAAATGTATTTCACACCAGGGATTCGCTTGTATTGTTATTTGAAGATGGGAGTGATTTTGTAAAGGATTTGCACTACCGAACCTCCACTAAGTTCTGCAATGTTCTCCGCATGATGTTTGTCTCCATCATCCAACCCCCTTTTTTCACATTGTAGAAAATGTAATTAAAAAAAAAAAAAAAGTAACATCCTCGCCATCATCTAATAACAGATATATAACAGGCAAAGGTGCAACTTCCCTGGGCCGTCTGACAGAAGGGGACCCCCCTCTATACAAAAATAATATAAAACAATAATAACAATAATATAAATATAATAACAATATAAATATATAACAACAATAATATAAAACAATAGAAAAGAAAAAAATATAAAATGATAAAATATAAATAAAATAATATAAAAATATAATATAATGATAATAGTAATAATAGTAATAATAATAATATAAAATATATCGCAATAAAAATGATGTTCTTTTATTAAATGTATCTTCAAAAGTGATGTTTTGCCAGCCATCATCTGTAAAGTTTTTATTAAATTCTGGCAGCTCAAGCGAACCACACATAGAGCGCTTACACTCTTATAGGGCGTACACACGGTCGGACTTTGTTCGGACATTCCGACAACAAAATCCTAGGATTTTTTCCGACGGATGTTGGCTCAAACTTGTTTTGTCTACACACGGTCGCACAAAGTTGTCGGAAAATTTGATCGTTCTAAACGCGGTGACGTAAAACACGTACGTCGGGATAATAAACGGGGCAGTGGCCAATAGCTTTCATCTCTTTATTTATTCTGAGCATGCGTGGCACTTTGTGCGTCGGATTTGTGTACACACGATCGGAATTTCCGACAATGGATTTTGTTGTCGGAAAATTTTATCTCCTGCTCTCCAACTTTGTGTGTCGGAAAATCCGATGGAAAATGTCCGATGGAGCCCACACACGGTCGGAATTTCCGACAACACGCTCCGATCGGACATTTTCCATCGGAAAATCCGACCGTGTGTACGGGGCATTAAAGTGATTGTAAAGTCTAATTTTTTTAAAATTAAAAATAACAAACATGTTATACTTACCTGCTCTGTGTAATGGTTTTGCACAGAGCAGCCCTGATCCTTCTCTTCTCGAGTCTCTCTTTGGTGCTTCTGGTCCCTCCCTCCTGTTGAGTGCCCCCACAGCAAGCAGCTTGCTAAGGGGGCACCCAAGCCGAAGCCACAGCTCCCTGTGTCCATTCAGACATGCCCTGCCCCACCCCCTTTATCTTCTCATTGGCTGACTGACTTTGACAGCAGCGGGAGCCAATGGCACCGTGCTGCTGTCTCTGCCAATGAGGAGGGAGAGTCCCAGGCAGCCGAGACAATTCTACAACATCGCTGGATGTAGATGGGGCTCGGGTAAGTATTAGGGGGGCTGAGGGGGCCTGCTGCACACAGAAGGCTTTTTTTTTTTTTAATGCATAGAAGGCAAAAAAACACTTTAAGGAAGATGGCCTATGACTGCACGTGTGTGTACTCATGACCTCAGAATGACATTGTGTCATGCATTTAAAAAATGACTGTAATGAAGAATGTAAACCAGCTCTGTGTACAAGGAGCCCCCCCAAACCTGAAATGCCCACGAGCCCCGCAAAGGTAAAAATCTGGTCTTACCAACTACCAACTAGCAACCGCACTGCATGGGTTAACTGCTCACTTTGTCCAGGGGTGCAAGGAAAAGCTATACTTACCTGATCCTTCAATCCTCTGGAAAACAGAGCTCCCCCACATCCAGCGGTGGACTGTTCCTGCTGTCCTCACATCCAGAGCCAGTCTATAGGCGTGATGATGTCAGGAACAGTCTATGCATGAGACTGCTAGCATGCGAGGGGGCAGGAGTGGCGGAGACCGGTCTTGCGCTTGGAGGATCACAGGAATAGGTAAGTATATCTCCACTCTCCTCACCCCTAGACAGAAATGAGAAAAATGTTTTGCCCAGAGTTCTTCATTAAACAGTACCCTTAAAACTTTTGCCTTTCTGTCTTGAATTCCTTCTGGAAAATAGAAGTGCACTTCCCTATGCCTAGTCACTCCTGTGGCATGAGCTTAATAATTGTATATTGAGATCATCTAAAGCAATGCTGCCTCTGCTAGTCTTACTAGATTTGGAGTGAGAAACGTTGATGCCATGACCATGCTGTTCACTGGTCTCCTTGCTGAAGAGGAAGCTGTACCTGAGGACCTGCAGTACAAGGATCTTCCTGCTTCTGCTTCATTCATTCCATAGCTCCCAACTGTCCCTGATTTCGAGGGACTGTCCCTGATTTGGAGCAATGTCCCTCTGTCCCTTAATCCTCCTCATTTGTCCCTCATTTAGGTCTGATCCATATAGATGTATATAAAATACACTTTTTATCTATCAAAAAGTGTTTTCCAGCGCTAAACCTTTTATCTGATTTCTAAATTGCTGCATTTGTAAATAGCAAAAGCCAATATAAAGGAATAGTAATGATAAAAAAGGACTTTTTGGTTTAACCAATCTTGTTTTTTTTTACAATTCTCCTTTAAGGAGGCGTGGCAAGGGGTGTGTCCTATGCCTATGCCTATACTTTTGCTGATAGGTGTCCCTCATTACCATCTGAAAAAGTTAGGAGGTATGTCATTCAGTGGATTTGTGCATTCTCCACCTCTTCTGTTGCTTTTTCATCATGAATCTATCAGTCATCAGATCAACAATAATCAGGGTATCCGCTTCAGGGGTGCTCAGAGCATCCTGGTGTAGCAGCTAGCACTGACAGCTTCAGCACACCTGAAGTACTGCAGCCACGCTCCTGCTGCTTTTCAAACTTCAAAAACATTACTTGTTAAAAAAAAAAAAAAACTTCAGAGACAGACAGTGGCAGTTCAGAGTGGAAGAGGTCCTCCTCAGTACTTTTTGGCTTTGTTCACATGACACAGCTGAGGTAGACCTGCACCTACTCTACACTCCCTAGTCTGGTGATTGGGTTTCATGGAGGGGAGGAGCTGTACTGGGAGGCTGGGGATGGGGGGGCATCTGTATTGGGCAGGAAATGTGTACTGAGGGGGTAATCTGTACTTGAGGGAATCTGCACTGGGGGGGGGGGGGTGGGGGGGTGGGGAGAGATCTGAATTAGGGGGATTTTGGCTTGGGGAGTGTGTGTAATTTCTTGTTGTACTCGTTCTACTGACCTATGCATTATGGTTTTCACTTGTCTGTGTGTTATTAACTCCTGACTCCTGCACATTCTGCATTATGCACTTCTTACTCTTGCGCTCTGTGCATTACACAGTCTTTATTCATGCACTCTGTGTGTTACGCACTGCTGAACCCTGCTCTCTGTGCACTATGTACTCCTGTCTCCTGTGCAGTACATACTACTGACCCCTGCACTCTGTGCATTATGCATTCCTGACTCCTATGCTCTGTTCCTTACACACTCCTGACCCCTGTGGTCTTGGTTTTAAGTACTCCTGGGCCCTGCACTCTGTGTGTGTTATGCACTCCTGAACCCTGCTCTCTGTGTGTTACACATTTCTGACCCTTGTGCTCTGTGTGTTATGTACTCCGGATCACTATGCACTGTGTTTTACGCACTCCTGAGCCCGGCGCGGTCGCACTCCTGACCCCTGTGCTCTGTGTCTTATGCACGCCTGACCCCTGTGTTCTGTGTCTTATGCACGCCTGACACCTGTGTTCTGTGTCTTATGCACGCCTGACCCCTGCGCTCTGAATGCTGGGCCGTATATGACATTCTCTTGACTTCTGTAGTCTTTTTGCCATATTGTATAACATTTGCTGGTTACTCAGTATTCAGTGACTGTGGTATTGAAGTTATTCTTCAAGGTACGTGGGGAGAAAGCACAAGCACCAAACTAAGTGTATCATATATGGTAGTTTATTGGGGATAAAAAGAGTGGTGTTAAAACTTTATAGGCATAGAGCACTCAGGTGTATCAACATCTCCAGACCGGGGCGTCAGCATGGGCTCTGCAGTTGTAGAACTCTGAAAGATTGCACCGGCGGATTCTGGTGCTTCCACAAGCCATGGATCGCACAGGGGGTGGGTCATGACATCACTTCCCGGATGTAATGTGATAGCATAGGCAACACATTTGCGGAGCATGCCCCCTTCTTCAGGCCTTGTCAGTGCCATTTTGTAAGAGGGCTTATAAGGGTGCAGTGGCGGCCGCTGGGTCCTACAGTCCAATGGCAGCATAAATAGAGCGATCGCTATGGCAACCGCCCTGGAACATATGCTGGCAGTGCATCTATAAATAACAGCTCATACTTGCACAATGTAACACTAATTAATTATAAATGTTTTATAAAAATGTACAGTGCAATGTCCTAAAGGTCATGTCTCTGAGTCACCTAGTCTGGGTAAATGATTTAGTAAACTAGCTCATGTTAATTAGGTTTCTGGTTACAGTTGTATTGTTAGAGTAATATGAGCAGGAGGGGGGAACCTCCTCTTTAACTGTATATAAAAACTTGTAATTTTGGTTCTAATAAAGATTCGGATTCCTGTTTGACCCTCCGTACAGAGCCTCGTCTAGTACTTGGGAGGAAGAATTATTCGATTGGGTTTCTTGCTCGGCTGATTGGAGTGTTTGGTAGCTGCCTTTGTGTACGGAAATGGAATGTCCTAAATGGCTTTAACCCCTTTCATACTCGGGGTGTTGTTACAGTCCCTGAAAAGGATTGTTAAGCAGGCACAACATAAAGGGATTTTAACAAAAAAAGAAACCAGGTATCCTGTCCCAGATGCCCCTAGACTACCTGTAATATGTCAATTACCAAAAATTCACCAAAAAAAAGGAATATCCACCGGGAAGACCCATCATTAGTGGTATTAACTGGTGTTCTCTCGTATAGGGGAATACATGGACTGTTTTTTACAGCCCATTGTATAAACCTATCCATCCTATTTGAGAGATAATAAACATCTAATGAACATCCTAAAAGATATCCCAATTATTGACAACACGTTGATTGTTAAGATAGATGTTGAATCATTATATACCAGTTTGGGACAACAGGATGTTCTATTCACCACCAGAAAGGCTCTAAATCAGGCATATGCAATTAGCGGACCTCCAGCTGTTGCAGAACCACAAGTCCCATGAGGCATAGCAAGACAGCCAGAGGCATGATGGGACTTGTAGTTTTGGAACAGCTGGAGGTCTGCTAATTGCATATACAAAAAGTAAGGAACAGAAAGGTTTTTTGGTGGAAGTTCTCAACTCAGCTATGTCTAACAATTATTTTTTGCTTGAGGGCTCTCACTATAATCAAATCAGGGGAGTGGCCATGGGAACCAAATATGCTCCTAGTGTGGCTAATCTACTGATGAGTCAATGGAAGGAATCAAGTATCTTTGGTTAAGACATACCAGAGATATCTTTAAACATAAGATACATTGATGATATATTTATATCATGGGATCGTACAGAGGAAAATACAAGAACATTTTTAGCCAGCATCAATAATAACTGCTATGGACTAAAGTTTACTGGGAATTGGGAGTCGCAAGAGCTCAGCTTCCTGAATCTGGTTCTGATGAAGTGTGGTGGACAGAGCAACACCAAAACATTTTTTAAAGAAACTGACAGGAACAGCTACAGTATCTCACAAAAGTGAATACACCCCTCACATTTTTGTAAATATTTTATTCTATCTTTTCATGTGACAACACTGAAAAAATGACACTTTGTTGCAATGTAAAGTAGTGAGTGTACAGCTTGTATAACAGTGCACATTTGCTGTCCCCTCAAAATAACTCAACACACAGCCATTAATGTCTAAGCCACTGGCAACAAAAGTGAGTACACCCCTAAGTGAAAATGTCCAAATTGGGCCCAGTTAGCCATTTTCCCTCCCCAGTGTCATGTGACTTCTTAGCTTTACAAGGTCTCTGGTGTGAGTGGGGAGCAGGTGCGTTAAATGTTATGTTATCGCTCTCACTCTCTCATACTGGTCACTGGAAGTTCAACATGGCACCTCATGGCAAAGAACTCTCTGAGAATCTGAAAAAAAGAATTGTTTCTCTACATAAAGATGGCCTAGGCTATAAGAAGATTGCCAAGACCCTGAAACTGAGCTGTAGCATGGTGGCCAAGACCATACAGCGGTTTAACAGAACAGGTTCCACTCAGAACAGGCCTCGCCATGGTCGACCAAAGAGGTTGAGTGCATGTACTCAGCGTCATATCCAGAGGTTGTCTTTGGGAAATAGACATATGAGTGCTGCCAGCATTGCTGCAGAGGTTGTAGGGGTGGGGGGTCAGCCTGTCAGTGCTCAGACCATACACCGCACACTGCATCAAATTGGTCTGCATGGCTGTCGTCCCAGAAGGAAGCCTCTTCTAAAGATGATGTACAAGAAAGCGTGCAAACAGTTTGCTAAAGACAAACAGACTAAGGACATGGATTACTGGAACCATGTCCTGTGGTCTGATGAGACCAAGATAAACTTATTTGGTTCAGATGGTGTCAAGTGTGTGTGGCGGCAACCAGGTGAGGAGTACAAAGACAAGTGTGTCTTGCCTACAGTCAAGCATGGTGGTGGGAGTGTCATGGTCTGGGGCTGCATGAGTGCTGCTGGCACTGGGGAGCTACAATTCATTGAGGGAACCATGAATGCCAACATGTACTGTGACATACTGAAGCAGAGCATGATACCCTCCTTTCACAGACTGGGCTGCAGGGCAGTATTCCAACATGATAATGACCCCAAACACACCTCCAAGATGACCACTGCCTTGCTAAAGAAGCTGAGGGTAAAGGTGATGGATTGTCCAAGCATGTCTCCAGACCTAAACCCTATTGAGCATCTGCAGCCTCAAACGGAAGGGGGAGGAGCGCAAGGCCTCTAACATCCATCAGCTCCGTGATGTAGTCATGGAGGTGTGGAAGAGGATTCCGGTGGCAACCTGTGAAGCTCTGGTGAACGCCGTGCCCAAGAGGGTTAAGATAGTGCTGGAAAATAATGGTGCCACCCAAAATATTGACACTTTGGGCCCAATTTGGACATTTTCACTTAGGGGTGTACTCACTTTTGTTGAAGCAGTTTAGACATTAATGGCTGTGTGTTGAGTTATTTTGAGGGGACAGCAAATTTACACTGTTATACAAGCTGTACACTCACTACTTTACATTGTAGCAAAGTGTCATTTCTTCAGTGTTGTCACATGAAAAGATATAATAAACTATTTACAAAAAATGGGAGGGGTGTACTCATTTTTGTGAGATACTGTATATCCCCACAGTCAGTTGCCATCACTCAAAGTGGCTAAGGGGGATACCAAAGGGCTAGTTGATGTGCATTCAATGCAATTGTGACAGTCTAGGGGATTACCTACAACAGTCTGAAATGACACTTTTGACACTTTTTTTGGGAACCAGTGACATAATTACAGTGATCAGTGCAAAAAATATTCACTGACACTGTATAAATGACACTGGCAGGGAAGGGGTTAACATCAGGGGTGATCAAAGGGTTAAGTGTATTCCCTAATTGTGCTTTCTTACTGTGGGGGGGGGGGGGATGGGTTCACTGTATAGGCACTGTGATCCCTGTTCCTGATTAGCAAAAATACTAGATCAGTGTCCATGCCTGACAGCATGGCGGTCTGCTGGTTTACATCGGCAGACCGCCATTCTGTCTCTGTGGGGAGCGATTGCAGGTGGCGATGTCAGCCGGGCCCGCTGATTGGCTGCCCCTATGGCCAATTACCATGCGATCGCACCTCCGGCGGCACATGCGCCCCCCATCGGCTACTGACAAAATCACGTACAGGTATGTGATTTTGCGCAATAGAGCCTCCTTGCCACAGTATATGTACGGCAGGCGGTCAGGAAGCAGTTAAAGGGGAAGTCCAGCCTAACACTAAAATCCCTACATGTATAGACATCCCCGATCTAACACTAACCTATCTTGCCCTGTAAAGAAGAAATCGCTATACATACTTTTTTTTAAAGCCGCTCCGGTCCGGTCTCCGGCGTCAAAAGCTCTGCAGAGGAGACAACCGGCTGTAAAATGAATGGGAAGTGACGTCACCCATAGACTAATGCCCCGTACACACGGTCGGACTTTGTTCGGACATTCCGACAACAAAATCCTAGGATTTTTTCCGACGGATGTTGGCTCAAACTTGTTTTGCCTACACACGGTCGCACAAAGTTGTCGGAATTTCCGATCGACAACCACGCGGTCACGTACACCACGTACAACGAGACTAGAAAAGGCCGGTTCAGAACCAAGCGCGGCACCCTTTGGGCTCCTTTTGCTAATCTCGTGTTAGTAAAAGTTTGGTGAGAGACGATTCGCGCTTTTTCAGACTCGTGGCTTTCAGATCGTTTTCTGCCGTTCAGTTTGTGCTTGTGGGTTTGTATCTGTTCTTCAGTGCGTGCAGTCAGTTCGTATCGGAGTTTTCTGTGCGATCTTGCCCGCTCGTTGCTGTTTTTCAGGTCGCTCTTCACAGGCCTTGCTGTTCTTCAGTGCGTTCTGTTACTTCGTTCTGAGCAGCCGACCGTTTTCTAGCCATGTTTCGTATGCGTACTCCTCGTAGAGTTCGTGCTGTGCGGGGGCTTGGTGTTGGGGTCCTGACCTTGACACAAGTCCAGTCCATGAACAGGGTGGGGAGGAGTTCATGGACCAAGAATTGGTTGCTTCAGCGTGACCAGTTCTCTCATATGCCTTTGCTCCGTGAGATCCGTGAGAAATATCCTGATGATTTCAGGAACTTTCTCCGGATGACGGACCCCGTGTTTGTTGGCTTCGCTGACCCCCTATATCAGCAGGCAGGATACCTGCATGAGGCAAGCCATCACTCCGGAGCAGAGGTTGGTCGCTACCCTGCGGTATTTGGCCACAGGGAGAAGCCTGCAGGACCTCAAGTTCTCGACAGGCATCTCCCCCCAGGCTCTTCTTTGTGGACATTTACTGCTTGTGTTTGTTTGAGCTGACCCTGACAGAAATGTGTGGAGTGCAGAAAATGGCGTGATTGTGTAACCTTCCAAAGCACTGTTGGCTGTTATTTACTAAATGCAAAGACACTTTGCACTACAAGTGCACTTGCAACTGCACTGAAACTGCACTTGTAGTGCAAAGTGGATTTGCCCTTAGGAAATTACCCCCATTTTCTCATAAAACAACAATTACATCACCCCAAAAGTGTTGTAGCATTGAGACAATAATCCACACATTCTTGATTAACAATCTTTTTAATACCTGCACAATCACATGTGCATTTACCAAAGGTTTTTCTGTCAAACCAACATGTTTGTTGTATAACAATTTTTGTGGTGTCATTATCCAAAATCAAAATGTCCATTTTATAGAAAACAGGCCTGTGTAAAACCAACAAGAAAGACACAAATCTTGATCTTACAAAGTTCACATTTGGTAGAACTGGAAGGCAATATCAGACATGAGTATTTAGGAACTGTGTTTGATATTGCGTTCAGATGGGGGGAAATCACCCCTGGAAAAGCCAAATTTGGAAGATGCACACAAATTTCACGATGTCAACATGTGCTATCTGCCATCAGGGACGTGTTTTGGGGGAGAAAGCCCTTCCTCACCGCTACTTTATTATTGAGGAAGGGGTTGCACCCCCAAAACGCGTCCATTGACCTCCCGTGATGTCAGATAGCACATGTTGACACACTGTGTGCATCCTCCAAATTTGGCTTTGGGAAAAATCACAAAAACATTTCGCACATTGTAGCACACAAAAGAAGAAAGTGATTTGGAGGGGCTTTAAACTCGCCCCAAAACATCAATGATGTTTTTATATTTTGGAATAACATCATTGATGTTTTGCTTGATGTTTTCCAATTGTAAATTACACCCCATGATCTCCCCGATCAGGATCTGGGCACTTTCGGATGTGAAAGGATCTTCATCCACACCCTCACGATCACCTAAAAAGAGAGGAACCCCAAAATAAATTAGGTCTAAAAAAAATGCCACCATCCATCTCTTATCTGAGCCTGTGGTCGCAGACACTCACCTGTTGTGGTGACTAGTTCCACCATGTCTTCTTCCTCCTGCTCATCTTGTGTTGGGGAGATTTCCCCTTCTTCCAGAGGTGGGGGGTCTCTGGTCTCCTCAGATGAGGGGTATCCTCCGAGTCTTTTCTCCCCTATGTAAAACAAAAATGGTATAATTAGCACACAGATATTTAATGTCAGAACTATAAAGATAAAACATTGCTTGGAAGTGGGGTACAATGATCTATTTTAGCCGAGTTCCAAGATGTAGCTTTTTTAGTGTCCTTTGTCAAGCTGCAATACTTTACCTGTTTAGTACAAGCTTCACAGATGTAGCCCCCCCTATAGTATACACTGGAGCACCTGTGTGGCCCCCCTAATAAAAATGGTGTTCTGGGGTCCCACACTAGTGCTGCAGTGTCCAGATGTGAAAACAGCTGCTCAGTGTCCTCTCCTTACACACAATCTAGTTTGCATTTCATTCTAGTAACAAAGCCAGCTACACAACCCAATTCTTTGAAGACAAGTATAGGGCCTCAAAATGGTGGCCAAATGCATATGGCCTAAACAATGGTATTTTATAGTCCGAAAAAAAAATGTGTGATCCGAACGAATAATGTGCCCATGAACATGAAAGTTGCCATTTTAAACTGTACAACAGTTCCTAAAAGCACATGGAGCAGCACGAACGTAATAAACACAAGAACAATAGGAACACAGCACAACTACTTACTTTTTTGCAGCACTCTCTGGATCTTTCTGTACTGCTCATGTTCTCGTAATTTCAGGTCCGACCACCGCTTCCTGAGCTGATCTTTCGATCGTCGTACACCGAATTTCCGGTGCAGACTCCTGACCACTTTCGCCATGATCTTGGCCTTTCGGACATTGTGGTTGGGGTAAGGCCCATACTTTCCATCATAGTCGGCCTTCTTCAGGATGTCCACCATCTCCTACATCTCCCCAAAAGACATATTTGAGTCCTTTAATCTCCTTCTGGATTGGGACGTTTCAGGCTCCGGCCTTCCCTCCTCCTCCTGCTCCTCGTTGCTGTAATTAGCACGATCCTGCTGTCTATCCGCCATGTGCTCTTCCTCCACTGCGCCGAACGAAAAGGGGCGGGGAATAGAATAGAAAGAACGTCAGGGGCGGGCGGAGTTATACGCATGCGCAGTGTGTATAAATCGTAACGCGCGCGTCTTACGTACGATCTGTGAGTGGAGGAAGGAGCATCGGAGACGCCGATCGTGCTAACGAAGGTAGGATCTAAACTTCGGCCTATACTGCTTCGAAATGGAAGCCTATATTGTAACAAGATTAGGGGAGTTTGGCCTGACATTAGGGTTTGTCTTGTGTTGTGTCTTGTAGAGAAAATGGATGGGTTCAACGACCACAATTTCCTGCCCCTGTTTATTGACAAGTACAGGGAGCTGCCCTGTCTGTGGTAGGTCAGACACCCCCACTATAATCACAAACAGAAGAGGCAGGCAGCGCTGGAGAAACTGCTGGAGTTGGTGAAGCTGGTGGTCCCCACAGCAACCATCACCTATTTAACAGCTAAAATTGGTGGCCTGAGGAGCACTTATCTTAGGGAGCGCAAGAAGGTTACAGATTCCCAGAGGTCCGGAGCTGCAGCAGATGACGTTTATGTCCCCAGGCTGTGGTACTACGAGAGACTGCGATTTCTATCAGACCACACTGAAGTCAGGGAATCACTCTCTACTCTTCCTTCCACTCTTCCTTCCATACCAGCTGAGGCTTCCGATGTCCAACCTGGGCCTTCCAGCCAGGAAGAAGTGGAGGAGCCCAGCTGGAGCCGGGTATAGCATTCTTCTACAGATTTCTGGTCAATAAAGAAATGATGTTTACTAGATGTTATTATTGATCACTAATTGCTGCTTGAAAGTGTTTTTCATATCAATAGACAGTAGTGGGCACCCAAAATTGGGACAAGAATGCAAAATGCTGGGCTCAGAATGATAGTCTGTTATATTTGTTAACATTGAATTTGCAGCAGTCAGGAGGTGAAAATTGTGTGTGATTGATGTAAAAAATACTAAAACTATGTCCCTTTTTCATACACAGGAAGACCTCAGCCAGGAGGAGGCTGTGGAATGTGGCAGTCAGGAGGAGGTGGGGATTATTAGTGTCAGCCAGGAGGAGGCGGGGATTAGTGGCAGCCAGGAGGAGGCGGGGATTATTAGTGTCAGCCAGGAGGAGGCGGGGATTAGTGGCAGCCAGGAGGAGGCGGGGCTAAGTGTCAGCCAAGAGAAGCCTGGGACAAGTCGCAGCCTGACTGAGTCTCAGGTTCCTCCCCTCCGCCTGCCTTATAAACGAGCCAGGAAGGCCACTCCCAGTCCTGTGCAGGATTCAGCATACAGGCTGATCCAGGAGGCTTTGGCGTCCCTCAGAGCCTTCCCCAGTCCTGAAGAGGCCTTTGCCTGCATGGCTGCCACCAAATTGCAGGGCATGCAGGAGGGCCAACGCAGGATCTCTGAGGACATGATTTATAAAGTCCTACTTAAGGGGGAGAGTGGGGAACTGACACACAAGACGGATGTCATTGAGATCGAAGATCCTCCTCCTCCTCCTCCTCCTCCTCCTGCTGCCACAACTCCACCACCACAGCCAAAGCCTGTAAGGAAGCGTGGAAAGAAGACCAAAGAGTGATTGCCCTGGGTTCAGTCTGGTCTGACAGAATCTGCAGTCTCTCGTATGACCACAGCCTGGGGACACAGATGTCATCTGCCGCTTTCCGGATCTCTGGGACTTCTGGACCAGACTGCCCTCCCTTAGATATGGACTCCTCAGGCCACCAATTTTGCTTTTAAATAATTGATGTGTACCCTGGGGGTCCAAGACTTCGCCCACTTCTGCAGTTTCTCCAGCGTTGCCTCCCTCTTTGCTTATAGTTGTGACCCCTTAATAAAATATTTTTCGGTAAATTCTACTCTCCTGTGTGTGTTTTCATCCAAAAAGGACAGTTTGTTGGTGACGATTCAGGTACATTTCTAAAGTACAATGTGAAATTAACAAGAGACAACAACACCAAACAATCTCCTACAGATTAAATAGAACAACATATCAATGGTGTTGTGGGAACTTGTCACAAAAAACACACAAACATTTTCGGGAGTACAAATCAAAATCACCAAAAAAAAAAATTAAAAAAGAGAAACACAAAAAAAGATTCTACATTAAAGTAAAAAAAAAAAAAATAAATATGTTGTCAGATGTGAGAAATCAAAATATATTGAGGGAATACCGATAAATAGTAATGAAATAAGTTTGTGAGAAGTGTGTGTGAATATGAGCATCAAAACTACTTCATTCTTGTCACATTATAAAGAAGAAGAGAGTGCGCTGTATTAAACCATTTTGAACATTGCAGCGTGACGAAAGTGCTGTATCCATTGCGAACGCTAAGTTTACCAGAACGAGCTGTCCCGTGTCGGAATTTCTTCTGAGCATGCGTGGCACTTTGTGCGTCGGAACAGGCCACACACGGTCGGAATTGACGCGATCGGATTTTGTTGTCGGAAAATTTTATCTCCTGCTGTCCAACTTTGACATCCGACCGTGTGTACGGGGCATAACTATGGGGCTGCCGTTGTCGGCTGCCTCCTCTGCAAAGCTCAACGTGGGATCGGGTCGGATCCGCTTCAGAAAAATTATGTATACTCCTTTCTTCTTTACAGGGTTAGATCGTGGATGTCTATAGATGTAGTGATTTTAGTGTTAGGCTGGACTTCTCCTTTAACTGCTTTGCTGGAAAAAGAATAAATCAAATAAAAATATATATGTGGCGCTATCCTATCCTTGTGTACTAACTCCAAAGAATGTTGTTTACGGAGCATAATAGCTCAAACTGAAATTACACACAAAGCAGAATGAATCACAGGAATGACTCCTCCCCCTTTCCTCTCCTCTGTAAAACTGCCCATCAATGGATCAAAATCCTTTTAAACCGGACACATTTTGATAATCTATGGATTTTCCCATTAATGAATAGTTGATCTATAGTTCGACTTCTCATGAACGAGCTTTTTGGAAAGGTTTGCTTCGATCAGCGCATGCAGCCAATTGGCTACAGCACTGGTCAGTGTATTCTGACAGCAAAGGAGTCCCCATTGTCAGAATACAATGACACAGCAGGGAGGATTCCCGCATCCACCTCGAATGTGTAAATGGAGGAATCGGTTTAGTTTCTTGTTCAGCCAACTGGCTGAGCAAAAAAAACAAGCCATCTCTGGCCAGCTTAAGTCTCCATAAAGACTTTCAATTAGAGAGAGACGGTATGAAAGCAAATAACTAATGCTTTTTATCTCCAGAAAACCCAAAATGCTTTATGACACCGTGAGTACACCTTGTATTAAATATTATTTTTTGTAAAAGAAAGATTATATAACTATATCATTGAAAAACACATAACACTACATCCGTTTTAAATTGTATAAATGTACAAAAAGAATTAACCTAAACCATTGTGGTTTGACAATTCCTGATTAAATGGGCTATATCTGTAATGTCTTTGCACAGTACTGATTGATTCACATGCCTCTAAAATTGAGTCTCTCGGCTTTTCAGGTTCATAATCCTTCACAGACAAATGGATTGATGTGTAAAAAAGACCTTCATGCTGTTATTCATAGAGAGCCCACGTACGTTTACAGTATTGTGATTAACATGGTTATATAGTACTGTATACACCCACATATCAGCTGTTACAGCTCCCACGTAAGTCTTTATGTCATTAAGGCTGTGCATAAACCAACAATACTTTATATTTATTGTATACAGTATCTCACAAAAGTGAGTACACCCCTCACATTTTTGTAAATATTTTATTCTATCTTTTCATGTGACAACACTGAAGAAATGACACTTTGCTACAATGTAAAGTAGTGAGAGTACAGCTTGTATAACAGTGTAAATTTGCTGTCCCCTCAAAATAACTCAACACACAGCCATTAATGTCAAAACCGCTGGCAACAAAAGTGAGTACACCCCTAAGTGAAAATGTCCAAATTGGGCCCAATCAGACATTTTCCCTGTTAAAAGGTCTCAGGTGTGAATGGGGAGCAGGTGTGTAAAATTTGTTGTTATCGCTCTCACTCTCTCATACTGGTCACTGGAAGTTCAACATGGCACCTCATGCCAGAGAACTCTCTGAGGATCTGAAAAAAAAAATTGTTGCTCTACATAAAGATGGCCTAGGCTATAAGAAGATTGCCAAGACCCTGAAACTGAGTTGCAGCACGGTGGCCAAGACCATAAAGCGGTTTACCAGGACAGGATTCACTCAGAACAGCCCCTGAATAAGTTTAGTGCGCGTGCTCAGCATCATATCCAGAAGTTGTCTTTGGGAAATAGACGTATGAGTGCTGCCAGCATTGCTGCAGAGGTTGAAGGGATGGGGGGTCAGCCTGTCAGTGCTCAGACCAACGCCACACACTGCATCAAATTGGTCTGCATGGCTGTCGTCCCAGAAGGAAGCCTTTTCTAAAGAAGTTGCACAAGAAACCCCGTAGTTTGCTGAAGACAAGCATAACAAGGACTTGGATTACTGGAACTGTGAATTACTGTGTTGTGGCCTGATGAGACCAAGATAAACTTATTTGGTTCAGATGGTGTCAAGCATGTGTGGTGAGGTGAGGAGTACAAAGACAAGTGTGTCTTGCCTACAGTCAAGCATGGTGGTGGGAGTGTCATGGTCTGGGGCTGCATGAGTGCTGCTGGCACTGGGGAGCTACAGTCCATTGAGGGAACCATGAATGCCAACATGTACTGTGACATACTGAAGCAGAGCATGATCCCCTCCCTTCAGAGACTGGACCTTAGGGCAGTATTCCAACATGATAAGGACCCCAAACACACCTCCAAGACAACCACTGCCTTGCTAAAGAAGCTGAGGGTAAAGGTGATGGACTGGCCAAGCATGTCTCCAGACCTAAACCCTATTGAGCATCTGTGGGACATCCTCAAACAGAAGATCGAGGAGCCCAAGGTCTCTAACATCCACCAGCTCAGTGATGTCGTCATGGAGGAGTGGAAGAGGACTCCAGTGGCAACCTGTGAAGCTCTGGTGAACTCCATGCCCAAGAGGGTTAAGGCAGTGCTGGAAAATAATGGTGGCCACATAAAATATTGACACATTGGGCCCAATTTGGACATTTTCACTTAGGGGTGTACTCACTTTTGTTGCCAGCGGTTTTGACATTAATGGCTGTGTGTTGAGTTATTTTGAGGGGACAGCAAATTTACATCTAAGAAGGGACTCAGGTTTATATGATGAACAAATTAATTTCATCATGATACTTTTAAGATATGCTGCGTCCCACAATTACTTTTGGTTCGACCAATGTTTTTACCGACAGGACCGTGGAGTCGCAATGGGGGCTAAATATGCCCCCAGTCTTGCGAACCTGTTTATGGCCCTGTGGGAGGAGGATGTCGTCCATGTTTGCCAGAGGCCCCAGCTCAAGCTGTGGGCTAGGTACATTGACGACATCCTCCTCCTTTGGGATGGGAACCGCAGCGACCTTGACCTCTTCATGGAGGAACTTAACCAGAATAATAGGGGCATTGTACTTAAATTTGAGGCTAGTCAATCTAATGTTCAATTTCTAGACCTTAATATTACCATACAGGACGACCAGTTTATGACCTCTACGTTTTTTAAGAAAACGGATCGTAACTCCTATATCCCTCTGAGTAGCTGCCACCATAGGTCATGGCTTCGGTCTATACCTAAGAGCCAATTCATGCGACTTAAACGCAACTGTTCTGATGACTCTCAGTTTTTGCAACAGCCGGTATTTTGATCAATAGGTTCGTTGAAAAAGGGTACACCAGAGAATCTCTGACTCATGCTTTGGAGGGGGTAAAGGTTATGGATAGGAGACAACTACTGAGCGAGAGGGTGCTTCCCAGAGAGAATTCCGTAACTCTGCCCTTTATCACCACCTATTCTATCCAACATGACAATATTAAAAGCCTACTCAATAAACACTGGCACTTATTGGGCAATGATCCCATCCTAAGAGGGGTTATCCCAGACAAGCTACAAGTGATTTTTAAGGGAGCATCATCCCTTAGGAATAGATTAGCCCCGAATGCTCTTGACCCCCCCGTTAGGGGTATTCAAGGTCTTTTTGATAACCTGAAGGGGTATTACAAATGTGGGAGATGTCGGGTTTGCAGGCTAAATTCTGTGCCATCTAGACGAACCCTCAAATTTACCTCCTCTAGCACGCAAGAGGAGCATAACATAAAACCTTTTATCACTTGTACTACAGAGGGGGTCGTCTACCTATTACAGTGCCCTTGTGGCCTACAATATGTGGGCAGGACTAGACGAACCCTCTCTGTTCGCTTGAACGAACATATTACTAACATCATAAATGGCTTTCCTAAACATTCTGTTTCAAAACATTATCTGATTTCTCACAACAAAGATCCCTCTAAAACTCTGTTTTTAGGGATCGATAGGTATCGGCCTCACTGGAGGGGGAGTTCTTTGATTAGGAGCATCTCTAAACTTGAGATGCTCTGGATACATAAAATCAAATGTTACGTCCCATATGGACTTAATGTCGATACTGATACCAATGCCTTTATTGACAACTCATAATGAACCCCCTATGTCTAGCCCATTGATTCTACCTACTGATTATTAACCAACTGGTGTTTATGGTATTATTGGCTTATACCTTACTAGACTGATTTAAGTTCTCTTTGGGTTGTTATACATCCCAATGAGGCTGTTTTTGGTGTTTATGTACTTACCATATGCTCTGACCCTAATTCCACGTTTTTTCTTGATGTGATGGTGGTTTGATGCCATTTACTATGTTTATTATTTTCTTTAATTTTTATATGTTTATTTATTTATTATGTAATAATGGAGTTACTGCTTGGTATTACCTAATTTCTGTACTGGTTGTTTATATGAGGCTGAGAAATCACCTTTCCCTCCAGCTATGTCATCTAGAATATTGTCCCTTTGTGGCGCCCCTTGATTATGCCAACATTAATTAGATTAACTAGTAAGTTCACTGATCTAGGCGTCATAACTGTGCCAAGGTGTGCCCCCTATCGTTGAGAAGTCGGGCCCCCTGTAAAACCAATTTAACTTTAATTTAACTTGGTATTCGTTCCATACTTGATATGAGTGAGCTCATTGTGTTTTCCCCCCCCTCCCTTTTCCTTTCCCTCCCTCCCCTTTCTTTTCCCATTAATTTATAACGTTTACCACAATAACAAAATTGGTATCCGCATTAACATGGGATCCCTTAGTTAAGATGGCGTTCCCATACCTTCCGCCCTTACTCGGTGGAGCGCAAGGTGATTTCCGGCCTTGTTCATTTCGAGGCTTGGTTATATTTGTTTGCTATATATGAGCGACACGTCAGTGCGTCGCCCGTGCCCCAGACGACGTCAGAAGTGTGACGAAACGTACGTCGGGCGTGCTGACGTGCTGACGTGCCGTATCCACCGTCTGTAGGACGGGTGTTCGTGCTAGCTGGCCGGCTTTCCATGCTGTTTTTATCCAACACACTGTAAGTGTATTTTTAATGTCTTTTAATAAATATCCATCCAGGATTACGCTATGTTGCTCTTCCTTCCTTCTTTTTTGGGGCATTGTTTGTGAGAACAACTCCAAGATAGGAGTATAGTATTCTCTGCATCCTGGTTTCCTTATGTGGAGGATAGTGAGCCATCCACGGTCTGAGGAGTAGTCTAACGGTGTTCCCATCTCAAGAAAGGCCCCGACCGGGTTAAGGTCACAAGCTTTTTAAGCTTGCCATTTGGTAAGCGCCCATTTTATTCATAACACTGTGGTGTGGTGAAGGTCTATCCAGTCCCATCTGCATTTGCCTAATAAGGGACTCAGTTGTCCGGTTTCTCATCCATTGCACCTTTGAAGACTTCCTTCCATTTGATTGAACTTTATTGTGTCACTTGATTGTTCATGAACTTTATGTATCATTAATCACTATTTGTGGTTTTATTATCACATATTTGATTTATAGCGCTGCTTCCTTTGTTTATTTAGCAAATTTACATTGTTATACAAGCTGAGCTGTACACTTACTACTTTACATTGTAGCAAAGTGTCACTTCTTCAGTGTTGTCACATGAAAAGATATAATAAAATGTGTACAAAAGCAAGATCCATAAAGACATGGATGAGTGAGTTTGGGGTGGAGGAACTTGACTGGCCTGCTCACCTTTGAGTCACACCTTTGGGATGAATTAGAGCGCAGACTGTGAGCCAGGCCTTCTGGTGCAACAACAGTGCCTGACCTCACAAATGTGCTTCTGGAAGAATGATCAAACATTCCCATAGACACTGTAAGCGAAGTCTGGTCAGCAAACGCGCATTGGTGCACAGGCGCAGGCACACCAGCGTGTGCACAAAGGGAAACATATATTGGCACATGTGTGAGCACACACACACGTGCACGTACTGGCGGCGCCAGACAGCCTATTTAAACTGAGCAATGACACATACACATTGCTGAGTGGTCTTACAGCTTGTTCCTGTTGACCTGTGCCCTGATCTGTTCCAGTTTACCTGTGCTTGACCCGGCTTCACCTGTACCCTTCTCTGGACTTCCGCCTGCCTACCTGTGGCCTTGGCTTGTGTTTGACTCTGCTCCTGTCTCATGTTCCTGTACCTTGATGCCCAATTGTGTACCGAACCCGGCTTGTATCCTGTCTTGGCTCCAGTCTCACGTTCCTGTACCTGCTCTGCCTGGCTGTTGAAGACCCCCTGGCATATGTTCCAGTTACACCTCTGCTTGCTGATCCAGCGACACAGAGTTCCAGTTCCCAGTGCCTTTCCGGTGATCTACGGCCATTGGGTACCTATCAAGCCTCAGCTGGTGCCACCTGCTATACCGGCTCTCGTGCCACTCTATGTTCTACACTTCCAGTCATCTCTATCAGGGGTGTTGGACCGGAGGTGCACGAGAAACCCTCTCTACAGCTCAATCTCCACCAGGTACGTGACAGTACCACTCAGCCAGATGTCGAAGATCGAGAGTGGGGCTTCACCTCTGGAGAGGCTATGCCAGCAACTTGCCTCTCTTACCCAGGCAGTCAGCACCCTGCAAGAAAGCTACCTCCAGCTAGAGGGTCACATCCAATCCATGACCTCCCCCTCAGTAACCTCTGCACCTGCTACAGCACCTGGCCACTCCACGTCTGAACAGACCATACCCGCATCCACAGGAACTATACTGCCACCGGAACCCTGAGTTCCTGTACCAGAGAGATTTTCAGGCGACCGGCACAAGTTCTGGCCATTTAAGAACTCTTGTGAACTTTACTTTGCCTTGCAACAAAGTACTTTCTCACTTGAAACCACCAAGGTGGGTTTTTCCATATCCTTCTCGGAGCTTCTCAGAGCTTCTCGGAGAATTACAGTCATGGGCCCATCAGCTCCTGGAACTAAACAGTACAATCTTGGACTCTCTCTCTACGTTTTTCGAAGCGATGGCTCAGCTCTACGATGACCATCAGCGAAATGCCACTGCAGATTCTACCCTCCATACCCTACGGCAAGGTCACCGTCGACCCACTGAGGACTATGTTGCAGAATTCCGCTTGTGGGCCTCTGATACGGGTTGGAATGATGCAACGCTACGGCAATTCTGCCCTGGCCTGTCTGAAGGGCTCAAAGATAAACTTGCTCGAGTGGGGGTCCCCAGTTCCCTCGATAGCCTCATTGGTCTTGCTATTAAGCTTGATCATAGGTTCAGGGAAAGGAGAACAGAAAGAACTGGCATAACCACTATACCCACAAATCCACCGGCAAAGCCCATGCAACTAGGACTTTTGCATTCTCTACTCACTAGTGAAGAAAAGCTGTGAAGATGCTGGAAAAACTTGTGTCTATATTGTGGGGTAGCAGGACATTACCTTCAAAACTGCCCTGTGTGGCCCACAATGACCAAGACCGTTCCTTCATCTTACCTTACTAACTGTTCTGTGGGAAAGGGATCTGCTCATATCACCCTGTTCCAGTCACTTCAGATCCCCGTGAAAAACATCCAAGTACCATCCATAATCGATTCCGGAGCTTGCAGCTGCTTTATTGACAAGGACTTTGCCCAACATCATCAAGTCCCTTTGCAAGCAAAGACGCACCAGTTATCCATCCATCTGGCAGATGGATCCCGTCTCAGGTCTGGGCCTATAACGCACGAGACTTGCCCACTGCTGGCTGTATCTGATACCGGTCATCGGGAATACTTATGCTTGGACATTATTCCATCTCCTCTGTTTCCCGTTATCCTGGGCACCCCCTGGTTACAAGCCCGCAATCTGCAGATAAACTGGGGATCAGGGGAAATTACTTTTCCATCCACCTGCTGCCAGCAGTCCTGCCTTCACCCCATTCCTATGGGACCTGCACCCCTTCTGGGCGTACATACTGACTCTCCTGTGTCACAGCTCATACCTGCAGCTTATCATGAATTCTTGGAGGTCTTTGATAAACAGAAAGCTGACATCTTGCCACCTCACCGCCAATATGATTGCCCAATTGAACTTTTGCCAGCCGTTGAAATACCTTTCGGGCGCATCTTTCCCCTCTCCGAACTGGAACTTAAAGCATTATGTCAGTACATTGATGAAAGCTTGGAGAAGGGCTTCATCCGGCCTTCCACGTCCCCCACGGGCGCAGGAATCTTCTTTGTAGAAAGAAAAGACCACACCCTGCGTCCCTGTGTTGATTACCGGGAATTAAATAAAGTCACCATCAAGAACAGATATCCTTTGCCCCTGGTTCCGCATTTCTAAACATCCACTGTGTTCACGAAGCTTGATTTACGAGGCGCATATAATCTAGTCCGGATCCACGAAGGGGATGAATGGAAGAATATCATCCGCACTAGATTTGGACATTATGAGTACCTCGTTATGCCCTTTGGGTTGTGCAGTGCTCCAGCAACATTCTAGCATTTCGTCAACAACATTTTCAGAGACTTCCTTGACATATTCCTGATTGTATACCTAGACGACATCCTTATCTTTTCTAATTCCATCCCAGCACACTGTGTACACGTGAAAAAGGTTCTCAGCCGATTAAGAGACGATTAAATGGACTGTACGCAGTACTTCTTTATTTTTTTAAATGACAACATTTTATTTATTTATTTATTTATTGATTTATTTATTTTTACCTTTATTTTTTTTTCCCCCTTTATTGTTATCTGCATTTATCAAAATTTGATCTTAAAAGACGTAATCACTAGTTTTAATTTTTATTTCTATCTTTCTATTCTTTCCCTACCCCACCCCATCTCGTTTGGTCTGCCCTCGACCTTTCTTCTTATTTCTGATCCTACTCAGGTTCCGCCACCCTCTGTCATTTTTTCTAAGTATTTCTTCGAGGTTTTGAACATTTTCCATTTTCACCAAATGCAGTTATATCTTCCTATATCTTCCTTTTCACTGATACATAAGAATTCCATTCTACTATAGTATTCTATTCGCTCAAACAATTCTCTTACATCCGGTTTTTCTATACTTAGCCACTTCCTTGGGATTAGTCCTTTAGCAGCGTTCAACAGTCTTGGCGTTAGTGTTTTTCCGTATTGTTTATTTGAAGTTTTTGATTCATGAAATAAACATGTCTGCAGGCTGTTTGTTATCTTTCTTCCAGTTATTTCTTCTATATACTCCAGGATTTCTTGCCAATATTCTCAAATTTTTGGGCATTCCCACCAAATGTGTGTCATTGTGGCCCTCTGTCCACGTCCCCTCCAACACTGTGGGGATTTGTCCGGTTGATATTTATGAATTTTATCGGGCGTCAGGTACCATCTGACCAATAGCTTATAATTAATTTCTATTGGGTTTATATGCGTAGTTATGTACTGTTTCAATCATTCTCTCAACTTGTTGGTCCTCTAGGCTCGTGCCGGTTTCTTTTTCCCATTTATCTATGTAGGGAGGTGTCTCTTGTCCTTCCAAATCTGTCAATATCCCATAAACTTTGGATATACCATGTTTTAACTGCTTCAGCCCTGGAAGATTTTACCCCTTTCCTGACCAGAGCGTTTTTTGCGATTCGGCACTGCGTCGCTTTAACTGACAATTGCGCGGTCGTGCGACGTGGCTCCCAAACAAAATTGACATCCTTTTTTTTTCCCACAAATCGAGCTTTCTTTTGGTGGTATTTAATCGCCTCTTCGATTTTTATTTTTTGCGCTATAAACAATTTTGAAAAAAATGCATTATTTTTTACATTTTGCTATAATAAATATCCCCCCAAAATATATAAAAAAAATTTTTTTCCTCAGTTTAGGCCGATCGTATTCTTCTACATATTTTTGGTAAAAAAAAAATCCCAATAAGCGTTTATTGATTGGTTTGCCCAAAAGTTATAGCGTTTACTAAATATACTAAATAGGGGATAGTTTTATGGCATTTTTATTAATATTTTTTTTTTTTAGTAGTAATGGCGGCGATCAGCGATTTTTAATGTGACTGCGACGTTATGGCGGACATGTCGGACATTTTTGACACATTTTTGGGACCATTGTCATTTATACAGTAATCAGTGACATTAAAAATGCACCGATTACTGTGTAAATGACACTGGCAGTGAAGGGGTTAACCACTAGGGGGCGGGGAGGGGTTAAAGCGGGGGTCCACCTATCTATCATTTTTTTTTTTTTTTTTGGAGTTAATTCACAAACTTTTGTTCTCAGCATTACATACTCACATATTGTGTGTAATATGTCCGCCTGTGTCATATTTCGTCGGAAAGAATAACTTATATTATTCACTGCAGGCGGTTTCCATCTTCATTGTGGGCATTTGAAGCCCACAAGCATTTATTTCCTGGATGTGGTGAATGCTGTGCTCCCAGCATTCACCGCTCGTTCCCGCACATGCTCAGTGGCATCCTGGGAAGCCTGAGACTAGCTCCCAGGAGTCTGGGAGAGGCTAGAAACACGCCTACTCCCATGGGAGGAGAACCAGGAAGTGCAAAGAAGAATAGAAAAATAAAAGGTAATTACGGCGATTTAAATTTTTTTAAACGGCATGTCAGCATCTAGGCAAGGAAGAGAATACATACAGATATTGTTCAAAATTTGGGTGGAACCCCGTTAAGTATGTCCTAGGGGAGTGATTCTAACTGTAGGGGGGATGGGCTGGTGTGTGACGTCACTGATCTCTGCTCCGATGACAGGGAGCAGAGATCCAGTGACACAGTCACTAGGCAGAACGGGGAGATGCTGTTTATATCAGCATCTCCCCATTCGTCCTCTCCGTGAGGTGATCGTGGGTATCCCCGCAGCGATCGAGTCCGCGGGCCCCGCGACCCGACTCACAGAGCACCCGGCCGACGTGCGCGCAATGGCACGGCGGGGAATTCAAATGGACATACTGTAAGTCCATTTGCCCAGCCATGCCATTCTGCCGACGTACATTGGCGTGCGCCGGTCGGGAACCGGTTAATGGAGTTTGTACACCACAGAGCTTTTCCAGTGGGTTTAAGTTCTTTCCATTTCTAATTATTTGTGGTAGTGTATTTACCAAGTGTTTTAATTGGAGATATTCCCAATCACTTATCTCCCACCCATTTATTTCCTTTATTTCCCGTGTTGAACAAGGGACATGAGGGGGGTGTTTTGGGACAGGGGGGACAAGGTGCCCCCCCCCCCGCCCCAAAACACCTTGTCCCCATGTTGATGGGGACAAGGGCCTCTTCCCCACAACTCTGGGCTTGTCCCCACTCTTCCTGACCTGCCGGGATGCATGCTCGGACAAGGGACTGGTATGGCTTTTGAGGGGGACCCACGCCATTTTTTTTTAAATGTTGCCGTGGGATTTTGGATTTGAATTTTCCTTTGGTGACATTCTTTTGTTTATATTTCAGCTCTTAGCAGGAAAGCCCGATGACAGCTGACGAGTCATCGGTTGTTAAGGACGTGTGTTAACAACCAGCTATTCGTCACACAGAATTTGAACCAGACGATCATTTTTCCACTGATCCGAATTCGAATCGTTCCGAAAATGTAGCTTTCTTTAGAAAACGAATAAATAAAACGAGATTAAACTAATTTCAACAAAATTCGTTACTATTTCATTCAGAGATTTGGAAACATCCAAATCTGAGAATAACTAAAAATTTGTCCGAATTTACATTTAGACTGAAACGAATTGCACATGTCTAGTAGAAGACAGCATTGGGTTTAGCCAGAAATGGCTGCATAGGTGTAGCTTTATCAGAAGAGGGAAAGATGTGCTCTTGGTTTTAGGCTCTCAAAAGGAGTCAGAAAAGAGTAGACTCCTGGAGAAGGTTATATGGGGCCTCTTGGATTGAGATGTGAGACCTTGAGGTGGAGGCCGGTCCTTGTTTCCTGAAAGATGAAATTGAATCTAGGTGACCACACTGGGAGGACTCACTGTGTGCTGCAGGACATAGTTTAGGGACACTGACTGAGTGTCCAGCCTTGGAAGCTCCCGTATTATAAATGTGGTCTGAGATCTAAAGAAGCATTCCAATTCCAAAGAGTGCAGGGTATAAGGAGAACCATGCAGAAGAATCGGTATCTTTATGAGGTTATTTAGTCTGCAGGTGGGAGAAGCATCTGATATTAGTTTGGGGATGGGATACATGGATGAAGGAGGAGGGCAGGATTTTGGCATAATGGGATTGATTTACTAAAAATAGACTGTGCACTTTGTAAAATGCAGTTGCTCCAGAGCTTAGTAAATGAGCAGAAGCTCTGCTGACTTCCATCATCCAATCATGTGCAAGCAAAAATGCTTTTCTTTTTATTTCTCTTGCACGTGATTGGGTACTATTTGCAAAAAGAGGCTTTACCTCATTTACTAAGCTCTGGAGCAACTGCACCTGTCCCTGATTTGGTGCAATGTCCCTCCGTCCCTTTTTCCCTCTCATTTGTCCCTCATTTTGGTCTGATCTATATAGTTGTATATAAAATGCACTTTTTATCTTTCAAAAAGTGTTTCCCAGTGCTAAACTTTTTAACCAAAATCTAAATTGCTGCATTTGTAAATTTTAAAAGCCAATATAGAGGAATAGTAGTGGTAAAAAAAAGCCTTTTTGGATTTAATTTACGTTTTTTTTTTTGGTTAATTCTCCTTTAAGGGGGTGTGGCAGGAGGCGTGTCCTATGCCTACATACGTTTGCTAGTAGGTGTCCCTCATTCTCATCTCAAAATGTTGGGAGGTTTGCAACTGCCCTTTGCAAAATGCACAGTTTATTTGCCTTTAGTAAATCAACCCCGATGTCTCCAGCAGCAAAGAAGAGGGGAGTAAGGATAGATGAGATTGCAAAGGAAATGAATGAGAGTGTTAGCTGTATGTGTTGGGATTTCTGATTTACTGTAATAATGTAAAAAGCACCATTTTCTATTTTTATTTTCCATACTATCTTTAAAGGTTCGGAGAAAACGTTTATTTCACTAAGAGCAATGCCGGACGTTCTGCTAATACAATGGAGACAAGTCAAGGGTGTGAGATGAAAATCAACCACTAGAGGCCACATTTCTACCATTGTTGGGCATTAATGAGCCTTTGTGAAAACCTCTTCTACTTCTATACACCTGAACTCATCAACTATGGTACTCCGACCAGTGCTAGCAGTGATGATGCACTGATACAATTAAAGTGAACCTGTCACCCAATAAAACCTTTTGTACCTTCTGCAGCCCAATAGGAGTAATTACAATAAGGTGCCTTTACAGACAAATAAAATGTAACTCAAGAACCTTGTCAGTGGTTGAGAAAAAAAAGGGGGGGGGGGGATTGAGTCTGGAATTCTTCGTTAATGAACAAGCAATAAACTGCTGCTTATATCTGTAATGAAGGATGACAAAAATTACATTTACATTATAAACATGGCCAAAAAAAGATCTCACTGTTGGAGCATCCAAGGCATATAATTCCAACTCCAGTCCACTGGTCTCCAGCTAGAACTTACTGTGTTACTAAACCCAGGACCCTGCATTCACTATATCTGGTCCCCCACAGTACACCGAACATGGAATTGCAATTATTTTAGTAAATACAAACTGCTAAGTACCTTTTTTCATCAGCAGTATATAGCAGTCTTGTGACTTCCATCAGTGTCTAGTTAAAGCTAGTAGGAGAAGTTTTCATTGTCCTCTGAGGCTGCAGGACCCCTGACTCTCTGCCTGGACAATGCTGATTGGCTTTGTGCTGGTCACATGCACCCTTAGATCCCAGAAAACAAAAAAGAAAATCTTTAGCAATACACACCAAACTGAGCATGTGCAGAATGCCTCCTAGGGCTCTGTTCTATCAGTAGAATGATTGGGGATGGTGGAAGTTTACACAATACGCAGGATTAACCCCTTAAGTTCCACAGTGAGTATAACAAGCATGCTTTACTGCAAATACAGACTGATTTTACTGTTGTGGGTTTATTGACACTTTAAATATGACTTTTTAGGTGAATTTTAGGTAGATGTTCAGTCAACATTAAGAAAAGAACATTACAAGTGTAGAGATACTAAAGAAATTGAGCAAGAGACTCCTGCGCTGCTAGCGGACTCCTAAATTAACAGGGGGGCACTGCTGCAACACCTATAAGACTGCTCCACACAGACAAAAACGCATAAAAACTAGAAGGGGGTTGGTAGTTGCGCTGTGATGGGGAAGGGGATGGGAAAAAAGGGGAAAAACTACACTAGAGTGTAACTTGCAAACATGCAAAGTGTTCTGAAAGCAAAATAAATATATAAAACGGACACAGCACACTGGTGAGTGTGTATGATAAATTACTGAAAAAGTGACTAGTGCATATAGTAAACAAATAGATAGAAAGCACTAAATAGTGTGGGTGTGGAGGCAGAGTGGTAATGAATCACATAAAAGTGAGCAATGCACATGATAAGAAGGGCAATCACACTGATGACATATAATGCATATCTCACTAGATGCACAAAAGAGCTGGTGAGTAAGAAATAGCGAATGGTCTTAAACATAAATCAGAGACACTTAACCAATAAAATACAAAGTGCAACCTGAGAGTATATCAAATCAATAAATAATGATTAAATAATGATGGCAGAAGGAAATATAATTCCAAAACATCTAGAAAACGTGGATCTCAAAATATATATATATAAAAGAATAATAATGGTGTTGAATATAAACGACAGTCCCACCACCAGGTGTAATAATGCTGGGTCGCAGTTCAAGGAAACATCCAAGCAAATTGACAGGTGAAGAAGGGGGGTGATCTTTGATGGGGGCACCTCAGTGAACACAGGCCCCTTACCTTACAGCTGTAAGGTCTACAGCATATATGTTAGACACTTAGTGGGATATGGAATCCAGAATGGCTGCGGCTGATAGTATGGCTCGTAAATGCAGTGGTATCACATGCGGAAAAAACATATAGACAGCATGTAGTGTGATACCGTATGACACTGGGGGGATGGACGAGCTGAAGGGGGAGGGGGGGTTGCACTCACTTTGTGGCAGATGAGCGCAAGCCTCAATCCACGAGTGCCGAACTCGTATAGTCCACACTGCTGGCCGTAGAACCCTCTAGCATCTCACATCTCCTGTGGCTCTCCACCCGTCATCGTAATCAATAAAGATAATGTTGTGCTTATGACGAATTACATCCGTTTCCATTCAGCAAAATATTGAAAAGCTTCTAACTTTTCAATATTTTGCTGAATGGAAACGGATGTAATTCGTCATAAGCACAACATTATCTTTATTGATTACGATGACGGGTGGAGAGCCACAGGAGATGTGAGATGCTAGAGGGTTCTACGGCCAGCAGTGTGGACTATACGAGTTCGGCACTCGTGGATTGAGGCTTGCGCTCATCTGCCACAAAGTGAGTGCAACCCCCCCTCCCCCTTCAGCTCGTCCATCCCCCCAGTGTCATACGGTATCACACTACATGCTGTCTATATGTTTTTTCCGCATGTGATACCACTGCATTTACGAGCCATACCATCAGCCGCAGCCATTCTGGATTCCATATCCCACTAAGTGTCTAACATATATGCTGTAGACCTTACAGCTGTAAGGTAAGGGGCCTGTGTTCACTGAGGTGCCCCCATCAAAGATCACCCCCCTTCTTCACCTGTCAATTTGCTTGGATGTTTCCTTGAACTGCGACCCAGCATTATTACACCTGGTGGTGGGACTGTCGTTTATATTCAACACCATTATTATTCTTTTATATATATATATATGTTGAGATCCACGTTTTCTAGATGTTTTGGAATTATATTTCCTTCTGCCATCATTATTTAATCATTATTTATTGATTTGATATACTCTCAGGTTGCACTTTGTATTTTATTGGTTAAGTGTCTCTGATTTATGTTTAAGACCATTCGCTATTTCTTACTCACCAGCTCTTTTGTGCATCTAGTGAGATATGCATTATATGTCATCAGTGTGATTGCCCTTCTTATCATGTGCATTGCTCACTTTTATGTGATTCATTACCACTCTGCCTCCACACCCACACTATTTAGTGCTTTCTATCTATTTGTTTACTATATGCACTAGTCACTTTTTCAGTAATTTATCATACACACTCACCAGTGTGCTGTGTCCGTTTTATATATTTATTTTGCTTTCAGAACACTTTGCATGTTTGCAAGTTACACTCTAGTGTAGTTTTTCCCCTTTTTTCCCATCCCCTTCCCCATCACAGCGCAACTACCAACCCCCTTCTAGTTTTTAAACATTACAAGTGTGGCACCTCATAGTTTAGATTAGGCTGCCAGGCAAAATTAGTTTGGCTCCTCTGTAATCAGTGGAGCAGGGGTGGATTGCTTAGGGCTGCTTCACAGGCTTCTGCTCTGTTATTCCCCCCATGTATTCTAGAGATTTCTAGAACATAGTGGAAGGGCAGAGTCTGCAGCCTGGATATTTATGGAACTTCAGCCAATCTCTGGGGAGGTGTGCCCAGAAGGTGTGGGAGAGCCCATAAATAGGCTGAGGCCTGAGCAGCAAGGAGGAGAAGGGAGGGTTCAAGTTCTGCATTAGGAGATCCCTCTTGAAAAGTTCTGCCCCCCTTGGGCAGAAGCCTGAGAGGAAGCCAGCCATAAGACACCAAGAAGGTCCCATCTAGTCTTAGCTAGGGGGCGCCTATTCGCAAATCCAGCCCAAGGATCTAGCTGGGTCAGAAGAGAGCTCATGGGGTAGAGCCGGGAGGAAGCTGCGGGAGAGAGCCCAAGTTGTCCAGAGACAGTGTGAGACTACATCTCCCTCACTAGGAAGAGCCTGGTGGATATCAGCAGGAGGCAACCGATGATCCTGTGGCTGAGTGAATATAGAACTTTAGTGCAGTAAGTGTGACAGCGTGGTGCTTTGAGACTCTGGGAGGAGTTCAGGTCACAGCCAGCCTAGAGATCCTGTGGGGAATTGCTTTGTGAAAGTGCAGCCAGAAGTTGTGCAGAGCAGCTATAAATTAAGCGGACCTCACTAGACATGTGCACTGTCGAAAAATGTGTTTTCATGTTTTCATTTCATTCCCTTTTTTTTTTGTTTTGTTTTTTTCTTCGTTTTTCAGGTAATTCATTATGATAGAAATTCGTAAATTCGTACATTCAAAAATTCGTAAATTCTAAAATTCGGAAATCTTTAAATTCGAAAATTCAGAAATTCGAAAATCCAAAAATAAGAAAGAAAGAAATAAGAAAGAAAATTTGAAAATTTGAAATGATAACTAACTAAAAAACTAATAATAACTTACTATTAAATTATAGGCATTGAAATTTCCTTTCAAATTTGGCTGTTAGTCAACGTAACGAATACGAATTTATCCGAAATTACGAATTATCCGAAATAACGAATGCCGCATCTAAACAAATGGAACAGAATGAATTATTATTAATAATAATAATAATAATAATAATACGTTTTTATTATTATTATTGTTATTTATTTTTATTAATTTGTCACGTTGCATTTTTTTAGATACAGCATTTGTTATTTCAGATAATTCGTTACGTTCTTTAACAGCCAAATTTGAAAGGAAATTTCAATAACTATAATTTAATAGTTAGTAATAGTTAAGTTATTATTAGTTAGTTATTATTTCAGATTTTCGAATTTTCGTGCTTTAGAATTTTTGGATTCTCGTTCTTATTTTCGGATTTTCATTCTTTTGAATCTTTCTTCTTATTTTCGGATTTTTGAATTTCCGAATTTTCAAATTTTCGAATTCACGAATTTTCGAATTTACAAATTTACAAATTTTCGAATATTAGAATTTACGAATGTACATGTCTAGTCCTCACGTTGTACCGTTTTAGTTCTTGGGGTATCCCATGCTTCCTATCCCTATCCGAGTTCATTGTTACCTAATAAAAACACAAAAAGAAACCCCTAGACCTATTTGAGCCAGGGGAAGAATGCTGTGTGCCTGGCTGTGTGTGCTCTTAGGTGGGGAAATAGGACTTAATCTATCAGTGGATTTTTAGTGGGTGCACTACACAAGGACAAGGAGTCTCCAAACTACGGCCCTCTGGCCACATCCAGCCCGCTACAAGATTTTATCCTCCAGCTGGGATCAGTGGAGTTCCCTCAATGTGCACTGATTGGGAATTAACGCGATTGTAACATTTTTTTTTTTTTATAAATAACAAACGTGTTATACTTACCTGCTCTGTGTAATGATTTTGCACAGAGCAGTCCCAATCCTCTTTTTTTGGGGTCCCCCGCTGGCTTTCTGGGCTCCTCCTCTTCTCTGTGTGACACCATATGAAGATGCTTCCTTTGGTGGCACACATGTGGGCTTGATCCCAAGCCAGGCTGCCTGCATCTATTGACACACACAGTCCGTCTTGGCCCCACCCCCGCTCCCTCCCCACCGGATTTGATTCACAGCAGTAGAAGCCAATGGCTTCCACTGCTGCCTCCATGTCCAGTGAGCAGAGAGAGAAAGAGCAATGCCGCTCCTCTCCAGCACAGCGCAAGATTGAGATCGGACTTTTACCTTAAAGCAGTTGTATGCCCAAAACAAAAAATAAATAAATAATCTGTAAGGCAAAGGCATAATGAGCTAGTATGCACCCCCCTACAGTTAGAATCACTCCCTAGGACACACTTAACCCCTTGATCGCCCCGTAGTGTTTAACCCCTTCCCTACCAGTGTCATTTACACAGTAATCAGTGCATTTTTATAGCACTGGTCGCTGTGTAAATGACATTGGTCCCAAAATGGTGTCAAAAGTGTCCAATGTGTCCGCCATAACGTCGCAGTCACAATAAAAATCGCAGATCACCACCATTACTAATAAAAATAATAAGAAAAATGCTATAAATCTATCCCCTATTTTGTAGACGCTATAACTTTTGCGCAAACCAATCAATATACACTTATTGCGATTTTATTTTACCAAAAATATGTAAAAGAATACATAAACTGAAACTTAAAAAAAAATAGTTTTTTTAGATATTTTATGGGGATATTTATTATAGCAAAAAGTAAAAGATATTGCTTTTTTTTTCAAAATTGTTGCTCTTTTTTTGTTTATAGCACAAAAAATAAAAACCGCAGAGGTGATCAAATACCACCAAAAGAAAGCTCTATTTGTGGGGGAAAAAGGAAGTCCATTTTGTTTGGGTGTAACTTTGCACAATTGTCAGTTAACCGGTTCCCGACCGGCGCACGCCGATGTCGGCAGTTTGGCACGGCTGGGCAAATGGGCGTACCTGTATTTGAATTCCCCACCGTGTCATTGTGTGCGCGCCGGCCGGGAGCTCCGTGAGTCGGGTCGCGGGTCCCGCGGACTCGATCGCCGTGGGGATACCCGCGATCGCCTCACGGAGAGGACGAACAGGGAGATGCTGATGTAGACAGCATCTCCCTCTTCTGCCTAGTGACAAGTGTCACTGATCACAGCTCCCTGTCATCGGGAGCTGTGATCAGAGTAATGACACACACAGCCCCTCCCCCTATAGTTAGTAATCACTCCCCTAGGACACACTTAACCCCTCCCCGCCCCCTAGTGGTTAACCCCTTCACTGCAAGTGTCATTTACACAGTAATCAGTGCATTTTTAATCGCACTGATCGCTGTATAAATGACAATGGTCCCAAAAATGTGTCAAAAATGTCTTACATGTCCACCATAACGTCGCAGTCACAATAAAAATCGCTGATCGCCGCCATTACTAGTAAAAAAAATATATATTAATAAAAATGCCATTAAACTATCCCCTATTTAGTAAACGCTATAACCAATCAATAAACGCTTATTGCAATTTTTTTTTTACCAAAAATATGTAGAAGAATACGATCGGCCTAAACTGAGGAAAAAAAATGTTTTTTTATATATTTTTGGGGGATATTTATTATAGCAAAATGTAAAAAATAATGCGTTTTTTTTTTCACAATTGTCGCTCTTATTTTGTTTATAGTGCAAAAAATTAAAATCGCAGAGGCGATCAAATACCACCAAAAGAAAGCTCTATTTGTGGGAAAAAAAGGACATCAATTTTGTTTGGGAGCCACGTCGCACGACCGCGCAATTGTCAGTTAGAGCGACGCAGTGCCGAATCGCAAAAAATGCTCTGGTCAGGAAGGGGGTAAAATCTTCCGGGGCTGAAGCGGTTAAAGTAACGCAGTGCAGAATTGCAAAAAGTGCTCTGGTCAGGAAGGGGGTAAATCCTTCCGGGGCTGAAGTGGTTAAATTCCATTGGCCCGAAAATGTGGGATTCTGCCCCAAAGGGGAACATGCACTTTTTTTTTGCGTGAAGCGACAATCCACACAGGTGTGAAGGGGCCTGCTGAGAATAATGGGAATTCTTCATCCTAAGTATTGTTGCACTTCAGGAATCTCACAGCAAAGTGCTCAGGAGTGAATGGGGGCGAAACACGGAGGCGTTCTCGCGGCAGGAGATATTTACTCAATTGTGCATACAACTTGTACCACCTGAGAACACTAGGGGGCGCTGTGACCCACACATGAATTCATTATATGATTTAGTATTGTACTGAGAGATCAGCACAATTGCAGACCAAAAAAAAAAAAACTTGGCAAGTCAAAGTATCTTCCCAAAAAAACCACAGCAACAAAACCGTCTGTCTGGATTATTATAACCAGATCTCGACGTGGCAGTGTCGGGGTGTAGCAAACGTTTTGTGTTGGTGATATTTGTTGAAGTATTTTCAGGTATGAAGCAGAAAGGGGATTTTTATAATGACACCTACCTGTGATAAGGAATACAGAGGGTGGTTGAAGTTGCTCATACAGCTCACATTTGTGTCTGTGTGCTTCCAGCAATTGCGCACAGCCGATCGTTCTATGTAGGATTGTGGACACTTATGCTGTGGATCACACAGTTGCAGAGGGTTAGAATTAGGGCCACATTTAAAAGAAACATAAAAATAAATACATAGAAAGGGTTGTCACCTGTCTGGGGTTCACACGGACAGTCCAGGTTTTGAATCATATGTCCGGGTTTAAGGCGGATTGAAACCCGGACACATTATTCAGACCAGGCTGTGGCTCCCTAAGTAACCAAGACAGTCACACACAAATCTGTTGCCATCCGGGAGCTGCGGGCGGCTGTCTGGGGGCAGGTTTTGCATCACTGGGGGGGGGGGGGCAGGGCGATGATGTCACCAAGAGCAATTTGGCCACACCCACTGTTCTCTGTGGCACACTATGCACACAGCATTACTACTCTCCTTGGGGCACCCAATGGTGTCCCACGTCGCAAAAGTGTTCAGGTTTGGCTTGAAGAAAAAGTGGCAACCCTAGCCAAAACACACTTTTTTTGCCATGGTGTGTTGCTGTAATGGGCCTATTAAAGTGATATTAAAGTCAAGTTTTTAAAATAACAAACATGTTATACTTACCTGCTCTGTGCAAAGGTTTTGCACAGAGCAGCCCTGATCCTCCTCTTCTCAGGTCCCTCGCCAGGGCTCCTGGCTCCTCCCCCCCGGCCAAATGCCCCAATAGAAAACAGCTCACTCCCGCTCACTCCATTCAGACATGGAGCTGCAGCTCGGCCCCGCCCCCTCTCTCTTCTCGTTCGCTCACTGACTGTGATTGACAGCGGTGGGAGCCAATGGTCCTGCTGTTGTCTCAGCTAATGAGGAGTTGAGGAAAGTGGAAAGATAGCGCTGAACCCGTAGGTTTATTTTACTAGTATTGTTATCGTAAGGTCTAAATGATCTGGTTCCTGGGCCGGCCCCTTCTACACCCCAGAGGATCTCCACAGTCTCCCGGGCTTGTAATGTAATGTAAGAAGGGTTGAAATGTAACCACTTTCTGACCAGCCACGGTACATATACAGGTCAGCTCAAATGCGCAAAACGACGTACCTGTACGTCGTTTCGTGTAATAGATACTGCAGGTGTGCGTGCACCTGATGCGTGCCACAGGAGCGCGCACGTGGGTCCGGTGCACTTGATGCCCGCCGGCCACCCACGATAGCAGTACAGAGAGGCAGAATGGGGTTCTGCTTATATAAACAAGGCGTATCCCCATTCTGACAGGGAACAGCATGGAGATCTGCTGTTCCCAGTGATCAGGAGCCCAACCCCCACACAGTTAGAACACACCCAGGGAACACAGTTAACCACTTGATCGCCCCCTAGTGTTAACCCCTTCTATGCCAGTGTCATTTATACATTGATCAGTGCTTTTTTTTTAGCACTGATCACTGTAATAATATCACTGGTCGCCAAAAAGTGTCACTTGGGGTCAGAGTTGTCCACCGCAATGTCGCAGCCCCGCTAAAAATCGCAGATCGCTGCCATTACCAGTGAAAACATTAACAAAAAATAAAAGTCCATAAATCTATCCCCTATTTTGTAGACGCTATAACTTTTGTGCAAACCAATCAATATACACTTATTGCGATTTTTTTTTTAATCAAAAATATGTATCAGAATACATATTGGGCCTAAACTGATGAAGAAATTTGATTTTTTTATATATTTGTTTTGAATATGCATTATAGCAGAAAGTAAAAAAAAAATTTTAGATTGTCAGTCTTTTTTTTTGTTTATAGTGCAAAAAATAAAAACCGCAGAGGTGATCAAATACCACCGAAAGAAAGCTCTATTTGTGGGGAAATTTTGTTAGGGTAAAACGTGGCACGACCATGCAATTGTCAGTTAAAGCGACGCAGTGCCGTATTGAATAAAATGGCCTGGATATTAAGGGAGTAAATCCTTCCAGGGCTGAAGTGGTTAAGCACCACACTACTGCTAAGAGGGTTCACCTGGACAGTCCGGGTTTTGAATCATGTGTCTGGGTTTCAGGCGGACTGAAACCGGGACAAAATATTCAGACTGAGCTGTGGGTCCCTAAGTAACCAAGTTAGTGACACACAAATCTGTTGCTCTGGGCAGCTGTCTGGGGGCAGGTTCGGGATCACTGGGGGGGCAGAGAAATTATGTCAGCAAGAGCAATTTGGCCACACCCACTGTTCGCTGTGGCACACTATGGGCACTGGATTACTACTCTCCTTGAGACACCTAAAGATGTCCCAGGCTGCTAAAGTGTTCAGGTTTGGCTGTAAGAAAAGGTGGCAACCCTAGGTACAGATCAAGAAATAGTCAACGCGTTTTGGGGGTCTACGTCCCCCAATCATCAGTGCTTGACTGACAACCAAGGGAACAATCCAGTAGTGAACTGGACCTACAATGGTATTTCTTCCGGTGTGAGTTGAAAGCACAGGCCTTATCAGCAGCTTGTTTGGCAGCAACCATGCTAGCCAAGCAGCCATATGGCTCCCGCTGCTGACTCGGCCAATGAGGAGGGAGAGTCCCCAGAGAGCCGAGACTCTCGTGCACAGTCAGGATGGGGCTCAGGTGAGTATTAGAGGGTGGGGGGGGAGCTGCACACAGAAGGTGTGCCTTTAGAACCACTTATATGTCACTGCAATGCATATTATGTGCATTAGCTCATTATGGAGGCATTCAATTTGAATGGCCCCCCAACACACCAAGGCATTGTGGATCCTAAACACAGTGGTGTGCTACATTGCCAAAAATGCTGCATGTCCATTTTTTTTGGAACATTTAGTGCATAGCCAGCCCATATTTTTGAATGGGTTGCCTTAATGCAATGCATTAAAGATGAATTTCACAAGCCATTCAGAGAATGCTTTGAATTTTCCGAAGGAATGCAAAGCATTCTCTGATTGGACAAGGTGGAGAGGCAGGCGATATGACGTCACACTCTCCACCTTGTCAAATCAGAGAATGCTCTGTGTTCTTTCAGAAGATTCAAAGCATTCTCTGAATGGTTCCCATGCTGAGCAGCGAACAAATGTTTTTGTCATGCACATGTCTGCTAATCAGTGCCCATCAGTGATGTCTGTCAGTGCTCATCAGTGCCTCTTCATCATTGCCGCCTATCCGTGCCATCCAGTGGCGACTGGTGCTCAAAATTTTTTTGGGGGGGGTGCACATAAACTGAAAAATACTGAAACCCCCCCATCAATTGCAGCCTCACTGTGCCCATCAAATGCAGCCATTGTGCCCATCTTATGCAGCCACTGTGCCCATCAAATGTAGCCACTTGTGCCCATCATATGCAGCCATTTGTGCCCATCAAGTGCAGCCACTTTTGCCCATCAAATGCATCCATTATGCCCATCAAATGAAGCCACTGTGCCCATCAATTGCAGATAATGTGCCCATCAAACACAGCCACTGTGCCCATCATATGCAGCCACGTGTGTCCATCGTATGCAGCCACTTGTGCCCATCAAATGCAGCCACTTGTGCCCATCATATGCAGCTATTGTGCCCATCAAATGCAGCAATTGTGCCCATCAAACGCAGCCACTGTGCCCATCAAATGCAGCCACTTGTGCCCATCATATGCAGCTATTGTGCCCATCAAATGCAGCAATTGTGCCCATCAAACGCAGCCACTGTTCCCATCAAATGCAGCCACTAGTGCCCATCATATGCAGCTATTGTGCCCATCAAATGCAGCAATTGTGCCCATCAAACGCAGCCATTGTGCCCATCAAATGCAGCCACTGTGCCCATCTTATGCAGCCACTTGTGCCCATCATATGCAGCCACTTGTGCTCATCATATGCAGCCACTGTGCCCATCAAATGTAGCCACTTGTGCCCATCATATGCAGCCATTTGTGCCCATCAAATGCAGCCACTTGTGCCCATCAAATGCATCCATTATGCCCATCAAATGAAGCCACTGTGCCCATCAATTGCAGATAATGTGCCCATCAAACACAGCCACTGTGCCCATCATACGCAGCCACGTGTGTCCTTCGTATGCAGCCACTTGTGCCCATCAAATGCAGCCACTTGTGCCCATCATATGCAGCTATTGTGCCCATCAAATGCAGCAATTGTGCCCATCAAACGCAGCCACTGTGCCCATCAAATGCAGCCACTTGTGCCCATCATATGCAGCTATTGTGCCCATCAAATGCAGCAATTGTGCCCATCAAACGCAGCCATTGTGCAAATCAAATGCAGCCACTGTGCCCATCAAATGCAGCAATTTGTGCCCATCATATGCAGCCACCTGTGCCCATCATATGCAGCCACTGTGTCCATGACCTCCCCACTCGCGGCTCTGGCAGCACCGAACCCACTACAGCAGCAGCTCCTCCAGCGTGTCTTCTCTGATCCTCTTCCTAAGCGCCAGGCATCCACTAGGGTGAGTGGAAATGAGGGGATGGAAGGCGCGTGATCTAACGCATGAATCAAAGTGATATAGTTTATTCATAAATAAAATAGATGAGTACAAAGAAATTACTACGAATTCATACAAACTAGGTTACAAGATATTCATTAAAAATTAGTTATGCTCATACAAGGGCAAATGATCAAGGTAGGCGAACGCGTTTCGAGGTGTTCCCTCTTCATCAGCGCCTTGAAAAGTAAAAGAAAGTCTGTAGGATGTGGTAGATATACATGGAGATGGGTGGCTGATTAGGAGATGTATCCCATAGTGGGTGATGTGTTCTCCTTTACTCCAGAGGTATCCACATCACATCACTCTAGATGAGATAAATAGCAAATGTATGTGTGTATAATTAGGGTTCTAGTAGAAGACACATGTGTACAAAGAGTTGGGATTATACATTATACATTGTAATCCAATAGGGTGGACTGGCGCTTTGGCCAGTCAGGAAACAGGTCTGCCGCCCTGCCTCCTGATTGGCGGGGAGGAAGGTTAGTGTGAAAATAGCGAAAATGTATTCGCTATCGTCACACAATTGGGTGGGTCAGGACGCACTCTCTGCGCCCTAAGCCCACCCTATTTTGAAGCCTATTAGAGCCTCTGGCTCTAATCAGGTGATTCAAAACCTACCACCCCCGCCATAGGAATCCATGCGTCCGGCGTCCTGAAAGGGGCCAGGCGCATGGATGGGGGGGGGCAGCGCCCATGCGTCCACAGTGCACGGGCCACCACTGGTGCCATCTATCCATGCCATCTATCAGTGTCCATCAGTGCTGCATCAATGAAGGAGTAAAATTACTTATTTACAAAATTTTATAACAAAAACTAAGAAAACTTTTTTTTTTCAAAATATTTTCTTTCTTTGTTTAGCAAAAAAAATGAAAACTTCAGCAGTGATTACATACCACCAAAAGAAAGCTCTATCTGTCTCAACAAAATGATAATACTTTCATCTGAGTACAGTGTTGCATGACCAAAACCACAGCACAGAGCAGGTAAGTATAACATGTTTGTTATTTAAAAAATTTCCCTTTACATTTTTTTTTCTGAACCCCCCAGGCAGTGAAGAATTCAGCAGCAGAGGTGAAGGTAAGTACTTTAGGTAGTTAGACTTCATTCGCGGGGTTGGTGGGAAAATGTAAAGGGCAAATTCACTTTAAATGGATTTAGGCTTTAAAATCTAAAAGCAGCAAAAAGTATCCTATATATTCTATCGCTATCCTTTAAAATGACTGTGACACCCGAGCTGATTTCCTTCTAGCATTCATAATAATAAATGGATGATCCCTGCAAGCCTGTGCAGGCATTAGAACCACAAAATACCTTCCTGACAATAGAAAGTTAAGAATAAGCATCATAGAGGTTAAAGTGGTCTCCCCCCTCCCCCCCTCCCTCCCTTCCCCCACCAAAAAGAAAGTTGATCCAAGCCTGAAAATTCCGCCAGCAGCTAAATGCATGTTAAATCCATCAAGGTGTCATATGGTAGATGCATACATGGAATATAGCCTGGTATAACATACAGAGCAGTGGTGTGTGCGAGACAATACCAACCAATCGTATTTCATCCTTCCTCCTTCGCTGATTGGTTGCTGCGTTACTGCACATTCCATATTGTTTTATGTCTTGTAAAATAACCACCAAAAAAAAAGTATATGTATATTATAGTAGAACTGTCATGTTAGATATCTATTAGCTGCCTTTGTTGGCTTCTTTTACATTTTCGCTAGTTCCCGGGCTGTCATGTTTATCCTACAGCTACAGCGTCTGACCTTACAAGCATGTGGACAGTGAAGTCCTATGTCATGGCTTGCATGCTTGTTCTGGGTCCATTGCATCACCAAGTGACGAAGCCACAGGATGAACATGACAGCCAGGAAACGAGTACATTTATAGCCCGATAAATACCCTTTAAGTGGTAACTCCACTTTCGTGGGGAAAAAAAATAGCAAATAAAAGGAAATAATATGGTGTATACAATTGTGACACAAGTCATATTGTAATTGAATGTTATTAAAAATGACCTTTCCTTTTCAATCTGCGGCTCTGCAATTTTCTGTATACTACAATATGGACACCTGGAGGCATAGGTGTGCACAGCTTATTGAGTTAGGGTGTGCACCCCAAAGCTTAAACACATATGCGTGTGTGTGCATGTGTATATAAACTAATGATGTCAGTAGAGCAATGGACGGTGTCAGTGGGGCAGAGATTGGTGTCAGTAGTTTTTATTTTTCTTATTTTATTTTTTATTATTTTTTACAATTTTATTTCTTTTATTTATTTTTTTGCAATTTTTGTGGGAGCCCCATTAGGGGGCTTTGGTGAAAAATCATAAACTAACGATGTCAGTAGAGCAATGGACGGTGTCGGTGGGGCAGAGATTGGTGTCAGTAGTTTTTATTTTTCTTATTTTATTTTTTATTATTTTTTACAATTTTATTTCTTTTATTTTTTTTTTGCAATTTTTGTGGGAGCCCCATTAGGGGGCTTTGGTGAAAAATCATAAACTTACGATATCAGTAAAGCAATGGACGGTGTCAGTGGGGCAGAGATTGGTGTCAGTAGTTTTTATTTTTCTTATTTTATTTTTTAGTATTTTTTACAATTTAATTTCTTTTATTTACTTTTTTGCTATTTTTTGCGAGCCCCATTAGGGGGCTTTGGTAAAAAATCATAAACTAACAATGTCAGTAGAGCGATGGACGGTGTCAGTGGGGCAGAGATTGGTGTCAGTAGTTTTTTTTTTTTCTTATTTTTTTTTTTTATTATTTATTTCACAATTTTATTTTTTGTATTTATTTTTTTTTGCAATTTTTTGGGAGCCCTATTAGGGGGCTTTGGTAAAAAATCATAAACTAACGATGTCAGTAGAGCAATGGACAGTGTCAGTGGGACAGAGATTGGTGTCAGTAGTTTTTATTTTTCTTATTTAAGTTTTTATTATTTTTTTACAATTTTATTTCTTTTATTCATTTGCTTTTGCAATTTTTTTTTAGGAGCTCCATTAGGGGGCTTTGGTGAAATATCAGGGGTCTAAACAGGGGAAATCTGCACCACACGGGGTGATTATAGTGTGCCCAAGCCAACCTGGCACACCCTGTGCGCACGCCTATGCCTGGAGGTGCCCTGTACATAGAATGTATACAGAACGTCCTCCAGAAACAAAACTTTCTGCTTGTGTGATTGGATCACTGATTTTGCCAGAAGTCTGAACTATGATAGATGTCATATTTCAGGCATCCCCTGCAACAAAAATTTCATTTTTGGTGAGATACTCCCAATAGGAAATCATGTCTAAAGGGATGCAGACCTTGCAGCTTTCTTCATTAGAGCCCTACAGGTGCAGCAGCTGATTATTCATTATAAAACCACTTCCATTACATTCACTTACCACATGGATACGGACAAACACACAGGGATTTCTTCAGAATAACAAAAGGAAGGAATCTGCAACAAAGTTTGTAAACCACTTCAGCCCCGGAAGGATTTACCCCCTTCCTGACCAGAGCACTTTTTGCAATACGGCACTGTGTCGGTTTAACTGACAATTGCGCGGTCGTGTGATGTTGCACCCAAACAAAATTGGCGTCCTTTTTTCCCACAAATAGAGCTTTCTTTTGGTGGTATTTGATCACCTCTGCGGTTTTTATGTTTTGTGCTATAAACAAAAAAAGAGCAACAATTTTGAAAAAAAAAAAGCAATATTTTTTTTTATTAGTAATGGCGGCGATCTGCGATTTTTATCATGACTACGACATTATGGCGGACATATCGGACACTTTTGACACTATTTTGGGACCCTTGTCATTTATACGGCGATCAGTGCTATAAAAATGCACTGATTACTGTGTAAATGACGCTTGAAGGGAAGGGCTTAAACACAAGGGGGCGATCAAGGGGTTAAGTGTGTCCTAGGGAGTGATTCTAACTGTGGGGGGGAGCGGCTACCACTGACATGACAGCGATCACTTCTCCTGATGATAGGGAGCAGTAGATCTCTGTCATGTCACTAAGCAGAATGGGGAAATGCCTTGTTTACATAGGCATCTCCCTGTTCTGCCGCTCCGTGACACGATCATGGGCCCCCGGCGGACATCGAGTCCGCGGGACTTGCGGGCACGGTCACGGAGTACGCATGCTGCAGAGACGGGCTCTGTTTGTGGAAACAGTGGTCTCTCTGCAGAGGTCTGGCACACCCCTTAACCAGAGCTACAGCTCTCCAACCAGCAAAGCTCAAGCTTCCTTTTCCAGGTCACTGACCTGGATCCGGCATGCACATCAGGAAGGTTAGGCAAAGTTAGACATCTTTATCTGCATATGTGTTCCAGGTCTCTGACATAGGCTGCGTACACACAATCGGATTTTGGTCTGGGAATTGTGTGATGACAGACTGTTTGTTTAAAATCCAACCGTTAGTACGCTCCATCAGACAATTGTTGTCCAACTTTCAGCGGACAAATGTTGCTTAGCAGGCTAATACATTTTCCGTGGACAACGGTCTCTTGTTGGATTTTCCGAGCGTGTGTACACAAGTCCGTCATACAAAAGTCCAAAGTACAAACACGCATGCTCAGAAGCAAGGACGAGCCAGTAGCGGTCGGTCTTGTAAACTAGCGCTCGTAATGGAGAATTAACATTCGTGACGCGGCAAATTATGAAATCTACAAATGCAGCGCACAATTCTCTTCTTCTTTAATGGGATAATAATGAAGCTGCTTTGCTGGTGATACTGATGGAGTTATTGCAAACACATTTTCAAGGCTTTTTTTCTAGTGATATCAAGAATAATATTATGTTTTTTTTGTTTTGTTTTTGGTGCCACAACACCATTATCCTGTAGTTTGTAATCTCAAAGATACAACTATGTTGGTGTCCCTTGTCTATTTTACTTTGTATTTTTTAAAATGTAACTGCCGACTCCCAAACTGTCATTTGAAGTAAAACACATAGCCAAGTATTATTCTACACATTTTTTTTATTGTGCATTAAAAAGAGAAAACAAATAAAATTAGACATGATATCTGCCAATAGAACTTAACCAAAAAGTGCATTCTATGCATCCAAAAATATAGAAAATATACCAAATCAAATTATTATTATTCAACCAAAAAAATAAAACAAAAGCCTCATGCATGTGTCCTGCTTCCTAATATAGGGGGTCAGCAATGCCAAGAGCTGATGAAAGCAGGGGTCCGTCATCCGGAGATAATTCCGAAAATCATCCGGATTATTCTCCTGGAGCTCCCGCAGCAAAGGCATATGACATAATTGGTCACGGTTAATAAAGCAACCAATTTTTGGTCCAAGAAATCCTCCTCCTCCTTTTCCTAGACTGGACTTGGGTCAAAGCAATAACTCCAAGGCCAATAATAAATAACAAGTTATCTCCTCCGATTCTGCAACATGTCTGGTTGACGAAGGGCCGTTCAGAAACTAACTGAAAAGCGCGAATCAACACTCACCAAACTTCTACTAACACGAAATTAGCAGAAGGAGCCCAAAGGGTGGCGTCTGACAATTGAACTTCCTCTTTATCGGCTCATAGTACATCTAGTTTGTCACTACGTTCGTGTTTGTTGGCCGACAATTGTGTACCATTTGTATGCAAGACAAAATCCAGGCACACGCTCTTCGGACAAAAGTCTGACGCTTTGTCTGCAGAAAATCCGATCGTGTGTATAAGAGGCTTTACACTGTTGGAGCAGAGGAGTCAGTATGATAAACAGACATCTAGCATATTCAGCGATAGCAGCCTCTGTGGTTCCGTTATTACAGGTTTCCTTTAAAGCAGGTGGGCTCAGATGGAGAATAATTCAGGTTGCCTGGTTTAGATCAGCTCATTCACATATTAGCAGCCTAGCAACTTCCTTATAGTGGAATTTGATTTTGTGTGACTTTGCATTATATTGGTTAACTAGTTAAGGACCGAGAGGATTTGCCCTCCTAATGACCAGGCCATTTTTTGCGATAGGGCACTGCGCTGCTTTAACTGACAATTGGGCGGTCGTGCGACGTTGTACACAAACAAAATTGATGTCCTTTTTTTCCCACAAATAGAGCTTTCTTTTGGTGGTATTTGATCACCTCTGCGTTTTTTTGCTTTTTTGCGCTATAAACAAAAAAAGAGCGACAATTTTGGAAAAAAAAGCATTATTTTTTTACTTTTTGCTATAATAAATATCCCCCAAAAAATGTAAAAAAAAAAATAATTCTTCTTTAGTTTAGGCCAATATATATTCTTCTACATATTTTTGGTAAAAAAAATCGCAATAAGCGTATATTGATTGGTTTGCACAAAAGTTATAGCGTCTACAAAATAGGGGATAGATTTATGGCATTTTTTATTATTATTATTTTTTTTTACTATTAATGGCGGTGATCAGCGATTTTTAGCAGGACTACAACATTGCGGCGGACAGATCGGACATTTTTGACACTTTTTGGGAACCAGTGACATATAGCGATCAGTGCTAAAAATAGCCACTGATTACTGTATAAATGTCACTGGCAGGGAAGGGGTTAACACTAGAGGGCGATCAAGGGGTTAAATATTCCCTAGGGAGGTGTTTCTAACTGTGGGGAGGAGCGTAGTGACTGGGAGTAGAGAGAGAGATCGCTGTTCCTAATCACTAGGAACAGACGACCTGTCTATCCTCCCCTGACAGATAGGAGATCTGTGGCTGATCTTAAAGTGGTTGAAAAATTGGAATATTATTATTATAATACAGGATTTATATAGCGCCCACCAGTTTGCACAGCACTTTACAAGATGAGGGCAGACAGTACAGTTACAATACAATACAATTATATTTAGAGATCTACACCATTCATTAATATATATATATATATATATATATATATATATATATATATATATATATATATATATATTCCTGGTGTTTCCCATACCTCCCAACTTTTGGGATGGACACCTATTAACAAAAGTATGTAGGCATGGGACACACCCCCTGTCACGCCCCCTTAAAGAAGATTTATGTTAAAAAAATTAATTAGTTAAACCCACAAGTGCTTTTTTTACCACTACTATTCCTTTTTATTGGCTTTTGAAATGTAAAAATACAGCAATTTAGAAATTGGATGAAAGGTTTAGCACTGGAAAACACTTTTTGAAAGATAAAAAGGGCATTTTATATACAACTATATAGTTCAGACCAAAATGAGGGACAAATGAGGGGGAATGAGGGACAGAGGGACATTGCTCCAAATCAGGGACAGTCCCTCCAAATCAGGCACAGTTGGGAGCTATGGTATCCTACAGATGTGCCACTCCTGCCTATTAGCCTTGAAAATGGCCAGAGTTAATGTTCAAGATTCATCTCCCATTTGCTTCTATGGGGTACGTATTACCGTTTTGTAATAGGGAATTTTAGGATCAGTTCTACCAACGTCCTACAAATCAAACTCAAGCACATTCGCCTATCACTACTTAAGACATTTCGGCTGGAACGTTTTTGTCCATGTTATTGGAGCTTGGACATTGGAAAGGTTTTGCAAGCCAACACATTTCTTGGTGGAGGATCTCTGGAATGTCCAATATGATGGTCTTAGGAATTGATCTCCCTAACCCTGTTTTTTATTAAAGTCCCCCCTCCCTCCTCCAGAGGCCCACTGTCTATTTGGGTAACCCCTGCAAGTCACCTGACAGGGGAGGTCTTCCTATCTTCTCATGCTGTATTTATCCAGTCTGTGGTTTCAAAGATAGCTTTGAATATTTGGTCTAAAGCAGGGTTTTCCAAACTATGCCCAATGAGCCACAATTCATTTTAAAGGGATGAGGTGGCAACCCTAAGCCACACCCAGCCTGCCACAGCTAATGTGCTGTATCTTTAATGTGCACAGATTGAGGATTTAGGTCAGCAGAGGCTGCCTAGGGTCTTTGTTCACCCGTCCCCCAACCCGGACCCCCATGAAGTCTCCAGTACAGGTCCCTTCCCTCCCACTACACTGTCATCATCACCATCGATGTTTGTCAGGACCACCAGCATTCTAGCAACCAATGGCGTGTTTGCCCCAGCAGTCACACCAGGAAAGAACTTCCTTGGTCCAGACCTGCTCCTCCTCCTCCTGGCTCCTGCTTTGCTGCTACAGCCATGTAAGATAAGGGCAGGCTCTGATGGGGAATGCAATGTAAGGGCAGGTTCCGACTATGACACTGATGTAAGGATGGTATCTAATGGGGTGCCTCATGTAAGGCACTGTGGTACAGCAAGTCTCTGATGTAAAAGGGTACTCTGATGGGGACTGCAGTGTAATGGGGGACTCTTAGGGGAACTCTGATGTACAGAGGTACTCTGATGGGGACTGCAATGTAAGGGCAAACTCTGATGGAGACACCGATGTAAGTGGAAAATCTGATAAGGACCCTGATGTAAGCAGGGACAATGAAGTAGACCCTGATGTAAGGCGAGACTCTGATGTAAGGGGGAACTCTGATGGGGATTGCAATGTAATGGGGAATTCTGATGTAAGGGGGGACTCTGATGTGCACCACAATGTAATGACAGACTCTGATGGAGACACTGATGTAAGGGAGGAATCTGATGTGATGAGGACTCTGATGTAAGGTGGGACTATGATGTAGACCTTGATGTAAGGCGAGACTCTGTTTGTAAAGGGGGACTCTGATGGAGACTGCAATGTAAGGACAGACTCTGATGGAGACACTGATGTGGGGGGGGGGGGGAATCTGATGAGGACCCTGATGTAAGGTGGGACAATGAAGTAGACCCTGATGTAAGGCGAGACTCTGATGTAAGGGGGAACTCTGATGGGGATTGCAATATAATGGGGAATTCTGATTTAAGGAAGGACTCTGATGGGGACTGCAAAGTAAGGGCAGACTCTAATAGAGACACTGATATAAGGGGGGAATCTGATAGGGACCCTGATATAAGGTGGGACTATAATGGGGACCCTGATGTAAGGCAGACACTGATGTAAGGGGGGACTCTGATGGGGACTGCAATGTAAGGGAAGATTCAGAAAGGAAAACTAATGTAGGTGCAGACTTAGATGGAGACCCTGATGTAAGGGAGACGCTGATGGTGGCAAATAATGTAATGGCAGACTCTGATGTAAGGGGATATTCTGATAAAGACCCTGGAAAAAAAATATATTTTTTTTAACTCACAAAAATTTTAAAAATATTCACTGTGGCCCTCGTACTGAAAGGTTGGAGACCTCTGCTCTAAAGTACTAATACACTACAATTTATAAGTATTCTATAAGACTAAATACTAAACAATGAGCACATGAAAAGGTGTGCTTACTCTATTATATGCATTTATTCTAGACTGATATATGTAGCCAATATTCTAGTAATTGTTCTTTATCCCAGTCATCAGTCCTGAAGAATTATAGTTTGACTGCGAAACGTGTTGACATGGGTTTATAGGCATGAGCTTTTTAAAGATAATTTCTTGATTTTGTTGATGGTATGGTAGTATTTGAGGAACTGAAATAATTACTCCACTCCATTCACAAGCTGTATTATACATACAGTATCTCACAAAAGTGGGTACACCCCTCACATTTTTGTAAAAATGTTATTCTATCTTTTCATGTGACAACACTGAAGAAATGACACTTTGCTACTTAGCATGATCCCCTCCCTTCAGAGACTGGGCCACAGGGCAGTATTCCAACATGATAACGACCCCAAACCAGGGGTGGACTGATAACTCATGGAGCCCCCGGGCAATAGGAGATTATGGGGCCCCCAGGCAATCAGAGATTATGGGGCCACACAGTATACAATCACAAAGTATACACATACATGTACACACAGTATACACAGACAGATGTAAAAAAAAACACAGATTTATGCATACTGTCCCTGGTTTTACTGGGGCTGGCAACCCTGATGGGGCCCCCTAGTGGCCCAGGGCCCTCGGGCAGTGCCCGAGTGGCTCAATGGTCAGTCCGCCCCTGCCCCAAACACACCTCCAAGACAACCTATTTTAGCATCTATGGGACATCCTCAAATGGAAGGTGGAGGAGTGCAAGGTCTCTAACATCCACCAGCTCTGTGATGTCATCATGGAGGAGTGGAAGAGGACTCCAGTGGTAACCTGTGAAGCTCTGGTGAACTCCATGCCCAAGAGGATTAGGGCAGTGCTGGAAAATAATGGTGGCCACACAAAATATTGACACATTGGGCCCAATCTGGAAATTTTCACTTAGGGGTGTACTTACTTTTGTTGCCAGCGGTTTAGACATTAATGGCTGTGTGTTGAGTTATTTTGAGGGGACAGCAAATTTACACTGTTATACAAGCTGTACACTCACTACTTTACAGTGGCGGAATTTTCAGGGTCGCAACAGTCGCACTTGCGACTGGGCCCTGGAATTCTGCCAGTGTGGGTGGGCCCCAAGACGCCGCACCTCCCCTGGCTGGCATCTAACTATACAGGAGAGGGGGGCGTAAGGGGGCGATCGGCAGCTATGTGATGTCTGCGCTCTGCGGGATGTCCCTCCAGGCAGCACACAGTTCACTTCCCGAATATCAGTGAGTACAATGGAGAGGGGAGGGGCCTCTGACCAGCAGATTGAGTGCACAAGTTTGTCCCTCTGCTTGTACACTCTGAGTCTTGCTAATACACGCTCAGGTCAGAGGCCCCTCCCCTCTCCATTGGATACAATGATATTCGGGAAGTGAACTGTGCTGCCTGGAGGGACATCCTGCAGAGTGCAGACATGACAAGGAAGCATGCTGCTTCTCATGTAAGTAAAGCACAACACTGGCCACCCACCTCTCCCCTCTCACACTGTCCCCCCACACACTGTCCCCTCTCACACTGTCCCCTCTCACACTGTCCCCCCACACACTGTCCCCTCTCACACTGTCCCCCCACACACTGTCCCCCCACACACTGTCCCCCCACACACTGTCCCCCCACACACTGTCCCCCCACACACTGTCCCCCCACACACTGTCCCCTCTCACACTGTCCCCTCTCACACTGTCCCCCCACACACTGTCCCCTCTCACACTGTCCCCTCTCACACTGTCCCCCCACACACTGTCCCCCCACACACTGTCCCCTCTCACACTGTCCCCCCACACACTGTCCCCTCTCACACTGTCCCCCCACACACTGTCCCCCCACACACTGTCCCCTCTCACACTGTCCCCTCTCACACTGTCCCCCCACACACTGTCCCCCCACACACTGTCCCCTCTCACACTGTCCCCCCACACACTGTCCCCTCTCACACTGTCCCCCCACACACTGTCCCCTCTCACACTGTCCCCCCACACACTGTCCCCTCTCACACTGTCCCCTCTCACACTGTCCCCCCACACACTGTCCCCCCACACACTGTCCCCTCTCACACTGTCCCCCCACACACTGTCCCCCCACACACTGTCCCCTCTCACACTGTCCCCTCTCACACTGTCCCCCCACACACTGTCCCCCCACACACTGTCCCCTCTCACACTGTCCCCCCACACACTGTCCCCTCTCACACTGTCCCCCCACACACTGTCCCCCCACACACTGTCCCCTCTCACACTGTCCCCCCACACACTGTCCCCTCTCACACTGTCCCCCCACACACTGTCCCCTCTCACACTGTCCCCCCACACACTGTCCCCCCACACACTGTCCCCCCACACACTGTCCCCTCTCACACTGTCCCCCCACACACTGTCCCCCCACACACTGTCCCCCCACACACTGTCCCCCTCACACTGTCCCCTCTCACACTGTCCCCCCACACACTGTCCCCCCACACACTGTCCCCTCTCACACTGTCCCCCCACACACTGTCCCCTCTCACACTGTCCCCTCTCACACTGTCCCCTCTCACACTGTCCCCCCACACACTGTCCCCCCTCACACTGTCCCCCCTCACACTGTCCCCCCACACACTGTCCCCCCACACACTGTCCCCCCACACACTGTCCCCCCACACACTGTCCCCCCACACACTGTCCCCCTCACACTGTCCCCTCTCACACTGTCCCCTCTCACACTGTCCCCTCTCACACTGTCCCCCCACACACTGTCCCCCCACACACTGTCCCCACACACTGGCCCCTCTCACACTGTCCCCTCTCACACTGTCCCCTCTCACACTGTCCCCCCACACACTGTCCCCCCCACACACTGTCCCCCCACACACTGTCCCCCCACACACTGTCCCCCCACACACTGTCCCCTCTCACACTGTCCCCTCTCACACTGTCCCCCCACACACTGTCCCCCCACACACTGTCCCCCCACACACTGTCCCCTCTCACACTGTCCCCTCTCACACTGTCCCCTCTCACACTGTCCCCCCACACACTGTCCCCCCACACACTGCCCCCTCTCACACTGCCCCCTCACACTGCCCCCTCTCACACTGTCCCCCCCACACACTGTCCCCCCCACACACTGTCCCCCTCTCACACTGTCCCCCCACACACTGTCCCCCCACACACTGTCCCCCCACACACTGTCCCCCCACACACTGTCCCCCCACACACTGTCCCCACACACTGTCCCCCCACACACTGTCCCCCCCCACACACTGTCCCCCCACACACTGTCCCCCCACACACTGTCCCCCCACACACTGTCCCCTCTCACACTGTCCCCTCTCACACTGTCCCCCCACACACTGTCCCCCCCACACACTGTCCCCCCACACACTGTCCCCCCCACACACTGTCCCCCCACACACTGTCCCCACACACTGTCCCCTCTCACACTGTCCCCTTTCACACTGTCCCCCCACACACTGTCCCCCCACACACTGTCCCCACACACTGTCCCCTCTCACACTGTCCCCTCTCACACTGTCCCCCCACACACTGTCCCCCCACACACTGCCCCCTCACACTGCCCCCTCTCACACTGTCCCCCCCACACACTGTCCCCCCCACACACTGTCCCCCTCTCACACTGTCCCCTCTCACACTGTCCCCTCTCACACTGTCCCCCCACACACTGTCCCCCCACACACTGTCCCCCCACACACTGTCCCCCCACACACTGTCCCCCCACACACTGTCCCCCCCCACACACTGTCCCCCCACACACTGTCCCCCCACACACTGTCCCCTCTCACACTGTCCCCTCTCACACTGTCCCCTCTCACACTGTCCCCCCACACACTGTCCCCACACACTGTCCCCTCTCACACTGTCCCCTCTCACACTGTCCCCCCACACACTGTCCCCCCACACACTGTCCCCCCACACACTGTCCCCCCACACACTGCCCCCTCTCACACTGCCCCCTCTCACACTGTCCCCCCCACACACTGTCCCCCCCACACACTGTCCCCCTCTCACACTGTCCCCCCACACACTGTCCCCTCTCACACTGTCCCCTCTCACACTGTCCCCCCACACACTGTCCCCCCACACACTGTCCCCTCTCACACTGTCCCCCCACACACTGTCCCCCCACACACTGTCCCCCCACACACTGTCCCCTCTCACACTGTCCCCCCACACACTGTCCCCCCACACACTGTCCCCCCTCACACTGTCCCCTCTCACACTGTCCCCTCTCACACTGTCCCCCCACACACTGTCCCCTCTCACACTGTCCCCTCTCACACTGTCCCCCCACACACTGTCCCCCCACACACTGTCCCCCCACACACTGTCCCCTCTCACACTGTCCCCTCTCACACTGTCCCCCCACACACTGTCCCCCCACACACTGTCCCCTCTCACACTGTCCCCTCTCACACTGTCCCCCCACACACTGTCCCCTCTCACACTGTCCCCCCACACACTGTCCCCCCACACACTGTCCCCTCTCACACTGTCCCCTCTCACACTGTCCCCCCACACACTGTCCCCCCACACACTGTCCCCTCTCACACTGTCCCCCCACACACTGTCCCCCCACACACTGTCCCCCCACACACTGTCCCCCCACACACTGTCCCCCCACACACTGTCCCCCCACACACTGTCCCCCCTCACACTGTCCCCCCCCCCACACTGTCCCCCCACACACTGTCCCCTCTCACACTGTCCCCCCACACACTGTCCCCCCACACACTGTCCCCCCACACACTGTCCCCCCACACACTGTCCCCCCACACACTCCCCCCACACACTGTCCCCTCTCACACTGTCCCCTCTCACACTGTCCCCTCTCACACTGTCCCCTCTCACACTGTCCCCCCACACACTGTCCCCCCACACACTGTCCCCTCTCACACTGTCCCCCCACACACTGTCCCCCCACACACTGTCCCCACACACTGGCCCCTCTCACACTGTCCCCTCTCACACTGTCCCCTCTCACACTGTCCCCCCACACACTGTCCCCCCACACACTGTCCCCCCCACACACTGTCCCCCCACACACTGTCCCCCCACACACTGTCCCCCCACACACTGTCCCCTCTCACACTGTCCCCTCTCACACTGTCCCCCCACACACTGTCCCCCCACACACTGTCCCCCCACACACTGTCCCCACACACTGTCCCCTCTCACACTGTCCCCTCTCACACTGTCCCCTCTCACACTGTCCCCCCTCACACTGTCCCCCCACACACTGTCCCCCCACACACTGTCCCCCCACACACTGTCCCCCCACACACTGCCCCCTCTCACACTGCCCCCTCACACTGCCCCCTCTCACACTGTCCCCCCCACACACTGTCCCCCTCTCACACTGTCCCCTCTCACACTGTCCCCTCTCACACTGTCCCCCCACACACTGTCCCCCCACACACTGTCCCCCCACACACTGTCCCCCCACACACTGTCCCCACACACACTGTCCCCACACACTGTCCCCCCCCACACACTGTCCCCCCCCACACACTGTCCCCCCACACACTGTCCCCCCACACACTGTCCCCACACACACTGTCCCCACACACTGGCCCCTCTCACACTGTCCCCTCTCACACTGTCCCCCCCACACACTGTCCCCTCTCACACTGTCCCCCCACACAATGTCCCCACACACTGTCCCCTCTCACACTGTCCCCTCTCACACTGTCCCCTCTCACACTGTCCCCCCACACACTGTCCCCCCACACACTGTCCCCCCACACACTGCCCCCTCTCACACTGCCCCCTCACACTGCCCCCTCTCACACTGTCCCCCCCACACACTGTCCCCCCCACACACTGTCCCCCTCTCACACTGTCCCCTCTCACACTGTCCCCTCTCACACTGTCCCCTCTCACTGTCCCCCCACACACTGTCCCCCCACACACTGTCCCCCCACACACTGTCCCCCCCACACACTGTCCCCCCCCACACACTGTCCCCCCACACACTGTCCCCCCACACACTGTCCCCACACACTGTCCCCTCTCACACTGTCCCCTCTCACACTGTCCCCCCACACACTGTCCCCCCACACACTGTCCCCCCACACACAATCCCCCACACACTGTCCCCCCACACACTGTCCCCCCCACACACTGTCCCCCTCTCACACTGTCCCCTCTCACACTGTCCCCTCTCACACTGTCCCCCCCACACACTGTCCCCCCCACACACTGTCCCCTCCACACACTGTCCCCTCCACACACTGTCCCCTCTCACACACTGTCCCCTCTCACACACTGTCCCCTCTCACACACTGTCCCCCCACACACTGTCCCCTCTCACACTGTCCCCACACCTGTCCCCTTTCACACTGGCCCCCACCTGTCCCCTCTCACACTGGCCACCCACCTGCCACATAGCCCCTCTTTTATCACACTGCCCACGTCATACTATTTCCCCATCATACTGCCCCCACCTGTCTCACTGTCCCCTGTCACACTGCCCCCTTGGCACAATACATTCCTGTCATACTGCCCCCTCCTGTAACACTGCCCCTCCATCATTCTGCCCCCTCGTCACACTGCCCCCTTCTGTCATATTTACCCCCCTCCTGTCACACTACCCCCCTCTTGTTAAACAGTCCCCCTCCTTTCACAGTGCTCCCTCATTACACTGCCCCCCTCTTGTAATACTTCCCAGGTATCCTTTTCCTGTCACACTGCCCCCCTCTTGTCACACTGCCCCTTCTTGTCACACTGCCCCCCTTCTTTCACAGTGCCCCCTCTTATCACACTCCCCCCTCTGGTCACACTTTCCAGATACCCTTCTTTGGTCACACTGCCCCCTCCTGTCAAAATACCCCGTCATACTGCCCCTCATTCTTTCACAATACCCCCCCCCCCCTCCCCCATCATAGTGCGGGTCAGGGGCCCTTCATGGTTTCTTGCACTGGGGCCCTGAAGGTTATAGTTACGCCTCTGCTACTTTACATTGTAGCAAAGTGTCATTTCTTCAGTGTTGTCACATGAAAAGATATAATAACATTTTTACAAAAATGAGAGGGGTGTACCCACTTTTGTGAGATACTGTATATAATACTGTATGAGAAATCGTTTCATATCGGGCTGGTGGTTTTGAAGTGAGATTCCACAAATTAAGACGCAGTTTGTCCGCTATAAAGAAAACAGGGAGGTCTTATAAAGGATTCTAGCATGCAGAGCTGCACAGATTTGAAAACCATATGGCATCCTGACTCCGCAGCAGGCTCCAAGCTGAGTGTATTTGTGGCAGACATTACTAAAGCTGTGACTACACAGGGAAAGAATCTGCTTGGGAAAAAAAAAAAGAGAAAGAAAACGGGAGCATAGGCTATAAATTTTCTTTTACTTCGATTTTTGTTAGCGCCACACTTCATAGAGTACTACATCTCTTATTGCTGGTCATAGAACATGTGATCAGAGAGCACTGGATTGTCACAGAAAACTTCATCCACATCCAATCCACCCATAAAACAAACACTAAACCTATCAAGGAAAATTGGGACTGGATCAGCAAATCAGTTTGCCCATTAGTTTATATAATCCGTTGTAGGCAGATTATATAATCCACTGCACATTCAGCAGGCTTTTTATGGTGCTTCTGCTGCAATGCAACCTGCTTGGCACATGATTCTGTATTGTGCAATCTCCCTCTTCTGATCCAATGTGCTTGGACAAGGCTGCAGTGAGCTCGGAGGGAGGGCAGTGTTCACAACCAGGGAGCACCCTGTACAGCAATTACCTGTCTCAGCCAATCAGAAGCCACATTTCAATTTCCCCCGTGCAAGCTGAAGTTTGAAAAACTAAAGCTTGGTTGGCCACTTTGAGCACCAACCATAATTTTCCATTGGCCTGGGGACAGAGAGACAGTTTGCTTTCATGAAAAGGCAATGCTGGTTTAAGCTAGATGAAAATCTAAGCTTGGTGGAAAAAACAGTCTACTTTTAGAAGAGGATGTGCCAATATTCAGCAAATAACTGCATTACGAAGTTTAAAGCAGACCAGGATTCAGATATACTTGTTCATGTTCAATGTGCAATGCCTAGTGCACACGTTACTTTTTTTTTTTTTTTTTCGTTCACCCCCCCCCCCCCCCCCCCCTCCAGCCAGAACACCCCGTCAGAATTTGCAGCCATTGGCTGCAAGCACTGATCGGATGCCGATCGGCTGCTGGTTTTCCAGCATGCTCGTTTGACAGAAGAGGGTCGAGAGATCAGCTTCTGTCAGACAAGAAGCTGTACACACAGGCTGAAAGACGGACAGTTTCTACTGTAACAGCTGATTTTGACCGATATTCGGCCTCTGTGTATGGGGCTTAAGGACTGTGTTCACAAATATCTGAGATAGATCAGCCCCTGTTGCAGCCTCCCACCTTGTAAATTGCTACAAAGTTACACTATTGACTGTAATTGATCACTGGGGGAGAGGAAACTAAGGGAATGCTTGATCCTTCCTGCAGCAGAAATGTGACATCATCTCAGGCTAGGCAGGGTTACTGTCTGGAGCTTAAAGCCTCGTACACATGATCAGATTTTCCGCAGACAAAACCTTGGACTTTTGTCTGAAGGCATGTGCCTGGATTTTGTCTTGCATACAAACAGCAAGGAATTGTCGGCCAACAAACACCAATGTAGTGACGTACTACGTGGTTTTTCATATCTTTAGGGCCACCCTTTGGGCTCCTTCTGCTATTTTCGTGTTAGTAGAAGTTTGGTGAGTGTTGATTCGCACTTTTCATTTTGTGCTTTTCAGTTCCTTTCTGAACGGCCGTTCATCAACCAGACATGTTGCGGAATCAGAGGAGATAACGTGTTATTTATTATTGGCCTTGGAGTTATTGCTTTGACCCAAGTCCAGTCCAGAAACAGGAGGAGGAGGATTTCTTGGACCAAAAATTGGTTGCTTTATTAATCATGACCAATTATGTCATATGCCTTTGCTGCGGGAGTTCCAGGGGAATAATCCGGATGATTTTCAGAATTATCTCCGGATGACGGACCCCTGCTTTCACCAACTCTTGGCATTGTTGATCCCCTATATTAAGAAGCAGGACACATGCATGAGGCTTTTATTTTATTTTTTGGTTGAATAAAAAGGATTTGATTTGTTATATTTTCTATAAATTTGGATGCATAGAATGCACTTTTTGGTTAAGTTCTATTGGCAGATAGCATGTCTAATTTTCTTTGTTTTCTTTTTTTAACGCACAATAAAAGAAATTGTGTAGAATAATACTTGGCTATGTGTTTTACTTCAAATGACAGTTTGGGAGTCGGCAATTACATTTAAAAAAATACAATGCAAAATTGACAAGGGACACCAACATAGTTGTATCTTTGATCTTAAAAACCACGGGATAATGGTGTTGTCGTAACTTGCCCAAAAAAGGAAAAAAAAAAGCATAATAATATTATTCTTAATATCACTAGAAAAAAAAGCCCTTGAAAATTAAATTCTATTGGACATTCAGTGAGTACAAACACATCAAACTCTGTAGGAGAGTACATATACCTTAATTTCTTTAGGAGATCCATTAAGTGCACCCACCTCAAACTTTGTTGGAGACCCAGTGAGTACACTCACCTTAAACTCTGTAGAATATCCAGTAAGTACATATACCTAAAACTCTGTTGTGGATCCAGTGAGTACATATACCTCAAACTCTGTTGGAGGTCCAGTGAATACTCCTACCTTAAACTCTGTAGAAGATCCAGTAAGTACACCCACCCTAAACTCTGTAGGAAATCCAGTGAGCATACACGCCTCAAACGCTGTTGGAGAGCAAGTGAATGTGCCCACCTAAAACTCTGTAGGAGATCCAGTGAGTACATAAACCTCAAACTCTTTTGGAGATCCAGTGAATAAACTTACCTTAAATTTTGCAGGAGAGCCAGTAAATATACACCCATCTCAAACTCTGTTAGTGATCCATTGAGTTCACCCACTTAGACTCTGTTGTAGATCCATTGAGTACACCTATCTTACACTTTGTAGGAGAGTACATACACCTCAAACTCTGTAGGAGAGTCAGTGAATACATCCACTTCAACCTCTGTTGGAAAACCAGGGGGTAACGCACCTTAAACTTTGTAGAAGATACAATGAGTACATAGACCTTAAACTCTGCTGGAGATCAAGCAAGTACATTTACTTTAAACTCTGTAGGAGATCCAGTGAGTACACCCACCTCAGACTGTAGGAAATCCAGTGAGTGTATTCGCCTCAAACTCGGTTGGAGGTCCAATGAGTATACCTACCTCAAACTTTGTTGGAGATCCAGTGAGTGCACCCACCTCAAACTCTGTTGGAGATGCAGTGAGTTCACCCACTTTTAGACTCTGTTGGAGACCCAGTGAGTACACATATCTTAAACTCTGTTAGAGAGTCAGTCAGTACATACATCTCAAACTCTGTTAGGGATCCAGTAAGTTCACCCACTTAGACGCTGTTGTAGATCCAGTAAGTACACCCACCTGAAACTCTGTTAGTGATCCAGTGAGTTCACCTACTTAGACTCTGCTGTAGATCCAATGAGTACACCTATCTTAAACTCTATAGGGGAGTCAATGAGTGTATACACCTCAAACTCTGTAGGTGAGTCAGTAAATACACCCACTTCAAACTCTGTTGGAAAACCAGTGAGTTCACTCACCTTAAACTTTTTTAGAAGATACAATGAGTACATACACCTCAAACTCTGCTGGAGATCCAGCGAGTACATTTACCTTAAACTCTATAGGAGAGCCAGTGAGTACAACCACCTCAGACCCTGTAGGAAATCAGGTGAGTGTACTTGCCTCAAACTCTGTTGGAGATCCAATTAGTATACCCACCTCAAACTCTGTTGGGAATGTAGTGAGTTCACCCACTTTAGACTCTGTTGAAGATCCAGTGAGAACATCTATCTTAAACTCTGTTGGAGAGTCAGCGAGTACATACACCTCAAACTCCACTGGGGATCCAGTGAGTAAACCCACCTCAAACTCTGTTGGAGATCCAGTGAGTTCACTCACCTTAAACTTTGTAGAAGATACAGTGAGTACAAACACTTCAAACTTTGCTGGAGATCCAGTGAGTACATTTACCTTAAACTTTGTAGGAGAGCCAGTGAGTACACCAACCTTTCAGACTCTGTAGGAAATCTAGTGAATGTACTCGCCTCAAACTCTGTTGGAGATCCAGTGAGTACACCCTTCTCTTAACTATTGGAGATCCAGTGAGTACACCCACCTCAAACTCTGTTAGGGATCCAGTGATTTCACCCAGTTAGACTCTGTTGTAGATCCAGTGAATACACCCTCCTCAAACTCTGTTTGGGATCCAATGAGTTCACCCACCTTAAACTCTGTTTGAGAGTCAATGAGTACATATACCCAATCTCACACTCTGTTGGAGATCCACTAAGTACACCCATCTCATACTCTGTAGAAAAATCATTGAATACATCCACTTAAATCTCTGCTGGAAACCAGTGTGTTAACTCACCTTAAAAGAGAAGTATGGGTTTTTAATTTTCTTAATTCATACTTACCTAGGTGGATGCAGCATCAGACCAATGCTGCAGCTGTCCCCCGGTGTCTCTGCACTGAGAACCGAGACACCGAACACCGCCGATGGCTAGGTTCTCACTCCTCCCCGAGAGGAGAGCTGCTGACTGTCAGTTAGCAGCTCTCCTGCTCTGTTCCTCCAGGCTCACTGCAGCGCTGAGCTGTGGAGGGATGGGGAGCGGCCATCTCAGCCTCTCAGCGGCTCGCTGAGAGGCTGAGACTGCCATCAGTAAAGGCAGCTGGCAGATCCAGACTTCTGAAGTCGGGATGACGTGCTGCCTCGACTGATTACAGTGACGTCAGCTGAGAGCGACTTCAGACTGCTCTCCGCTGAAAATGGGTCACAAGAGTGCAAAACTAATTGCACTCCTGTCACCCATAGGAGAAGCCCAGCCTAAAAAGCTCAGTGCTGGACTCCTCCTTTAAACTTTGCAGATGATACAATGAGTACACACACCTCAAACTCTGCTGGAGATCCAGTGAGTACATTTACCATTAACTCTGTAGGAGAGCCAGTGAGTACACCCACCTCAGACTCTGTAGGAAATCCGGTGAGTGTACTTGCCTCAGACTTTGTTGGAGATCCAGTGAGTACACCCACCTCAGACTCAGTTGGGGTTGCAGTGAGTTCACCCACTTTAGACTTTGTTGGAGAGTCAGTGAGAACATAGATCTCAAACTCTGTAGGAGATCCAATGACTGCATACACCTTAAGCTCCGCTGGGGATCTAATGGCTACACTTAACTTCAACTTTGTAGAAGATACAGTGAGTACATACACTTGAAACTCTGCTGGAGATACATTATCTACATTTACCTTAAACTCTGTAGGAAATCCAGTGAGTGTACTCACTTCAAACTCTGTTGGAGATCCAGTGAGTACACCCATCTCAAACTCTGTTAGGGATCCAGCGAGTTCACAAATTTAGACTCTGTTGGTGATCCAGTGAGTACACCCACCTTAAACTCTGTTGTAGTTCCAGTGAATACACCTATCTTAAACTCAATTGGAGAGTCAATGAATACATACTTTTAAAACTCTGTAGGAGATTTAGTGAGTAAATACACCTCAAACTCTGTTTGGGATCCAGTGAGTACACCTACCTAAACTCTGTTGAAGAACCAGTGTGTACACTCACCTTAAGCTCTGTAGGAGATTCAGTAAGTACATTTACTTCAAACTCTGTTGGAGAGCAAGTGAGTACATACATATTTACAATCACTTTAATATTTTTTTAAAAAAAGTAGCTTTTCATTTTGGTCTGCAGCTTCTGTAATTTTCAAAAAATGCAAAAAAAAAATCAATGCAACATTGGGATTGTTGGTGTACAATACATAAAGTATAATGTGGTATGATTAGCTCACTGATTTTCTCAGAAATCTTCACTAAGATACAAATAAACATTTATGCCGCGTACACACGAGCCGACTTTCCGGCAGACTTGGTCCGGCGGACCGGACTCCATCGGACAATTCGATCGTGTGTGGGCTCCAGCGGACTTTTTTTTACCAAAAGTCCGACGGACCTAGAAATAAAACATGTTTCAAATCTTTCCGACGGACTTGAGTCCGGTAGAAAAATCCGCTCGCCTGTATGCTAGTCCGACAGACTAAAACCGATGCTAGGGCAGCTATTGGCTACCGGCTATCAACTTCCTTATTTTAGTCCGGTGTACGTCATCACGTACAAATCCGTCGGACTTTGGTGTGATCATGTGTAGGCAAGTCCGTTCGTTAGGAAAGTCCGTCGGAAGTCTGCCGAAAGTCCGTCGGATAGACCGTCGGACCAGTCCGGTCGAAAAGTCCGCTCGTGTGTACGGGGCATTAGGCATCCTCTGCAATATGATATTTTTTTTTCTAGTGGGATATTCCCTAAAGTATGTCTACTAAAGAGATGCAGACACTTCAGCTGACCGTCTCTTACAGGGATCAGTCTGGAAATTGTGTAAAAAACTTTTATTTCTTCCACACAGTAAGGCCGCGTACACACGGTCGGACTATTCGGCTACAAAAGTCCGACAGCCTGTCCGACAGACTTTCGACGGACTTTTGGCGGACTTGCGGCGGACTTTTTAATGAAAGGACTTAACTACATACGATCACACCAAAGTCCGACAGATTCGTACGTGATGACGTACACCGGACTAAAATAAGAAAGTTGATAGCCAATAGCTGCCCTAGCGTCGGTTTTTGTCCGTCGGACTAGCATACAGACAAGCGGATTTCTGGGTCCGGCGGAGTTACGACGTAAAGATTTGAAGCAAGTTCCAAATCTAAAGTCCATCAGATTTGCGGCTGGAAAAGTCCGCTAAAGGTCCGGTGGAGCCCACACACGATCAGATTGTCCGCCGGATTTGGTCCATCGGCGTCCGTCGGACCAGTCCGGTCGAAAAGTCCGATCGTGTGTACGCGGGCTAAAAGGTAAGAATCAGCAGCAAAGTTTGTAATCTTTGCAATGTACATAGATTGCCCAAAGGAATTTATTTTTTATTTTTTACACTTTAAAGTGGTTGTAAAGCCTAAACACGTTTTACCTTAATGCATTCCTATTAAAATAATACTGGTACATGTGAAAAGGAGGAGAAATGACCCAGAGGGCCAAAGCCAATGACATAGAGATTATACAGCGTACACGGATGGAATGCAATTCCAAAAGAGTCTTACAAAGTAAGTTAACAATTACATAGCCTATGAACAGGAGTGGATACTTAGAGGAAACCGGACCTATAGCTAATAAGAGCCATAGAAAATGGGGGGGGGGGAGGCCCCCTAAACTGAGTCGGAGTCCTGATGCAGTGGGGGCCTAGGAATCTGAAAGAAAAGGTGAACATTTCTTAGTTGTCAGCATCCCCCCTTTACTTACCTGAGCCCTCATTGGATCCAGCACTGTACACGTCTGCAGCTCTTCTCTCCCCTCACCTTCGGGTCTTGCTGGCTTTCCTGATCTAGGTAAAGAGCCTCTGACGGAGGCTCTTTACCATGTGATCAGCTGTGTCCAAACACAGCTGATCACAGTGTAAACAGGAAAAGTCGCGTATTGGCTTTTCCTCTACTCGCGCTGACAGACGCGAGTAGAGGACAGCCAATCGGTTGCTCTTCTGACAGGGGGGTCTGTGCAGCCCCCCGAAGATGCCCACCCAGGACCACTAGGGATGCCCACCCATGGCGACCAGGGATGCCCACCCATGGCCAGTAAGGATGCCCACCCATGGCCACAAGGGATGACCACCCATAACCACCAGGTAAGCCCAGTAGAGCCCACCAGGTATGGCAATCATTGCCCATTAGGGATGCCACTCTGTGCCCATCATTGATGCCTGCCAGCGCTTCTGATCAGTGCTGCCTATCAGGGGTCCATCTATCAGTGCTGCCCATCAGTGCCCACCAGTGCTCATCAGTGCCGCCTGTACGTGCTCTCCAGTGCCACCTGTATGTGCCCTCCAGTGCCACCTATCAGTGCCACCTATGAGTGCCCATCAGTGCCACCTATCAGTTCCCATCAGTGCCGCCTATGAGTGCCCATCAGTGCCACCTATGAGTGCCCATCAGTGCCACCTACCAGTGCCCATCAGTGCTACATATAAGTGCCACCTCATCAATGCCAATCAGTATTGCCTCATCAGTGCCCGTCAGTGAAGGAGAAAACCTACTTATTTACGAAGTTTTGTAACAGAAACAAAGAAAAACTTTTTTTTATCAAAATCTTTGTTCTTTTTTTATTTGTAGCGCAAAAAATAAAAACCCCAGAGGTGATCAAATACCACCAAAAGAAATCTCTATTTGTGGGGAAAAAATTATAAAAATTTTGTTTGGGTACAGCGTCGAAATGACCGCGCAATTGTTTCAAAATGTGAGAGTGCTGAAAGCTGAAAATTGGTCTGGGCGGGAAGTTGTACAAGTGCCCGGTATTGAAGTGGTCAATTACCTTTACAATCACTTTAAAGTAGCAGTTATTAAATCATTTGTATTTAAAGTAGAAGGAAGGGCTACACAATGAAGCACCCCTTTGCTGTGATCCTCTCTGCATACATTTCCTAATTTATTGCTATCTGCATACTTTTATTTTTTAATTTTCTGTGCATTTATTTGATTGAAAAGCTTTGGCTAGTGCCTAAACGATGCTGAAATCCTTATAGCTAGCGTCCATAGCGCCCAGGCCTCGCTGGCTGGGAGAAGAGACCACACCCACCAGTCGCAGAGAGCAATGAGCAGGAGCACTGGAGCTTTGCGGTCAGATGACCACATAGAAAAACCTAAAATAAATACATATATTCAGAAAGTAAATTACGGTAATAGAAAATGTAGGGAAGAGAGGATGAGAGCCTAGGAGAAGCCTCATTTACCAGGTGGGTCATCGGGTAGCCTTTTCTTTTACTTTAAATCAGGGGCCTAATCTAAGCTGACAATAAAAAGAAGGGACTATTTTGTTTTCTCTTTTCTTTTTTTCCCCTAGGATAGCATTGCCTCATATAGGACATTTTTTTTTTAACATACTAAAAAATAATACAGCATAGTGGTTGCTCTGAGATATCTTTTGGAAGGCTTGGCTTGACAACAACGAACTAAAAGTACTGTTGACTTTAATGTTTTATTTCCTAAATTTTTTTTTTCTATTTATTTGTTACAAAAAAATTCTAAATAAAATCTGATAAAAAAACAGGAATCTTCAAATTTTCTAAATAAAAGGCCAGTTTACCGTCCTTCAAATTATAAGGGGGGCTGGACCATGGCCAGTAGGAGAAGAAAATGTCCTGGCGTCAAGTGGGAGTGAACAATATCCTATCTTTGGTATTAGTGGGAGGACTAGTGCCCCATTTTTTGTGCCAGTGGGAGGAGTTGTGCCCCTTCCTCGGTGTCAGTTAGAGGAATAGTGTCTCATCTTTGGTATTAGGGGGAGGAGTTGTGCCCCATTGTTTGTGCCAGTGGGAGGAGTTGTGCCCCTTCCTTGGTGTCAGTGGGAGGAATAGTCTCTCATCTTTGGTATTAGGGGGAGGAATGGTGCCCCATTCTTTGTGCCAGTAGGAGGAGTTGTGCCCCTTTCTTGGTGTCAGTGGGAGGAATAGTCTCTCATCTTTGGTATTAGGGGGAGGAGTTGTGCCCCATTCTTTGTGTCAGTGGGAGGAGTTGTGCCCCTTCCTTGGTGTCAGTGGGAAGAATAGTGTCTCGTCTTTGGTATTAGGGGGAGGAGTCATGCCCAATTCTTTGTGTCAGTGGGAGGAGTTGTGTCCCTTCCTTGGTGTCAGTGGGAGGAATAGTCTATCATCTTTGGTGTAGGGGGAGGAGTTGTGCCCCATTCTTTGTGCCAGTGGGAGGAGTTGTGCCCCTTTCTCGGTGTCAGTGGGAGGAATAGTCTCTCATCTTTGGTATTAGGGGGAGAAGTTGTGCCCCATTCTTTGTGTCAGTGGGAGGAGTTGTGCCCCTTCCTTGGTGTCAGTGGGAAGAATAGTGTCTCGTCTTTGGTATTAGGGGGAGGAGTCGTGTCCCATTCTTTGTGTCAGTGGGAGGAGTTGTGTCCCTGCGTTGGTGTCAGTGGGAGGAATTGTGTGTCATCTTTAGTATTAAGGGGAGGAATAATGCCCCATTGTTGGTGTCAGAGGGAGGAATAGTGCCCCATCGTTGGCGTCAACGGAATGAAATCTGCCCCATTGTTGGTGTCAGTGGAGAGAATAGTGCCCCCAAGGACCGAGTGAAGCAAGCAAAGGTCCGCACTTTGGAGACCGCTGCTTTACATAAATGCTTAAGGGTTGCAGAACAATCTGAAACTTTGTGAAGGGGTCGAATAGATGAAGAGTTTGGGGGCCTCTGTGCTAAATCATAAAATAAAAGACTTGTTCTGACAGGTTATGGTTTCTCCAATTTTTAGAAGCTGCTAGCTTGCTTGATATTTTGTGCTCACAGGTTCGCTTTGACAACTGACGGTAAATGTGTCATATAAGAAAAAGGAGAAGGGAAAAATAGATGGCGTACACCACTATACTAGCAGAACACGTTATTAAAAGTAGAAAAAAAAAACTTGGTTAATGACTTCCAGCTGTTCTCCTTCTATGTCTTTGTTTTGGCAGGCGATGCAGTAAAATGTTGGATCGGTTTAGCATGCCTTTAAAAAAAAAAAGTCCCAGGCAGCTCCTTACATTACAGTAACAGAAACCAGACTCTGCACTGAAGGATGGAATATGTTCTGCACTGCGCCCATATAACATTTTAGAAAAAAGATTTTACTCCTCTATTACATATATCCCCTTCAACTACCCAGACACGTGTACCCGGCCACAGGGTGCTCACCTGACTATAGGTAGTGTAGGTAAGTTGGGGCTTGGGTTCTGAGAGAAAGGGGCCTGGCTCAACCCTTTCGCTGCCAGAGCCGTTTTTGCGTGGGTTTTTTGCACGCGTGTTTAAAAAATAATTTTAGCCCTGAAGACTACATAAAACCCCCAAACGTTATATATTTTCTGAAAGCAGGCATAAAAAAATGTTATTTGGTTTCTGAAAGCAGACACCCTAAAGAATAAAATAGTGGTAGGTCCAATTTTTTTATGTTACATAATATTACCGCAAAGGTCTAGGAAACTCAAAATTTCAGTTAAAAAACACACCAAAGGTAATATTAGGGCGCACAAACGTAATAAATGACCCATTTTTTTTAATGAAATCTAAAAAATTAGGTTGCACTGAGTGAATAGATGCCCAACATGTCAAACCTTAAATTTGCGTGCGCCTGTGAAATGGTGACAAACTTCAGTACCCTATATTTTCTATAGGTGACACTTCAAAAGCCCCCTATAGATCATCATTTTAGTGTTACGGAGGAGGTCTGGTGCTAGAAATATTGCTCTCATTCCGGCGTGCGCTATGATATGTAACGTGTATTGTAAACAAACGATGGCTTAGCGGTGCACTGCGGTCAGTGTGTGCTTGTGATGTGTCTCTCACTCCACTCCAAAGGTCCTGCCTTCGGTGTCAGTGTATAGTTGCTCAGAGAGCGGCGTCTCACGTCAGTAGGATTGATTGCTGTGTAGCCACGCCCACGACATGTTTCGGCACTAAGACTTCCTCATTGGAATCCGAAAGTGCACCGCTAAGCCATCGTTTGTTTGCTGTGGATATTCATTTGAGGCTTATTTTTTTTTTCGTTTGAAATGTGCGTGTAAACATTGAAATGTTTTTGGTGTGATTTTAATTAAACTGGTTGAAACATTATCATGCTATGTGGGGCACTTTGTTTATTTTATTTTTCACATAAGGAGCTATTTTGACTTGAGTCACGGATCACTATGGATGGTCGTTTGTAACCCAGGTGTGGTTCAATCACTAATTTAGCCAAACATGAGAGTGGGAGGCAATACAAGCTGGTGAGTGCGTTTTTCAGAGGGAGAGGTGTCACATCACGTTGGTGTGGCGGAAGATTAATGCCCCGTACACACGGTCGGATTTTCCGACGGAAAATGTGTGATAGGACCTTGTTGTCGGAAATTCCGACCGTGTGTGGGCTCCATCACACATTTTCCATCAGATTTTCCGACACACAAAGTTTGAGAGCAGGCTATAAAATTTTCCGACCACAAAATCCGTTGTCGGAAATTCCGATCGTGTGTACACAAATCCGACGGACAAAGTGCCACGCATGCTCAGAATAAATAAAGAGATGAAAGTTATTGGCCACTGCCCCGTTTATAGTCCCGACGTACGTGTTTTACATCACCGCGTTTAGAACGATCTGATTTTTCGACAACTTTGTGCGACCGTGTGTATGCAAGACAAGTTTGAGCCAACATCCGTCGGAAAAAATCCTAGGATTTTGTTGTCGGAATGTCCAAACAAAGTCCGACCGTGTGTACGGGGCATAAGAGTTTAAGAAGACAGAAGTCTCTTTTTCAGCTGTTTTTCTTCTTATATTTATGGACTATATTATTATATAGACTTTTTTTCACTTGTCACTGGGTGATATTCATCATTTATAACTATAGAATCATTGTTTCAGTATTTTTGATTCACGGTATTTACCGCATTTATCAGCGCCACTTATTTCTTCCTATTTTCATTTATTGTTATAGGTTTGATTTTTGATATTTCATGTGTCTTGCACTAAGGAGAGGCTTCCGTCTGGCCACTCTGCCATAAAGCCCCGACTGGTGGAGGGCTGTAATGATGGTTGACTTTCTACAACTTAAAGGATTATGGAGGCCACCGTGGTCTTAGGAACCTAGAGTGCAGCAGAAATTTTTTTTGTAACCTTGGCCAGATCTGTGCCTTGCTACAATTCTGTCTCTGAGCTCTTCAGGCAGTTCCTTTGACCTCATGATTCTCATTTGCTCTGACATGCACTGTGAGCTGTAAGGTCTTATATAGACAGGTGTGTGGCTTTCCTAATCAAGTGCAATCAGTATAATCAAACACAGCTGGACTCAAATGAAGGTGTAGAAACATCTCAAGGATGATCAGAAGAAATGGACAGCACCTGAGTTAAATATATGAGTGTCACAGCAAAGGGTCTGAATACTTAGGACCATGTGATATTTCAGTTTTTCTTTTTTAATAAATCTGCAAAAATGTCAACAATTCTGTGTTTTTCTGTCAATATGGGGTGCTGTGTGTACATTAATGAGGAAAAAAAATGAACTTAAATGATTTTAGCAAATGGATGCAATATAACAAAGGGTGAAAAATTTAAGGGGGTCTCAATACTTTCCGTCCCCACTGTATATATATATATATATATATATATATATATATATATATATATATATATACAATATATAATCACACTAAATATCCTCTCTGGATGTGTCAGAAAGTGTGGCGCTGGGCCACGATGAAGGAATACAGATCTGCATTAATTTGTGTCTTTTATATACAAGCATCCTTGCAGCGGCTTATTCCTCCTCCCCTGGGCCATGGATTGCCTGCTGAGCTGGATGAGAGGAGAGAAGGAACTTGATTAGCTGTATGGATGGCTGGACTTTTACCCCACCCACTGATCACACATTGCATGGTGCAGGGGCTAGAGAATAGAGAGAAAGCTGCAAAAGGGTGCAGGAGTGTGCGATGTAGTAGAGGAAGAAATGCAGAGAGAGACACAAATTAGCCGTGCTGTTAGGGTTGCCACCTGTCCGGGTTTTGATTCATGTGTCCGGGTCACATTATTCAGACCGGCTGTGGCTCCCCAAGTAACCAATAGTCACACACAAATCTGTTGGCTTCCGACATCACTGGTGGGACAGGACGATGATGTAAGCAAGAGAAATTTGGCTACAACCACTGTTCACTGCGGCACGCTATGCACACCGCTTTACTACGCTCCTTGGGGCACCAAAAGTGTTCGGGTTTGGCTTGAAGAAATGGTGGCAACCCTATGTGCTGTGTGAGCTGGAGAGAATCCCAGGGGGCCTGGAGGGGGGACACTACTGCAGGGTGACCTGTATAGGACATACACCTGACCACTGCACTCTCTATGCTGGGCTTTATATGACATTCTCTTGACCACTGCACTCTCTATGCTGGGCTGTATATGACATACTCCTGACCCCTGCACTCTGCATGCTGGGCTGTATAGGATATACTCCTGACAAGTCCACTCTGTACACTGGACTGACTGTACCTGACATGCTCCTGACCACTGCACTCTGTATGTTGAGCTGTATATAACATACTCCTGAACATTGCACTCTGTGCATAGGACTGTATCTGACATGCTCCTGATCACTGCACTCTGTACACTGGGCTGTATGTGATATACTCCTGACCACTGCACTCTCTATTTCGGGCTGTATATAACATACTCCTGAACCCTGCACTCTGTATGCTGGGCTGTATGTGATATACTCCTGACCACTGCACTCTCTATGCTGGGCTGTATATGACATACTCCTGACCCCTGCACTCTGCATGCTGGGCTGTATAGGATATACTCCTGACAAGTCCACTCTGTACACTGGACTGACTGTACCTGACATGCTCCTGACCACTGCACTCTGTATGCTGAGCTGTATATAACATACTCCTGAACATTGCACTCTGTGCATAGGATTGTATCTGACATGCTCCTGATCACTGCACTCTGTACACTGGGCTGTATGTGATATACTCCTGACCACTGCACTCTCTATTTCGGGCTGTATATAACATACTCCTGAACCCTGCACTCTGTATGCTGGGCTGTATGTGATATACTCCTGACCACTGCACTCTATATGCCAGGCTGTATATGACACACTCCTGATCACTGCACTCTGTATACTGGGCTGTATATGACATGCTCCTGACTACTGACTTTTTTATGCCGGGCTGTATATGAGATACTACTGATTACTGCACTCTGTATACCAGGCTGTATATCTCATACTGCTGACCCCTGCACTCTGTATACCCCACTGCATACTCATACTGCTGACCCCTGCACTCTGTACGCCTGGCAGAGTATGACATGCTCCTGACCACCTTTGTATGCCAGGCTGTATATGAGATACTACTGACCACTGCATTCTGTATGCCAGGCTTTATTCAACATGTTCCATATCACTGCCCTCTGTATGCTGGGCTGCATATGACCTATCCCTGACCCCTGCACTCGTTATACTATATTGCACAAGGGCTGCTTGTTGCTCAGTAATTACTGACTATGTCAATCAAGTCATGATTGTACTGAGGTTTATACATGTCTGTTGGACCATCGATTGTGGCACATATGTTGTGGGTACAAGGACTGTGGCATGTGTCAGCATTTACATAGTGAGCAGGGGCTCGATTTAAGTCCCTCCCACTGTTAGCCAATTTTGAAGCACCCATAATTTGCTGAGCTATACCATTAGGATCACCTTATTGTTCTTCTCTGAGTGCTCTAGGCCAGGGGTCTCCAAACTATCAGAACATAGGACCAGTTTACTTCCCTTCAAACTTTAGGGGGCTGGGCTGGAGCCAGTGGGAGTGGAAAATGCCCTGGCATTGGTGGGAGCAAACAGTGCCATAGACTTGTGGTCACTGGAAGGAAAAAAAAATTACATCAGTGGTGTCAGTGGGAGGAATAGTGCCCAATTGTGGGTGTCAGTAGGAGAAATAGTGCCTCATAATTAGTGTCAGTGGGAGACCTAGTTCCCTTAGTTTCCCCTCTCTGATGTCAGTGGGAGGAGTAGTACCCCATTGTTGGTGTCAGTGGGAAGAATAGTTCCCCATTGTTGGTGTCAGTGGGAGGAATAGTTCCCCATTGTTGGTGTCAGTGGGAGGAATAGTTCCCCATTGTTGGTGTCAGTGGGAGGAATAGTTCCCCATTGTTGGTGTCAGTGGGAGGAATAGTGCTACATCATTGGTGTCAGTGGGAGGAATCGTACCCCATTGTTGGTGTCAGTGGGAGGAATGGTACCCCATTGTTGGTATCAAGGGGAGGAATAGTACCCCATTGTTGGTATTAGTGGGAGGAATAGTGGCCCATTATTGGTGTCGATGGTAGGAATAGTACCCCATTGTTGGTGTCAGTGGGAGGAATAGTGTCCCATTGTTGGTGTTAGTCGGAGGAATAGTGCCCCATAATTGGTGTCAGTGGGAGGAATAGTTCCCCATTGTTGGTGTTAGTGGCAGGAATAGTACCCCATTGTTGGTGTTAGCGGGAGGAATAGTACCCCATTGTTGGTATCATTGGGAGGAATAGTACCCCATTGTTGGTGTTAGTGGGAGGAATAATACCCCATTGTTGGTATCAGTAGGAGGAATAGTACCCCATTGTTGGCGTCAGTGGGAGGAATAGTACCACATTGTCGGTGTTAGTGGGAGGAATAATACCCCATTGTTGGTATCAGTGGGAGGAATAGTACCCCATTGTTGGTGTTAGTGGGAGGAATAATACCCCATTGTTGGTATCAGTGGGAGGAATAGTACCCCATTGTTGGTGTCAGTGGGAGGAATAGTACCACATTGTTGGTGTCAGTGGGAGGAATGGTACCCCATTGTTGATATCAAGGGGAGGAATAGTACCCCATTGTTGGTGTCAGATGGAGGAATAGTTCCCCATTGTTGGTGTTAGTCGGAGGAATAGTACCCCATTGTTAGTGTCAGTGGGAGGAATAGTACCCCATTGTTGGTGTTAGTGGGAGGAATAGTGCCCCATTGTTGGTATCAGTGGGAGGAATAGTACCCCATTGTTGGTATCAGTGGGAGGAATAGTACCCCATTGTTGGTGTTAGTGGGAGGAATAGTGCCCCCTCTTTGGTGTCAGAGGATGGAATAGTGCCCCACCCATCATTGGAGCACAGGTGTGTCAGGAGGAGGCTGTCTCTCTGGAGCTGCTGCAGATCCGTGTGAGAGGGGACTGGTGAGGAAATCTATCCCAGCTCTCCTGGCCCCTTTCTGGGGAAGCCATGGAGGCCAGCAGGGCCTCTCCTGCTGGAAGCTCACAGCCATCTCCTGGGCCGTCGGGTGACATGCCTGCCCCTGTACAAGCTGATCTCTCTACCCCTGGTGGGGATGAAGGTTCCGAAGCCATTCGGGAGCGAGTGGTGGCCGGGATTAAGGTCCTAAATAGGGAGAGGGATAGGCTTTACAAGCTACGAGCGGAGCTGAAGCGTCTGCGAAGGCAGCGGGAGGGCTTACACAGCCAGAAGCGTGGATCCATGGATCCGGAGATCCAGTTGGCCAAAGTCCGTGTGGACCATCAGGAGACCATTGTGGCCATGATGGAAGGCAGAGATGGGCCATTTAAGGAGAAGTTTGGAAATGACAGGAGGTTTGGAAGGATGACAAAGATGGAGGTGGAGGAGGAGACCCCCAGTTCTGACCCCCTGCCCCCTCAGGGAGAGGTAAGCAGCTCCATGCCTTCCCAGGACTCAGGAGGCATGCTCAGGGCCATCCAGGTAATGGAGTCTCCTATGCGGAGGAATCAGTTAATGTTTAATGAAGAGGACATTACTGATGATGTACCTGATAAGGTAAAGACTGCCAAGTCCCATGTTGTGGATAAGACTGTTTTTGTGCCTTTCAACACTGACAATGTGCCTAATGACAATCAGGCTGCTGATCCTGTGTGCAGCAATGTTGTGCCTGCTGATGCTGCAATGCAGCAAGAGTTACTTTTAAAAAATGTCATTTCTGTAGAAGAACCACAGGTGTCAGCAGAGCCCATTAACCCTTCTTTAGGTGAGTCCAAAGCTGTTTGCCCCACTGCTGCTGAGGACTCTACAGCGCAGCATCAGGAGACAGCTGGTATTGCAGCAGAAACTGTGACCTTTCCTGATGGGAAATTGAATATTGCTGTGACTGATAACAATCACCCCAGTATCAGTGTGATGGACAATCGTCCTGCTATGGATTCTGCCAGTTCAGTTCAGACAGTTGATAATGATGTACAGACTAATGTGACTTCAGTGTGGGGCCTTGGCCCTGATAAACCTACCTTTGCTCAGGTGGTACGCTCTGCTCCTGGTAGCTCTGCTCCCAAGCGGGGTTTTCCCCTACAGGCTACCACTTTGAGCACCCCAGGATCTGGTCTTGGGTCTCTGGCTTCTGCTGGGGGTCCCAGACGTAATGTTGTTATTCTGAAATGGGAAGGTGGTGCGATCCCTCCAGCACGGCGTGCAGTGGTGGATTTGATTTTGGAGATGGGTTTTGGAGCAAATGATCTGTATGCCTTTATACATGTAGCTGGGACACGGGATTATACAGTTAGCTTCACCAGGCCAGAGGGTCTTGACCTGTTCTGGGAGAGATATGAGGCTCGGTGCAGGTCAAGACCTGAATGGGAAGGTCTGGCCCCAGTTGCAGTTTCTCAGAGGTCTACAGTAAAAAAAATCACAATTATCCTCACTAATGAGAGTGTCCCTGCCCGGGATCTAGAGGTTTGGTTAAGGAACTATGGGGAGGTTTTGACCAAGCCCAATAAAATCCTTGATGAGCGTAACATCTGGACTGGGGGTTGGTCAGTTACAGTCAGGTTGGCCAGGGATGGGAATGTTGTCCGTCACCTGCCCTCCTCAGCTTTTATAGGGAGGGATAGGATGACTGTTTTTTACCCTGGTCAGCCGAAGCTGTGTCACCGCTGTGGAGAAAAGGGGCATTTGAGTTCCTCCTGTTCAGCCTTGATATGTTCAGTGTGTCGGGGTCAGGGTCATATGGCTAAGGACTGCACCGAGATGATCAGGTGCAACCTGTGCCTGCGCCTTGGCCACCCCTACAGCAGATGTCCTGAAGCCTGGCACAATATGGAGAAGGAGGTAATTGATGACATGTCAAGGCTGGACAGGATGGAGGGTGAGGCCCCTGGTGTACCATCCTCCTCTGCGGTGACCAACTCCCCTGGTCCTGCTCAGGATCCCTCTCCAGTTCCTGTGGCCACCCCTCCTGTGTCTGTAAGTATTCCTTCTGTATCTGTATCTGTCTCCCCCCAGCCTACTGTACCCTCTCCTCTTGTGTCAGAACCTTCCAAGTCTGTGCCCCCTGAGTCAGTTACCCCCCAGGAGTCTACCCCTCCTAAGTCTGATTCAAAGGGAGCACCCCCCCCACCAGCAGTGGTAGTGGGTACTAAAAAGGTTGCTTCTTCCTCTGTAAAGAAGTCTTCTGTAAAGACTTCACAGAAAAAAGTAAGAGATGAGGGCATCTCTGAAGCTGACCTGCAGTACCTGGAGGAGAGAAGGAAGGTTGGGAAGCGGAAGAAGCAGGTGGTGAGGACAGAACAGGCTCCAGTGCCTGTCTCCAACCGGTATAGGTCCTCTAATTGGGATATCTCTTCATCTGGAGCTTCTTCGGAGCAAAGTTCTGATTCCGAAATGGAGTTTGAGGCGGCCTCAAGAAAGAGAGAGGCATCTGGTGATGAGCAGCAGAGGGGAGCTAAGAAGCAATCCACCCAATAACCCAAATGGCGGTTCCCCCTCCGTTAAAAGTGGTGACAATAAATGTCGCCAGCATTAAGTCAGTAAGAGCTCGTTCTATGGCCTTCTTTTTGTTCAGCCAATTAGATGCTGAAATTTTATTTTTGCAAGAGACTAGGCTCACCTCCTTGGCAGATATTCATATGGCCAAGAGAGAGTGGAGGTATGGTCCATCTTACTGGTCTCTTGCGGCCGAGCCTTACGGCGGTGTGGCGGTGTTGTTTAAAACCGGCATGGTAACTGTCCGGCGGGTTATTGAGGTGGAGATTGGGAGATGTATGGTCTTAGACGTCCTTGTGGGAGGGCAGGACCTGCGCCTAATTAATGTTTATGGACCGCACACAAAGTGGGACAAGAAATGCCTTTTTACAAGGATCAAGCCATTTCTTTTTACATCCCGGCAAGTGGTCTTTGGAGGTGACTTTAATACAGTAACTAGACCCAAGGACAGGAAGGACTTCAAGGACAGGCTGGGATATGATAGCGTTTTTTTAAATAGTATGGTTAGGGATGCTGGTCTTGTGGATGTGCACATTAAGCACCTCCCGGATGACACTGGGTTCACCTTTCATCGAGGTAATAGTCAGAGTAGAATAGATAGGTTTTTTTTGAAGGAGACCTCTGCTTTCTCACCCCCAGTGGTGCAGGCAGTAGAGTTCTCCGATCACTGTATGCTATCTGTGGTCCTGAATGCTTCAGACGCCCCTCAGAGGGGCAAGGGCATCTGGAGATTGAATTCGACTCTACTCAAGGAAGAACATGTTAGACGATCCTTTGAGGAATTCTTTCAGGCACAGGTGACCATCCTGGACTTTTGTAGCAGCAAGGCTGAGTGGTGGGAGCCGACCAAAAAGAGGATTGCTGGATTCTTCAGGGGCCTAGCCAATAGAAAGCAGTTTAATAAATACATGACCTACCAACGTTTACGGAGGAAGCTGGATATTCTTGTCTCGAGAGGAGGAGATCCTGGGGCAATTTCCGAAGTGAAACTCCTTCTCAGGAAGTGTCAATATGACCGGCATGCCTCTTTGGTTCTGGAGAGGGACTATGGGAAGTACCACTCGCCTGACCCTTACCAGAACTGCAAACAAGGTGTAGCTGTTAAAACGGTCGTTGGCCTTAAGGACAGTACAGGTTCCTTGACAAAGTCCAGGTCAGGGATTCTGGAGGTCGTGAGGTCCTTTTATGCTGACCTTCTTGGGAGGAAAGAGCTTGACCGTGACAAGATGGAAAGCTTTTTGGACTCTACTCCAGGTCTAAATGATGAAGATGTCCCATTGATGAATTTGACAGAGGAGATCACAGTTGAAGAGGTGATAAGGGCAATTGAACAGCTTGCCATCAAAAAGTCACCTGGACCGGATGGCTTGACGGCTGAGTTTTACAAAGCTTTTAAGTCTATTCTGGCCCCACATTTGGTAGAGGTTTTTAACAGTTGCCTTGCTGAGGGGGTACTTCCCTCTTCCATGAGGCACTCAGCTGTGATTCTTCTTTCAAAGGGTAAAGATCCTTCGATGGTTGAGAATTGGCGCCCCATCAGCCTTCTTAATGTCGATAGAAAGATACTGGCAAAGATCATTTTCTGGCGCCTATCGTCAGTAGTAGAGTCTTTGCTTTCTCGCCATCAGCACTGTTCGGTCCAGGGTAGGTGCACCTTCACAGCAGTTTTAGCTGTCCGGGAGGCCTTGGAGCGGTGCAGGGCTGCAGGCTGGGGAAAGTATTTGCTGACATTGGATCAGGCAAAGGCTTTTGATCGTGTTAACCATGAGTACCTGTGGTTGCTCCTTAGTAAGTACGGTCTGCCGGGTGGTCTTGTCGATTGGTTAAAAGTCTTGTATGAGGGGGCAGAGAGCTTTCCTCTTGTTAATGGTTGGGTTGGGCAGTCCTTTGAGGTTGGCTCCGGGGTGCGCCAGGGTTGTCCCCTGAGTCCCCTGCTCTATGTGTTTGCAATCGACCCCTTCATCAGGAGGCTAGAGAGCGGCATGTTGTGTGGGGTGCCAGTGGGGCTTCCGGGTGAGCCGCCTTTGAGGGTTGTTGCCTATGCGGACGATGTGTCGGTGATTGTCACTGGGGCGGATGAAGCAGAGGAGGTGGTCTCTCTGACATCACGGTATTCTGAAGCATCAGGCTCCAAGATCAATCAGGAAAAGAGTGAAGTTTTCTGGATGGGAAAGGAAGGTGAGGGGTTTGATCTCCCGGACACCTTTCCAGTGCCCCAGGAAAGAATTAAGATTTTAGGCATTGAATTTAGACCTGGCGATTATGGCCTCAAAAACTGGGAAGGCAGACTGGAAATTGCCAATACTAAGGTAGTCAGCTGGAAGAGATGGAAGTTATCTATGAGGGAAAGGGTTGATCTGATTAAGACTTACCTGATTCCGATCTTCTTGTATGTCAGCTTTGTCTGCATCTTGCCAGTGTCTCTCTATGCTAGGGTCAGTAGTGTGTTCTTCCAGATGTTGTGGGGGAACAGACTGAACCCCATCAAGAGGAATGTCACCTATCTATCCAGGAGGGAGGGTGGCTTAGGTATGGTCAACCCAGTTCTTTTCTTTTCACTGCTTTTTCTCAAGTTTAATATTGGTAATATGCTTGCAGTGGAACCTCCTGGATGGGCAGGCATATTTAGATCTTGGTTTAGGCCTTTTCTACGACTTTGGGAAGAAGGTGGCCAAGTGAAGAATCTCAGGGGTCATCGTGGTCAGCTACCAGCCTATGTCGCTCCGTGCCTGAAGTTACTACGGCAGTGGCGATTGTCGGCTGAAGATCTCAGATCGGTTCCGAGGAAAGTCCTTATGAGTCGAGTCTTGAGTGAAGTCTTTCATGACCCACTGGCCTTAAGGGATTGCCCAGGCCCAGTTTTGAGGGCAGGGTTAAGACTTATTAATTTGGACAGAGTACCCCCTAAATTCAGGGATCTGGCCTGGTTGTGCTTCCATGGGAGACTCTATGTTAGGGGCAATTTGAAATTCCGCAGTGGGGTGGATCGTAGCTGTCCTCGGGAGGAGTGTGCAGGTGAGGAGGAGACTATGGACCATTTTCTGCTTCATTGCCCTTTTAACATAGAGGTGTACAAACAGGTGGGACGGGCCCTCGGTGTCCCTTTCCTCTCCAGGCTGGGTTATGCTGAGTGGGTGTATGGAGCATTCAATACTGGTGGGGTTTTTTGTTTAGATACACTTTTTCTAGTTAGCCTAGTAGTCCGTTATTTCACTTGGAACGCACGGTGTCAGGTCTGCATTCGGCGTAAAATCCTTCCTGTTCAGGTGGTGGTGTATGACATTTTGCATGAGGTGGAGAAGATTCGGGTGCTCGAGAGAGACAAGCGGAGTCAGGGGGCTTGGTTGAAGGCGTGGAGGGGTTTCAAGCCTCCCTGACTGGCAGGAGTCTCTTTCCCGGGTGTGGCTGTCTGTCTCTTATCACCCTAGATTATTATTTTTTTGGATTAATTTTTGATAAATGGCTGCGTACATAGGTGATGGGTTGTGCCTCTTAGGCCCTCTCTGCTGCTTTATGTAAATAATTTTGGTAGTGGATTATGTATATATTGTATATATTCTGAACATGGATGTGTATTCCTTGGATTTCTGTTGAAGTTTTGTACTATGGTTTTGTTTTTTACTTTTGTATAAAATTGGTTGCTTGATTCTTTTAATAAAAGATCAATAGTGCCCCAAGGACCAGTTAAATGCAAGCAAAGGGTCACATGCGGCCCACAGGCTGTAGTTTGGAGGCCCCTGCTCTAGGCTAACCCTCCCCCAGGAATAAAATGAATACAGCCCTGTCTATAGAAGGCTCAATTGAAGAGGACTAAATCCCCCCCCCCACCCCTCACCCCCACAAGCCAGCGTAGACCTTTGGAGAAGGATATTAAAGACTGTGGGTGACTTTGTTAGGAGTGGAGTTGTACTTTAAGTCTCTGTGGTGAGTTGTCTGTCATGTATGGTGTGCCTAGCCCTGAGATTTTATTATAGAGAGCCGACACGTCACCAACCAAATACTTTTCTCTCCTCCAGCAGATCCAATTCTTCTGTCCCATGGCTGAGCCTCCAGATCTGCATCTGTTTTACACATGAAACGGCAGCTCTATCTGTACCCAATCATCTCCGCCAACCTCCAGCACTCCGCTTCTCCTCCAAGCCCCTTCCCTCTCCATCCTTCTCCTCTGCACGTGTCACTATATACTGTATATAGCCAGTAATAAGATGAACCTGACATTAAAGAAGTACAAAGGGCTACCATTGCTGACCCCCCTTGGAAAATGCTAATCGCCTGGCGGCTGATATGGTGGCCTTCTGCCTTTAATACTCTCAGAGTCACAGATGAACATATCATGAAAGTAAATAAAATTCTAAAAGTTGTTATCTGCATACATATAGCGGGTAAGTCATATAAACCGAAGTAATACCATGATAGCCAGGTAACTACCATTCCCAGAATGAGAAGTCTGCCATGTATGACACAGGTAACTAGTTTATGGATATGATTTTCTCCACAAAGGTTTATTATAGATCCGGGGTCTCCAAACGACGGCCCCCGGGCCACATCTGGACCGCTACAAGATTTCATCCAGCCCACCAGCTGAGGTCATTGGGGTATATATATATATATATATATATATATATATATATATATATATCCTCAATATACAACAGTGGCTGCCTATGGTGTCCACTTCTCTGAACTCTGATGGGGACCATGATATAAGGGAGGGCTCGGATGGGGAACCTGATGTAAAGGGGGATACTTATGGGAACCCTGATATAAAGGGGAACTCTGATGGTGACCCTGATGTAAGGGGGGACACTGATGGAGAACCTGATGTAAGGGGGGACTCTGAAGGGGACCCTGATGTAAGGGGGACACTGATGGGGGCCCTGATATAAGGGGGAACCTGGTGTATGGGAATATGCTGATGGGGAATCTGATGTAAAAGGGAGACTTTGATGGGAAAGCTGATGTAAAGTGGACTCTGATGGGGACCCTGATGTAAAGGGTGGCACCTTTGCAGCCATTGTGCTATTTGCTGGGTGTCTGGTGTGCTCCTGTACCTTTAAGAAGGGATGGGCTGCCCTTCAGTCCACCTGCCAGCATTTATCCATTAGAATGCATGTGCCTCCACTGTGGGGACACTCATATTTTAGTGTTAGGACCACAGATATCAGGGTGCCTTGACGAGGCTCTGTGGCTTACGCATGCATTTGCAAATGCGTGCGGACTAAACCCCTGTTTTTAACGCGTACTGTTAGACAGGTTAATTTGGTTGTCTGCGAGCTGGTGGTAAGTAGGCTTGGAATTTTTTCCTGGGCATTCCCCAGGCCTTGTTTATATCAATTGGTATTGATAGGGGACCCTGATGTAAAGGGTGGTATTGATAGGGGACCATGATGTAGAAAGGACATTGACAGGGACCCTGATGTAAGGAGAACACAGATGGGAACCCTGATATAAGGGAGGACTCTGATAAGGACCTTGATGTAAGGGGGGACTCTGGTAGGGATCATGATGTAAGGGGGATTCTGATGGGGAACTTGATGTAAGGTGAGACTTTGATGGGGTAGCTAATGTAAAGGGGGAGTCTACTAAAGTAGGTACCCAGATATAAGGGGGGACTCTGATATGGACCCTGATATAAGAGGGGACTCTGGTGGGGACCCTGATATAAAAGGGGACTCTGATGGGGACCCTGATGTAAGGGGACACTGTGATGGGGAAGCTAATGTAAAGGGGGGGGCGATGATGGGGACCCTGATGTAAAGGGGACTCTGATGGGGTTTTTGATATAAGTGAGTGACTCTGAAAGGGACACTGATGTAAGGGGCACTCTGAAGGGGAACCAGAAGTAAGGGGGGACTCTGATGGGAAATCTGATGTAAAGGGTCACACTGATGGGGACCCTGATGTAAGAGGGGACACTGATGGGGAACCTGATGTAAGAGTGATTCTGATAGAGACCCTGATATAAGGGGGGACACTGATGGGGCCCCTGATATAAGGGGGACTCTGATTGGGATACTGATGTAAGGAAAGATGCTGATAGGGAACCTGATGTAAGGGGAGACTTTGATGGTGAACCTCGTGTAATGGGGGCACTCATGGTGACTCTGATAGGTACCCCGATATGAAAGAGGACTCTAATGGGGACCCTTTTGTAGGGGGAGACTCTGATAGGGAAGCTGATGTTAAGGGGGGGCACTGATATTGGACCCTGATGTAAGGGGGACTCCAATAGGTATTCTGATAAAAGGGGGACTCTGATATGGACCCTGATATAAGGGGGAAGCTGATGTAAAGGGGTACACTGATGGGGACCCTGATAAGGGTGGGGAACTCTCATCGGGACCCTGATGAGGAAGCTGATGTAAGGGGAGCCACTGGTGGGGATTTTTTTTTTTTTTTGGCCTGCGAATATTTTTAAAATACACTATAGGAGAACCCTGATATACAGTATCTATCTATCTATCTATCTATCTATCTATCTATCTATCTATCTATCTATCTATCTATCTATCTATCTATCTATCTATCTATCTATCTATCTATCTATCTATCTATCTATCTATCTATCTATCTCCGCCTGCCCCCTCGGTGACTTCGTGTTCTATATGGAGAATATATTCTCTCTGTGTTGTCGGCTCCTCTCTGCGGGTTGGATGACTTTCCTCTCATTTTCTCTATAATGATCCCTCCCGGTATGGAAAGTAACAATTTAGGGAGATATAAGTAGATGCCGGAGCTGCCCAGAGAGGAGCGGTTGTAATGATATGTCATTTTATTACTAAGTATTGCCTCGTACTAAAGACTTGCTGATGTGGCAGCCGAAATTCCGCACACAATATACTGCAACGTATCACAGGCACATTCCTATCACCTGTTCATGTCTGATGTGCACATGGACTGAGCACACATATGTGATCGCACCCACATCACAGCCCTCTCCTCCATCTGCTGGGAAATGATGGATCTCACTGTGATTTTAAGCTGAACTCCAGGAAGATATAAAAGCTCTGCAATCAATAATACTTCATTATTATTATTTTTATGAAAACAGTGTAAATACCTGAATGTGACTTAGTATTTACCTTTTACAGTTCCTATACAGCAGGGCTGCAGTGTGAGAGGAAAAAGCAGCACAATGAGCCAATATATTCATGTGCTGACAAGCATGCTAATAGGAGGAGAGAACAGAGTGACAAAGATAAGCTTATCGCTGTGCTACTTATTAAAATATGGGGAGGCTGGCGATATAAGGGGTACTCTGATGTAGACCCTGATGTAAGGGAAACTCTGGTGGGGACCCTGATGTAAAGGGGGAACTTTAGTGGGGACCCAAGTGTAAAGGGGGACTCTGATGTAAGGGCGAATCTGATGGGAACCCTGATATAGAGGGAACTTTTTTTTGGGGGGGGGGGGGGGGGCCTGTTGCAAGGGGGGGCTCTGGTGGGGACCCAGGTGTAAACAGGGATTCTGATGGGAACACTGATGTAAGGGGGGACTCCAATGGGGACACTGATGTAAGGGAGGACTCTAAAAAAGACCATGATGTAAGGGGGCAGACACTGATGGGGACCCTGATTTAAAGGGGGACTCTGATGTAAGAGGGGGGGGGGCTCTGATGGGGACCCTGATGTAAGGGGGGACTTTATTGGGGACCCAAGTATAAAGGTGAACTCTGATGGGGACTCTGATGTAAGGGGACAGACTCTGATGGGGACCCTGATGTAAAGGGGGACTCTGAAGTAAGGGGGATTCTGATGAGGACTCTGATGTCAGGGGGAACTTTAATGGGGTCACTGATGGGGACCCTGATGTAAGGGAAACTCTGATGGGGACCCTGATGTAAGGGGGGACTTTAGTGGGGACCCAAGTGTAAAGGTGGACTCTGATGGGGACCCTGATGTAAGGGAGATTCTGATGGGAACCCTGATATAGGGGCGACTTTTTTGGGGGCCCCGATGCAAGTGGGGACTCTGGTGGGGACTCGGGTGTAAACAGGAATTCTGATGGGAACACTGATGTAAGGGGGGACTCCAATGGGGACACTGATGTAAGGGGGGACTCTAAAGAAGACCCTGATATAAGGAGGCAGATACTGATGGGGGCTCTGATTTAAAGGGGGACTCTGATGTAAGGGGACAGACTCTGATGGGGGCCCTGATGTAAAGGGGGACTCTGAAGTAAGGGGGAAATCTGATGAGGACTCTGATGTCTGGGGGGAACTTTGATGGTCCCTGATGTAAGGAGGAACTCTGAGGACTTTGATATACGGGGACTCCTAAGCTGATGTAAAGAGGGACTTTGCTTTGTTTTACTTAAGTTCTTTCTCTTTTTTTTTTTTCTTAATCATATTGTGTTTATTAAAAAAAAAAATAATAAAAAAAAAAAATATATAAAAATAAAACCTGTTCATTCATTTATTACTCTTTGACGTATAAAAAAAAAGAAATTTCCGGGTCCTGAGTATGTGTAAAATATACGCTGTGGCCCTCATAGTGAGCGGATTGGAGACCTCTCTGGTCCAATACATCAGATAAGATGAAACGTTCCTGACTTCAGCACCTGCGCAGAACTCACACTGACTCTTCTCCCTGCAAACATCTGACAGCCTCTTAGTCAGTTATGTTCCCTTTAAAGTCTGTGCTTGGCTTGGCTGTGATCTCTGTTATTTCTGGACCGCGTCCAAATCCCTGGGGGAGCGTTCAGAGACCATCCGATCGCTCCACACAATTTACTCCATGTGTCCTCTTCCCTGGATCTGTGTATACCTAGAATATATACATGGAAGTGTTATTTACATAGAAGGTATAGCTCATTAACTGTATGCACACAGAGAGCTGTAAGAACACAGTTACCAAAATGTAATGATTAGAATGAAATAAAATGTATGAAAACCTTTCAATGAAGGTCTCTTATTTGCTGTTTTGTCTGTTAAAAAAACATTAAAACACCTAAAGCGGTATTAAACAATTTTAATTGGTAATTATGCGGTTATGCAACGCTGTACACAAATGAAATTGATATCATATTTTTCGCACAAATAGAGCTTTTTGGGTTGTTTTATTGTTTATTATATATATGTTGTGTATAAAAATGTAATATATTGCAGCTTGCCAATTCTTAGATGTGATGGCTACATTCGTTGTCTTTTTTTATGTTTTATTTTTTTTATTTTTTCTTGTCCCCTGGTGATCTGGCCAGTAAGTCTGTTATTTTTAAGCTTCCTTTAACAGATCAACAAAAGTGGCAGTTAGAAGGTTGGGACGAACAATTTACCACTGATTTTCGATACCGATTTTCGTATCGTGTGTACAGGCCTTAAAGGGGTTGTAAACCTTTGTGTTTTTTCACCCTAATGCATCCTATACATTAAGGTGAAAAAACACCTGGCAGTCGCCGCCCCCCCACCCCCCGTTTTACTTACCTGAGCCCCTTCATCTCTTCGACAGGGACACGCTGTCCCTCTCTCCACGGGGTCCTGGCTCTTAATTGGATAGATTGAGAGCAGCGCAGCCGTTGGCTCCCGCTGCTGTCAATCAAATTCAATGACTCGGGTTCCCGGGGGGCGGGGCCGAGTCCGGCATTCATGTCTGTGGATGCAAATGCTGGACTCAGGATCGTGCCCACAAGGTGACACCCCTTCGGGAGAGCGCTTCTCCTAGGGGGTTATCTGATGTGGGGAGGAGCCGCGAGAGCCGCCGGCGGACCCCGGAACACGAGGTTCGGGGCCACTTTGTGCAAAACAAGCTGCACAGTGGAGGTAAGTGTGATATGTTTGTTATTTAAAAAAAAAAAAAAAAAAACGATCCTTTACAATCACTTTAAGACAGGGGGTGTGCTACTGGCTTCCAGATCACCAGGTGAAAATAGCCTGAATAAAAGAAAACTAAAGCAGCCACCACATCTATGGACTGCTACTTTTTATATTAGCTAATAATAATATTATATAAAATGTAATATAGCAATATTTTACATTTTTGGTGTTAGGTTAAACCACTTCAGCTCCAGAAGGTTTTACCCCCTTCATGACCAGGCCATTTTTTGCTATTTAGCAATGCGTTACGTGCTATTTTAACTGGTAATTGTGCGGTCATGCAACGCTGTACCCAAATGAAATGTATATCATATTTTTCACACAAATAGAGCTTTCTGGGTTGTTTTATTGTTTATGATATAAACGGAAAAAAAACTGAACATTTTGAAAATAAAATTATATATTTTTCCATTTTTTATATATAAAACATATCCAATAAAAAAATATCAAATATTCTGCTATGTGTCTTTGGTAAAAAAAATAAAAAAAAATCCCAATAAGGGCATATTTGCGTGAAAGTTATAGCGTCTACAAACTATGGTACAGTATATATACTGGTATTTTTATTTTTATTTTTTTACACTACTAATGAGGGTGATCAGTGACTTATAATAGGACTGTGGTAGTGCGGCAGACAATCTGACACTAACTGACACTGGGTGGGAACTAACTGCCACTGACATCACGAGTGACACTAATACAGTGATTAGTGATAATACTATACACTGTCACTATACTAATGACAATGGCTGGGAAGGGGTTAACATTTTGGGTAAAATCAAGGGGTCTAATGTGTGTCTAACAAGTGTTCATTTGTGTAATGTGTGTATTATGTGCCGCTTTTTACCAAATATCTCCTTGTATCCCATCCCTGCTTTGCAAGGATTGTTCCCTCTGCACAGAGTCATGTGTTGATTGTCAACACAGGGCTCTGGACTGTGATTGGACGCAGCTGATCAGCAGGTTCCAGCCATGAATCATCAGCCAGGACCTGCTGCCAAAATCCTGATGTGTCCAATCATGGTGGTTGTCGGTAGAGGTGCGCGTATACAAGCAGATCGCTTTGCCTGTACGGGGCTGCCTGTCTGCAGTACATTGCGGGTAGGCGGCCCTTAAACAGTTAATACTGCAAATAGTCCAAACTGGGTTTTTTTTTGTTTTCGTTTTGAATAGAGTAGGGAAGGGTTAGAACCCCTGTCACACATTTACTACAGTCTGTCCCCTCTGGGGAGATTCTCCCTCTTCTCTGTTTGTCCTGGTGACGGTTGATACCAAAATGGGAGATCCAAAATGTTACAGCTGTCCCCTAAACAGGAATAAGGGGGAAATCTTCTAATGGGGAAACCTCGTTCTGGGGACAACTGCCTAATTGTCTAAGAAATCCCCTCACTTAGCAATTACTTCTCACTTCTTACCCCAACAGAAAGTGAAGGGAAATTTCCGCAATGGGACACAGACAGAAGAAAATAAACTGACACGGGGTTTACCCTTCCCCACATCTAAAACCAAAAAAAGGAGTTCTATGGTCACAGCATAAACTTTCATTTTATAACATCCGCATTGTAATAACAATACAAACAATAGTTATTTTTGATAGTCCAATATAAGATTACATGAAAAATCTACTTTTAAGTTGTGAGTGCTGCCTCTCTGCTGCCATCTCTTTCCATACCTCCCTGGATTCCCTGCATGCTTTGCAGCTTCTCCTCTGCTGTTTACTTTCCAATACTATGGACTACATATCCCATGGTACCTTGCTGAGTCCTATACTGACTCTGCCTCCTCTCAGCCCCTCTGTAAATCAGAAGGCAGGCTCTGTGAAATGTGTGACACAGCAGTGCCTACCCACAGGACATAGTGACTACGCATAGCTCCCAACTGTCCCTGATTTCGAGGGACTGTCCCTGATTTGGAGCAATGTCCCTCTGTCCCTCATTCCTCCTCATTTGTCCCTCATTTTGGTCTGATCTATATAGTGTTTTCCTGGGCTAAACCGTTCATCTGATTTCTAAATTGCTGCATTTGTAAATTCCAAAAGCCAATATAAAAGAATAATAGTGGTAAAAAAAGGACTTGTGGGTTTAACCAATCTTGTTTTTTGTACAATTCTCCTTTAAGGGGGCGTGGCAAGGGGTGTGTCCTATGCCTGCATACTTTTGCTGATAGGTGTCCCTTATTCCCGTCTCAAAAAGTTGGGAGGTATGACTACATGTCACAGAATACAAGGAAGTAAATGTGTAGGGATCTTCACAAAGTAAGTTTACAAACGTCAATATTGTTCAGATTTATAGGAGTAGGATAAATAATTTAAATACAATGTGAAAATTAAAATATGACTTTACATTCTGACCATGGATACACAGCATAGATACGTTCTGGGTATACATGTCTGCAGCGCTCGGAGTGGGGATCTTGGCCCCTCCCTCTGCAGTATTCGCAGCGAGGCAAGAAGAGCTCCGGCGGGTCACGTGAGCGCCCAGCAGTGCGGTAAATAAGGTATTTTCCTCAATAACGTTACACAAGGAGACACACTGCAAATTATATAATCTTTTTTAAAAAAAGAATTGCATGTTTTTACAAGGATTTTAACTAGGGCTTATTTTCGGGGTAGGGTTTATATTGCAGCCCTCCTAGAAACTCACACTAGGTCTTATTTTTGGGGAAACATGGATTGCATGATTTTACAATGACTTTAACAAAGGTTTTGGGATTACAGAATTTCATAATGCTGACTCCTGAGCTGACAAGGGGAGAGGGGGAGAGAAGACAGGGGACACATGAACTTTTTTAATAATATCTTATTGTTCTGTTTTATTTCGTTTTTTTTAGAACATAGAGAGGGGTAAATGACACAGCACTGTGCTGTCTATCATGCTTTAAAGGATCAGGATATTTAGTTATTTCGTTTCTCCAGAAGATGACACGACTGTATTTGAATAAATGTAGATTATATCATAAATAAATAAGAAATCCCCTGAAAATAAGCCCTAGTGTGTTTTTTGTATCCAAAATTAATATAAGACCCAGTCTTCTTTTTGGGGAAACACAGTACTTCAAAACTTATCTCGTGTACCTTTTTATTATTACTTTTATTAAAAAATAACAATAATGATTGTAGCGCTACTCCCGTAGGAGCCGCAGGATTACTGTCCAGGTCTTCCCGAACCTCTACCGCGCAGCCCGGCACACAACAGGCTCGTTCAGTCTTTCTTCCAGGACCAGTCTGGGGGATTTTTTTTTTGTGGTTTTTATTTTTGGAGAACTTGATTAGGGATGAGGGAAGTGGTGGGATACTCCAAAGATAAGTACAACTTGAGGACAGAAAGGGTATACCATTCTGAACAAGCTGTAATGGGCTTTTACCAAGCAGTAGACTTCAACTTTAACAGACCCACAGCTGACTATAAGGCACAGATGGGTAGCTAAAGCACAAGGTCCCCAAGATCTCTCAGTGTCTGTACTTCCAAGGCCCAAGGACAGATGAGGCCTCCTTCCAATCTTCCAAGTGATGCCCTCCAGCAATACCAGGCAGATTTTTGGCAGATAGCTCCCCTCAGTCTGCTTCTTCTAAGCACCCAGGTCTCAGCATTCCTCCCCTCAGGTCGCTCACCTAAGGCTTTGCCAACAGAAACTTCTGCCTGGGAAGGCAGCGTGCCCCCCAGGCTGGACTCCCCCACTCTGGGACAAGACCCAGAGCTCTGTGTGCTCTCAGAATAAATACAGTCTCCCGGCATGCCATCAGAGCCTGCCTCTCTAGGATAGGCCAGGGCTGCATCGATATTCATGCTGCCATCTGCATAACCCCACACCTATCATCCTGAAACTTCTCAAGTTACCTGGATACAGAGGGAGCTATCAGGAAGACTGGCAGCAGAGCACACAGAGAAGACTGAGCAATCACAGCTCACTGTGTACAGTACAGTACAGTGAGCCAAATAATGCTTTTACCTTAAACCAGGGGTCTCCAGACTTTCTAAACAAAGGGCCAGTTTATTGTCTTTCAGACTTAAGGTGGGCCGAACTATGGCCAGCGGGAGTGGAAATTTTCCTGGCATCACTGGGAGTAAACATCACTACATTTGCTATCATTGGGAGGAATAGCGCCCCATCATTGGTATCATTGGGAGGAATAGCGCCCCATCATTGGTATCATTGGGAGGAATAGCGCCCCATCATTGGTATCATTGGGAGGCATAGCGCCCCATCTTTGGTATCATTGGGCGGAATAGCGCCCCATCTTTGGTATCATTGGGAGGAATAGTGCCCCATCGTTGGTATCATTGGGACGAATATTGCCCCATCGTTGGTATCATTGGGAGGAATAGTGCCCCATCATTGGTATCATTGGGAGGAATAGTGCCCCATCATTGGTATCATTGGGAGGAATAGTGCCCCATCATTGGTATCATTGGGAGGAAGAGTGCTCCATCATTGGTATCATTGGAAGGAAGAGTGCCCCATCGTTGGTGTTATTGGGAGGATAAGTGATCCATTGTTGGTGTCAATGGGAGAAATGGTGCCCCATTGTTGATGTAAGTTGGCAGAATTATGTATCAGTGGGAGAAGTGACCAAGGGCCAGAAAAGGCAAGCGAAGGGCCACATCCGGCCCCGGGCCGCAGTTTGGAGACCACTGCTTTAAACATATGGGTTTTTTTTTTTAAGAATCATACAGTACATACCTAGGTGGATGTTGCAACTGTCCCCCCGCTGGCTCTAGCAGTGGGAACCAAGTGATCAAATGCCTATTACTCGGTTCTCAGGGCTTCCTGAGCAGATAGCTGGTAACTGTCAGTCAGCGGCTCTCTGTTCTGCCCCCCTCCGACCCACGCTCAAGCTCTCAGCGGTTCATTGAGAGGCTGAGCCGGGTGCCGGTCCAGGCATGTGGGCAGATCCTGACTTCATTGTCACGATCTTGCCAGAGCCTGGACTGGCTCTGTGATGTCAGCCGACAGCGGGCCTCAGCGAATGAACTGCACTCCTGCGATCCACAGGATAAGTACAGCCAAACAAGCCTTGCTATACTTCTTGTTTAACCTAAATTACAGCCACACTGGAATTTTGTTCGAAGGGTGTTGGCTCCAACTTGTCTTGCATACACACGGTCACACAAATGTTGGGCAACAATTACAAACGTAGTGACGTACTAGACGTACATGATATCTCCATTACGAACGCTAGTTCCGCTTCCGGCTCATCCTCGATTCCGAGCATGCGTGTTTGTACTTTGGACTTTTGTCAGACGAATTTGTGTACACACGATCGGAAAATCTGAAAACACACATTTGTTGGCGGAAAATTTGAGAGCATGCTAGCCAACATTTGTTGGCGGAAAGTCCGATGGAGCGTACACATGGTCGGACTTACCGCCAACAAGCTCACATCCAACATTTCCCATCGGAAAATCTGATCGTGTGTACACAGCATATGACTTACCTAACTATCCTAGCACCTACCTAGGAAGGTGCTACATTATATTAGAGCGCTGACAATTTACGGATCACTTTACATACTGTACAATCACATTAGTCCCTGTTGTTGAGGAGCTTACAATCTAAGGTTCCTATCTCGTATACATTAATACATACTGGGGTCCATTTAGGTTGGAGACAGTTAAAGTCACTAATGGCAAAACTTATTTTTTTTTAGTCTTTGATGGAGTAGAGAGATATTTGAACATCTGCCAGGTATTTATTGCTGTCCATGCCCCCCGTTAGGGAGAAGTCACCCTCTTTATTTTTCCTCTCTACCATTATCACTGAAAGTGAAAAAAATTCTACAATTTTTGGGTTGCCCCCAGAACAGGAATAGAGGGGAAATCTTTCAATGAGTTCTGGTGACTATCAGGGATTTATTACTCACTTTTCTCTTCTTGTTCTGGCTATGGAACAAGAAGTAAAGTCCCAATGGGACACATAGGGCAAAAAATAAAAATAAATAACAGGGGTTATAACCCTCCCTTGGTCTATTCAAAATGAAAAAAAAAGTTTTTGCCTTTAATTCTACTTTAACATACCAGCATGTTATTGGAATGTGGGAGGAACTCTCCACAAGCAAAGCGAGAACATACAAACTCCATGCAGATAGTATTCTGGCAAAGATTTGAACTGAGGATCCCAATGCTGTAAGGCAGAAGTGCCAGCCACTAAGCCGCTAGTCAAAGGAACATGTTGATCATGGTGACATTCCCATTGTAGCGCTACCCCAGCAGGAGCCACCTGGTGGTTTCGATTCTCTATTCTTGTGCCTCGACTCTGAGAACAACCTCAGCCCTACTGACACACCAGGTTAAGCCAATGGATACTACACTGCTACTGGGAGCACAACTATAGATACCCTGCACACAACTAAGGTTCAGTCTCATAAAGAAAACTTCAAACTGGTTCATGGTAAATTAACTCAATATATTGTAATGGGTTGCAGTAAATAGCAGTATGCACATAAAGGATTAGGTCAATCACAGTTCAGTAGTCAATACGTTCGCTAGACTATAGCAGCATAGAAGGAATTTCTCTGCAGCTAACGTAAACCTGGTAATCCACAAAATCAGCAATAAGAAATTGCATCAGAAAACAGTAACAGAAATAATAATCCATACTGCAATAACTCCCCTGTAAACGGTAGGCTTTATCCACATTGGGGTGCACTCTCTATGAATAGCAGCAGTGAAATTTAAGACTCCCTAAAGAGATACTTCTTTCTATGGACAATGGGCAAAGTTACTGTGAAGCAGCTATCAGAGTGAGCAGTCTTTAGCCCTAGTTCTTCAGCCGGCTACTGTTGGGGCCCAATCTTTATGGTGGTACACATGAGTACAGTCCCAGTAAAGTCTGAATACAATAAATAATCCTGCTAGTTAGATGGCCAATCCCTATGTGCTCAGTCTCTGCTAGCAGCACCAGGTTTATGGGAGCAGTGTCTACTCACCTGTCTCAGAGAAACACTCTCTAACGCTCCCTCGCTCCATCAACATCAACTATTTTTAATCCTTTTGCTGCTAGCATTAGTAAATAAATAGGAAGGTATATTATATTTACTTGTTTTAAACTTTTCTTTTTACATGAGAAAGGGGGTTGTGACCTGTACCAGTCTAAATGTAAATAATGGCATGCCTCCATCCCTGATTTGTATGGAATGAAAGAAGGAAATTTGGACGGGACTTTGAGTGAGGCATGTCAAAGGGTATTTGTCTAATCATTTACCAGAGTAATTTTAGATTATAGGTTGGATTTCATTTAATGTAATGTCACAGTACCAAAGCAATGGTCCAAGTTATTAAAAATCTAGCAATAATTAGTAATATAGACTGAATAACGTAATTGCAAAAGATTTACATAATAATATTTATATAAACATATTTAATATAGTTAATCACTGGACATGATGGTACAGTCAATACAAATGAATCAAATAAATAGTAAGCATGATTAATACAATTCATACAGAGGTATATACATGGAAAAGAAAGGATAATTTTGGATTTTTGATTAAAAAAAATATATATATACACATATATATATATTTTGGGCACCCATTAGTTGTTAACTCGACGCGTTTCTTGGGTTGTAACCAATCGTCAGGAGTCAGATGCAAACTAGAAGAATTTTTAAAATAATGAAATATCTGTTAGTATATAGACCCTCGAATTAAGGGAGAGAAACAAGAATGAAGAAACCAGTTTTCAAAGGTACTTACAGATTAGCCCACACGCAGGGGCGTGACTACCACCATAGCGACCCATGCGGGCGCTATGGGGCCCGCAGCCAAGTGGGGCCCAGTAAGGATGAGAGCACCGCCGGCACAGTCTCCCAGCCAGGGGAAGAGAGAGGAGAGGAAGAGGCAAGCTGTGACCTGTGCCCAAATGCAGCGTTGCCTGTGCCAAATACAGCGTTGCCTGTGCCCAATACAGCCTGGTCTGCCTGTGCCCCATACAGCCTCACCTGTGCAGAGGAAGAGGCAAGCCACCCGGATCAGCCGAGAGCTGAATTGCTCGATGTAATAGCTTTCATTTAGAACTTCCAGTGTTCCCGGGGCTCACGTCACATAGCTCCACCTCTTGGCCCGGCGCCTTTGATAGACAGAACGCCAATCCAATGCGGGACGTGTGACGTCATCAAAGGCGTCAGGCCAAGAGGTGGGGCTATGTGACGATAAGCCCCAGGAAGACGGGAAATTCAAATGAAAGCTATTACAGCGGGCAATCCCGCTCTCTGCTGATCCAGGTGGCTTGCCTCTTCCTCTGCACAGGTGAGGCTGTATGGGGCACAGGCAGACCAGGCTGTATTGGGCACAGGCAACGCTGTATTGGGCACAGGTCACGCTGCATTGGGCACAGGTCACGCTGTATGGGGCACAGGTTACACTGTATGGGGCACAGGTCACACTGCATTGGGCACAGGTCATGCTGCATTGGGCACAGGTCACGCTGCATTGGGCACAGGTCACGCTGCATTGGGCACAGGTCACGCTGTATGGGGCACAGGTCACGCTGCATTGGGCACAGGTCACGCTGCATTGGGCACAGGTCATGCTGTATGGGGCACAGGTCACGCTGCATTGGGCACAGGTCACGCTGCATTGTGCACAGGTCACGCTATATGTGGCACAGGTCACGCTGTATGGGGCACAGGTCACGCTGCATTGGGCACAGGTCACGCTGCATTGGGCACAGGTCACGCTGCATTGGGCACAGGTCACGCTGCATTGTGCACAGGTCACGCTGTATGTGGCACAGGTCACGCTGCATTGACACTAGGGCAGCTGTGGGGGGGGGGGCTGTTTGCAGGGGGGCCCCATACAACATGTTGCTATGGGGCCCTGCTATTTCTATGGGATCATACCGGTGGCCTGGGTTATATGCCCCGGGAAGACGGGAAATTCAAAAGAAAGCTGTTACAGCGGGCAATCCCACTCTCTGCTGATCCGGGTGGCTTGCCTCTTCCTCTGCACAGGTGAGGCTGTATGGGGCACAGGCAGACCAGGCTGTATTGGGCATAGGCAGCGCTGTATTGGGCACAGGTCACGCTGCATTGGACACAGGTCACGCTGTATGGGGCACAGGTAACACTGCATTGGGCACAGGTCACGCTGCATTGTGCACAGGTCACGCTATATGTGGCACAGGTCACGCTGCATTGGGCACAGGTCACGTTGTATGGGGCACAGGTCACGCTGTATGGGGCACAGGTCACGCTGCATTGGGCACAGGTCACGCTGTATGGGGCATAGGTCACGCTGTGTGGGGCACAGGTCATGCTGTGTGGGGCACAGGTCACGCTGCATTGGGCACAGGTCACGCTGTATGGGGCACAGGTCACGCTGTATGGGGCACAGGTCACGCTATATGGGGCACAGGTCACGCTGTATGGGGCACAGGTCATGCTGCATTGGGCACAGGTCACGCTGCATTGGGCACAGGTCACGTTGTATGTGGCACAGGTCACGCTGTATGGGGCACAGGTCACGCTGCATTGGGCACAGGTCACGCTGTATGGGGCACAGGTCACGCTGCATTGGGCACAGGTCACGCTGCATTGGGCACAGGTCACGCTGTATGGGGCACAGGTCACGCTGTATGGAGCACAGGTCAAGCTGTATGGGGCACAGGTCACACTGTATGGGGCACAGGTCACGCTGTATGGGGCACAGGTCACACTGCATTGGGCACAGGTCACGCTGCGTTGGGCACAGGTCACGTTGTATGGGGCACAGGTCACGCTGTATGGGGCACAGGTCACGCTGTATGGGGCACAGGTCACGCTGCATTGGGCACAGGTCACGCTGTATGGGGCACAGGTCACGCTGCATTGGGCACATGTCACGCTGCATTGGGCACAGGTCACGCTGCATTGGGCACAGGTCACGCTGTATGGGGCACAGGTCACGCTGTATGGAGCACAGGTCACGCTGTATGGGGCAAAGGTCACGCTGTATGGGGCACAGGTCACATTGTATAGGGCACAGGTCACGCTGCATTGGGCACAGGTCATGCTGCATTGGGGCACAGGTCACGCTGTATGGGGCACAGGTCATGCTGTATGGGGCACAGGTCACGCTGCATTGGGCACAGGTCACGCTGCATTGGGCACAGGTCACGCTGCATTGTGCACAGGTCACGCTATATGTGGCACAGGTCACGCTGCATTGACACTAGGGCAGCTGTGGGGGGGGGGCTGTTTGCAGGGGGGCCCCATACAACATGTTGCTATGGGGCCCTGCTATTTCTAGTTACGCCCCTGCCCACACGCTATTCACAGCTCCTATATGGGATCATACCGGTGGCCTGGGTTATATGATCTCACCCGGGGTTGAGGCAAAGAACACCCCCAGAGGGCCATAGGGGGAACCTGGGGATAGCGGCAGCCAGGAGACAAACCAGACCACTCAGAACACATGACCCAATGGAATGGATAAACATACTTGAACATACACCCAGCTCTAGAAGGAATGAAAGTGAAATAAAGGGTAAAAAATAGACAAGAAGAATGGAGGAGGAGGAAAAGGGGGGGGGGAATATTTAGGGGGTATGAAGCCTCCTATTGAGACCAAGTAGGAATATGCTGGTCTACAGGTGTATGTCTTTTTACATCTCTTCAGTTGCTTCAGTTGGATAAAATCATATCATACATCCCAGGAGTCTTCATGGGTATTTTTCTTGCCTGCATGCCTGAGCTAAGGGCAAATGGATTCCAGGAAGTAAATGCTACATGAATCATCTGCCCTTCTTCAAGATGGCTGTTGCCAGAAATGCTAGGGGGAAGTTTTTCAAAGTGATTACTCGACAAAACAAAAGCATGGACACATGGATGGATGGGGAAGTTTGCTTTAAATCTTAAAAATGAAATAAATGCGTTTTCATGTTGTTGTGCTCAGATACAATTTAGTTCAGCTTTAAAGTAATATTAAATTATATATTTTCTTCTTTTCAAATGCTACTGCAATACCTTGCAGGCTATACTGCTTCTTTATATTGTGGATTATTGTTTGTTCCTGTATTATAAGATTCGTTCCCCCACAAGAGGTGCAATATCCAGTTTAAAGGTGACTCCTTTCCCTTATACCAGGCATGTCCAAAGTTTCAAGCGGCCCCACTGGTAATTTGTCTATATATATATATATCTTTTGTGGCCCGCAATGAATCCCCGAGCGCAGCGGGGGCCACAAAAAATATATACCCGTATTTATGTGTATATATATATATATATGTGCCTCTGAGGGGACAGGGAGGGGGTGGGATGAGTGCTGACAGAATACATACAGTGAGAATTTCCTGTTTACACGGCGGCCTCTGTAATAGGAAGTCCCGTCTCCTGGGCTGCCATGGGACGACTGTTCTGTCTATCATAGGGGGCGGGACTTTTTATTAAAGAGGCCGTAGAGAAAACAGGAGATTCTACTGTATGTAATCTGTTGGCGCTTGTCCCGTCCCCCTCCCTGTCCCCTCTGAGGCTGCAGATGGGCATCGATCAGGCTGAACTGATGGCAATGGTGAGGCTGCATTCATGTCACATGTGGGGGCTGCATTCATGCAATGGTGAGGCTGCATTCATGTCAATGGTGAGGCTGCATTCATGTCAATGGTGAGGCTGCATTCATGTCAATGGTGAGGCTGCATTCATGTCAATGGTAAGACTGCATTCATGGCAATGGTGAGGCTGCATTTGAGGCTGCATTCATGTCAATGGTAAGACTGCATTCATGGCAATGGTGAGGCTGCATTTGAGGCTGCATTCATGGCAATGGTAAGTCTGCATTCATGGCAATGGTGAGGCTGCATTTGAGGCTGCATTCATGGCAATGGTGAGGCTGCATTCATGGCAATGGTGAGGCTGCATTTGAGGCTGCATTCATGGCAATGATGAGACTGCATTCATGGCAATGGTGAGGCTGCATTCATGGCAATGGTGAGGCTGCATTCATGGCACTTGTGAGGCTGCAGATGGGCACTGATTAGGCTGCATTCATAGGCACTGACCCTCTTCATTTAAATTTTTTTTTCCTGAAACTTCCCTCTTAACATGAAGGTACGTGTTATACGCTGATAAATAGGGTATATCCAAATAACACCCCCAGGCTCATCCTTAGTCCTGAGCGGCGCTCGGGGATTCATTGGCGGCCACTAAAGATATATATACAGTATATATATATATATATATATATATATATATATATATATATATATATATCCAAATAACACGCCCAAGCTGATCTCTTCACCACACACAGCCACAAAGGCAAGAGAATTCTTGTTGGGCAGTGTATTAGTGCTCGGACAAACACACTTAAGCCGTGTACACACGATCGGACATTCCAACAACAAACTCCATGGATTTTTTCCGACGGATGTTGGCTCAAACTTGTTTTGCACGCACACGGTCACACAAATCTTGTCGAAAATTCCGAAAGTCAAGAACACGGTAACATACAACACGTACGACGAGCCGAGAAAAAAGTTAAATAGCCAGTGCGGCTCTTCTGCTTGATTCCGAGCATGCGTGGAACTTTGTGCAACGTACTTGTGTGCACACGATTGTAATTTACGACAACGGATTTTGTTGTCGGAAAATTTGAGAACCAGCTCTCAAATTTTGTGTGACCGAAATTCCGATGGAGCCTACACGCGGTCGGAATTTCCGACAACAAGCCCCCATCGAACATTTTCGGTTTGGAAAATCCGACCGTGTGTACAGGGCATTAGACCGAATTTAAATGGTTCAAAGAATGTCAGGCAAAATGGTCGGCGCTCACGCATATTCAATTCATCAACCCTGGCCCTCTTTGAAAAAAGTTTGGACACCCCTGCCTTATACGGTTCTATGGAGCCACCCTTGTGTGCCACTCCCGACTTGCACCTACAGGAGCTGCGTGCATCCATAGAAAGGGATAGCCAGGCAGGGGATTCCCTGTCCCAAAGCAGCACCTACACAGAAGTATGGGAATGCTGGTGACATCATTGACCTAATAGGGCCACAAAGGTTTTGGCTTGAAATACACTTTGACCCTGGCTTTTCAGCTGGTCCCATCCACAGTAGAAGGATGCTAAGCGTCCTACTACAGCAGCCTCCCTCCCTACAGCTTGAGGGGGATGAAGAAATATGAGAGTGGGATGGAGGCATGCAAAGTTCAGCTGAGTATGGGGAAGGCATCATCTGGTATGTGACATCCATAAATCGGTGGGGGGGGGGGGGGAGCGATGGAGCTGGAAGCAGATGTGGAAAATCTTATGACTATGCTGTACATGGAGAGACAGTTGTCTGCAAGCTGAGACATGCATACATACAGTAGATTCCCCCTAATACAGAGTGTATGCAAAGCTAAAGAGTAAGGCACTGTGCACACTGGGCCATTTATCTCTGCTGCATGGGACTCTGGTGTTTAGCTGCAGATGAGGAGCACAGGTGCACCTAGCAATAAGAATGTTTAGAGCAGTATGCACCTAGGGACGGAGGCACTTCATTGCTGGGTGTATACTGTCCATGTTCATACTACTAGGTGCACCATTTAACCCCACTGCCAGCAGCCTGTCAAATACTATGAGAGGCTGACAGCTGCTTGATGGTGCAGAACGGTGCACCTATCAATATGAAGATTTAGGGCAGTATGCACACAGCGATGAAGTTCATTTGTTTTTGGGTGCATACTGCCCTAAACGTTCTTATCGCTAGGCACACCGTCCAGCACCATCTAGCCGCAGCTTCCCCAGCTCTGCCCTCTGTCACTCTCACTGGTTGCTAGGAGGCTGTCAGCTATGAAAGCAGGGAGAAGGCAGCGGCAGAAAATATTCCACCTGCTCCTTAGCATACAGAGACAGGCACTCTGCCTGTCTCTGTATGCCAACTCACAATTGGACTTAAAGTGGATGTAAACCCAATGTCATCCTTTCTAAACTACTGCCATAGGGGTTATCTATAAGGATATACATGTCTCCTGCATGTATCTTTACCTGTCAAATGTCTCCCCTCTGTCTGTTATGAGACCCGAAAAACTGCAGATTCTGTGGGCGGGTCTGTTGTCTGGAGCTCGGTGGGTGGAGTCGTGATGTCAGTAGACTCCCCGCCCACCTCTACACTCCCCTTGTCAATATGCATTTTCTCCTGTGTATTTCTTACACTGAACTTCTGCTATGATCTCTAACATCCAGTGAAAAGACAGGAAAGTAACCACATGACTTCAGCATGTCCAATCATGCTGAGGTGTGGAACAGCCAATCCTTGCAGAGCTGCTGAAGAAAGGAGTGGGGGAGGGAATTAAAAAATAAGGCATGCCTTAGGCTAGTGCACGAGATATGTAAATCACCTGTCACTCACAGCAAGGGGGAGGATTTGACAAAGTTTTTCTCTGTTTGTCAAGATTTATCTCACTGAACAATAAAAGAGGATTGCTCAGAGGTGGATTAACTCTTTGTGGCAAGACTGGGCTCAAATGATGGGAAATCTTATACTCTACATTATGACATAAAAAAAAAACAAAAACAAAAAAAAACTTTTGGGTTTACATCCACTTTAAAGCATTTGTTACCCCCATATTCCTGATATGTGGCTGCTGTACCATGTACTTGTATGAGAAAGTCTCCTGTTCTCTTTGTATTGCTTCCTTTGTGTAAAATCCCTGGTGTTCCTGCTAGTCCCTCTGCTTTCCAATCAAAAACTGACCACACTAAGCAGGAGAGCACACTGTGGTCAGTTCTCTAGCTATGTTGGGAACTCAGTGTACTCTCCCCCAATGATCAGACTTGAGCTGACACCTTATACAAAAGGGAAAAAGGTATTTATAATGGGTTTTTTTCTATCTATACAAAAATGTTTTGCCTTTCATTTCTATTTTAAACCAAAAGGGTTGTTTTACAATCACTTTAACTGGTTCCCGACCGGCTTGCGTACATACACAGGGGCAGAATGGCTCCCCTGCGCAAAACCCCGTACAGGTACAGGGTTTCTTTAAGAGCCGCCAGAGGGCCCGCGCACGACGCCGAAGGGGCACGCGCGCACTGCACGACGGGGGCCCGCGCACGAGCGCCAGGGAACGGGACTTTGTGTGTGTAAACACACAAATCCTTGTGCTGTCAGAGGAGAGGACACATGTCGTTTGTTCCTACTAAGTAGGAACAGAGAAATGTCCCCTCTCCTACTCAGTCCTATCCCCCCCACAGTTAGAACACAGAGAGGGAACACACAATTAACCCCTTGATCGCCCCCTATTGTTAACCCTTCCCTACTAGTGTCATTTACACAGTAATCAGTGCATTTTTATAGCAGTGATCGCTGTATAAATGCCAATGGTTCCAAAAATGTGTCCAAAGTGACCGATGTGTCAGTCGCAATGTCGCAATACCACTAAAAATCGCAGATCACCGACATTACTAGTAAAAAAAATGTAAACATAAATAAAGATGCCTTAAATTGCCATAAATCTATCCCATAGTTTGCAGACGCTATACCTTTTGCGCAAACCAATCAATATATGCTTATTGCGATTTTTTTACCAAAAATATGTAGAAGAATATATATTGGCCTAAACTGATGAAGAAATTTGTTTTTAATCCATGCGTCCGGCCCCTAATCTACATGCAAGGTGCTGGACGCATGGATTCCAATGGGTTTTTTTTTTTTTATAGAAGCACATGATTAGAGCCTGAGGCTCTAATTGGCTTCAAAAAAGTGTGGGCTCGGGGTGCAGAGCACTGCGCCCTGAGCCTACCCAGTTGTGTAACAATAGCGAAATAAAATTTGCTATTGTAGTCCTGATTCTCCTCCCCGGCCAAGAGGCCAAGAGGAAAAGTGATCCTATTGGCCGCCGAGGAGGGAGGAGATGCAGGGGAAGCCGCCGTGAAGCCCAGGAGGAGGAGGCGCTGCCTGCCACCCGGAGGTAACGCTGTCCGTGACCTAGATGGTGCGGGGCTGGTGACCGACTGACTGGGGTGGGGTGCCTGTGACCCCACCGACCCTGGGGAGGGTGGATTGTTTGTCACCCCCCAAAAAAATATACCACCAGCAACCACTGCATAGGAGAAGTACAGCCAAATTAGCCATAACCTCTGTATTTTCTGAAACGGCGGACGGTCCGCTTTAGGATAAAAATGGTCTCCATGGTGGATTCACTGCAAGATCACTTTTATCAGTGGCGGGAGGGGTGCCCGGCGTAGATGATCCGATCCTTTCGCCTCAGAGGCACTAAGTTGAGTGAAGGAATGATGGCCCCCACTCGACTCATTGCCGTTGGATGATGGAAGCGATGTCATTCCTTGTAATAGGAATAAAAGTGATCCAAAAATTTTTTTTAAAGAGACAGTGTAAAAATAAAAAGTAAAATAAATAAAAAAAATTTTTTTTTAAAGCACCACGTCCTGCCGTGCTCGTGCGCAGAAGCAAATGTATATGTAAATGGTGTTCAAACCACACATTGTCGCGATCGTTAGATCGGGAGCAATAATTCTAGCAAAAGACCTCCTCTGTAACTCAAAACTGGTAACCTGTAGACATTTTTAAACATCGCCTATGGATATTTTTAAGTGTCAAAGTTTGTCACCATTCTATGAGTGGAAGCATGACATGTTGGGTATCAATTTACTCGGCGTTACTATTTTCTTTTTCTTTTTTATTCTATTTTTTTTTAAACATATTTTTTCCAAAAAAATGTGTTTATAAAACCGCTGCACAAATATGGTGTGACATAAAGTATTGCAACGACCGCCATTTTATTCTCTAGGGTGTCTGAAAAAAAAAATTGATATAATGTTTATGGGTTCTAAGTAATTTTCTAGCAAAAAAAAATGATTTTAACTTGTAAACAACAAGTTTGAAAAATAGGCCTGGCCCTCAAGTGGTTAAATACCAACAAAAGAAAGCTCTATCTATCTCAAAAAAGTATATAAAATGTATCTGGGTGCATTGCAGTCAGCGACTGAGTAATTATCAGTCAAACTATCACAGCACTGAAAAATGAAGGATGGCCTGGTAGTAGAGGGGTACCGTATATACTCGAGTATAAGTCGAATTTTTCAGCACATTTTTTTGTGCTGAAAGTGCCCCCCTCGACTTATACTCCAGTCAAGCACTTTTCTGTAGCAAAAAAATTCATTTTCCGAACCGACTTTGGGGCCCCATATCTCAGGGCCGCTTGAAGTTCCTAGCGCTAAGTGGCCCCAAGATACGGGGCCCCAAAATCGGTTCGGAAAATATCATTCTCTGCTGCAGAAAAGTGCTTGACATTTTCTGAACCGAATTTGGGGCTCCATATCTCAGGGCCACTTTGTGCTAGCAACCCCAAATTTGGTGTGCAAACCCAGTGGAACTGGTTTTATGACATATCCGAAGCTGGGGTTCCTAGCACTAAGTGGTCCTGAGATACGGGGCCCCAAAACCGGTTCGGAAAATGTCATTCTCTGCTGCAGAATAGTGCTTGACATTTTCTGAACTGATTTTTGGGGCCCTATATCTCGGGGCCACTTGGTGCTAGAAACCCCAGCTTTGAAAATTTTATGGTGCTAGTTCCACTGGGTTTGCACACCAAATTTGGGGTTCTTAGCACTAAGTGGCCCCGAGATACGGGGCCCCAAATTCGGTCAACTGTGTCCATCTGCAGCAATGTCATTTCGGGACCCTTTGGGTTCAGAGACCCCAAATTTTGGCTGCAGCTAGGGGACATCTAGGAACCCTTAACTACCGAGTTTGAAGTTCAGGGGACCTATGGCTGCAAATGGGCACAGTGAGGCATGCAAATGGGCACAGTGATGCTGCAAATGGGCATTGTTGACCCTCTTTTCCACTTACAGTAGCTGTGCATTTCTCACCCTCGTCTTATACTCGGGTCAATAAGTTTTTCCCATTTTTTTGTGGTAAATTAGGGCCTCGACTTATACTCGGAACGACTTATACTCGAGTATATACGGTATATTGTAGGCTAACAATTCAATGTTTAAAGTGATGATTGCGGATTCTCGCACACCTTGCATTGCTCGTTGGTTGCGTAGCGTGTCCTGGCACAGGTTGGTGAAGAGCCACCGTGGCTTCTCCCTCCCACCATAAATAGTTCTCAAGCTGTTCTCTCAGCAGCCAAAACCTCGGCCTCTCCTCCAGCAGGCAGATGGAATAAAGTTTAACTGACTCACTCCTCCAGTTCTCCCTTTCCTTCTCCACATTCCTCCATCTGCAGGCAGGAGGGCCAAACCAGACAACCATTAACCCCATCCTAGCCGAGCTCACACCTAGGAAGAGCAGCACAGGCAGAGCTGATTATACTATTTGCTTAATGGCCCATTTCCTCTGTTTATGTGAGCTGCACTCTGCACATTAGGGATGGACATTTAGTGTGAAAGCAGGCATTAAAGCAAATAAATACTCCCCGACCACTAAATAATACCCACATCCCAAACCGCTCTGCGCTTTTTCTAATCACCTTTATAAAGGGCAAGGTCATGGAAGAAAAAAGTTTTCATGCCATTATATTGGTGTCTGATGCCTGATATTGGTAATGTTCAACCAATCCAGGTCATTAGAACCTAGATCAGCCATTCTCAACCAGAGTTCCGTGGAACCCTAGGGTTCCTCCAGAGGTGGCTTAGGGGTTCCTTGAGCTGTGGCTGATTTACCTCCTGTTTGATGGTGCCTACATAGTTCTGAGCCAATGCCACTTGGAGGAGCCAGTGCTATGACACCAATGATGTTTATAGCTCTCTGCAAGGGGGCTATTCTTACACTGACCACCAAAATAACCCCCAATGAATGGGTTTTATCGGGGGTTCCCCGAGACCTGAAAATAATTTTAAGGGTTCCCCTGGTCTAAAACTGTTGAGAAAGGCTGACCTAGATATTCAATATCAGATACAATTTAGCAGGGTCACCATACATTAGCTTAATAATAACGGTATGACTGATTTGCCTCCCTAGGTAATTTTTTCATTGTTTTTTTAGAACTTATAAAGTTTTTATTTGCTACACTTTTTTAATACTCTAATTATATTTTATTCTATGCTAATAAAAGGACAATGGACAAAAAAATACATTACACAGTAATGTTTGGTCATTTTTTTTTTTTAATTTTTGTTAATTAAAGCAAAACCCCAACCAAAAATAACACTTTAGAAAAAAAAATGACATCCACATGTTTCTGCAGTATTCAGCTTCGATCCGGAGATTACTCACGCAGTACATCTTATCTGCCACTAAATGTCTGATGTCCAGCCCACTTCTTCAGAGCCCACGTGTCCTGGACCCACCACCGACCAATGACTGGACAGTGAAAGGAGAAGCAGCACAGTGAGGAAACAACTAAAAAACTCCATCACCTATCTCCCTTGGACCTTGCTTTGGGGATACAACCATTTTCCCCCTTCTTTATCTGCATGTTCCCCCTTGGCCAAATTACAAATGTGGTTCGAGTATAAGCTTTTTCACTCTGTCTCTTCAGACACCAGTCCACTCACCTCTCTATTCGATAATCTGGATTTAGCCACAGGTATTCAATTTTCTTCTATAGGTAACCTTTTGCATGCAGACTGGCCTCAATTAAGGCACTTTCTGCACTCACATCCAAATCCAGTCTATCATGAATGCTGCTGCCAGACTCATCTACCTTACCAACCGCTCAGTGTCCGCCACCCCTCTCCGCCAGTCTCTTCACTGGCTTCCCATTGCCCAACAAATAAAATTCAAAACACTAACAATAACATAAAAACCATTTACAACTCTGCCCCGAGCTACATCACCAAACTTGTCTCCAAACATCACCCAAACCCTTCTCTCCGCTCCTGCCAAGACCTATTTCCCTCAAGCTCCCTTGTCTCCTCCTCCCATGCTCATCTCCAGGGGTCTGCAGAGCCCTTCCCATCCTCTCTACTGGCTCTACTCTACTATCTTCTACTCTGGCTGTCTTTTGGTGATCCCTGAAAATTCATCTCTTCAGGGAAGCCTATCATGCCTCCAACTAATCTTTTATCACTTCCATTAGCTCATCCCTCACAGTTACAACCTTTTGTACCACTTGCCCCACCCTATTAAATTGTAAGCTCTTATGAGCAGGGCCCTCTTAACCCTCTTGTATTTTATTGTATTGTAACTGTACAGTCTCCCTTTTATACTGTAAAGTGCTGCATAAACTGTTGGCACTATATAAATCCTGTATGATAACAATAATAACAACACCAGAATTCTAACAGCGCTCCTGCATACAGTGGGGAAAAATATTATTTGATCCCCTACAGACTTTGTAGGTTTCCCACTTACAAAGAAATGAAGAGTCTACAATTTTAATCATAGGTGTATTTTAAGAAGTTTAGAAGTTTGTTCTGCATTTTTGGTTGATATTTTGTCTCTAACATTTAAAATACACCTATATCAACCAAAAATGCAGAAAAAACACATACAAATGTTATAAATTGAGTTTCAGTTGAGTAAAGTAATTATTTGATCCCCAAACATGACTTAGTAGTTGGTGGAGAAACCCTTGTTGACAAGCACAGAGGTCAGACGTTTCTTGTAGTTGGTTACCAGCATAGGCGTGCGCAGCCTATTGCATAAGGGTGTGCACCCCAGAGGTAAAACACACATGCGCGCGCGTGTGTGTGTGTGTGTATATATATATATATATATATATATATATATATATATATATATATATATATATACATACACACTATAATGTCAAAAGTACACACACATGAACTTTAATGGTATTCCAGTCTTAGTCCGTAGGGTTCAATATTAAGCTGGCTCACCCTTTGCAGCTATAACTGCTTCAACTCTTCTGGGAAGTCTGTCCATAAGGTTTAGGAGTGTGTCTATGGGAATGTTTGATCATTCTTCCAGAAGTGCATTTGTGAAGTCAGGCACTGATGTTGGATGAGAAGGCCTGGCTCACAGTCTCCGCTCTAATTCATCCCAAAGGTGTTCTTTCGGGTTGAGGTCAGGACTCTGTGCAGGCAAGTCATGTTCCTCCAAGCCAAACTCGCTCATCCATGTCTTTATGGACCTTGCTTTGTGCACTGGTCCAAATCATTTGATGGAGGGAGGATTATGGTGTGGGGGGGAGGGGGATTATGGTGTGGGGGGGGGATTATGGTGGGGGGTTGTTTTTCAGGGTTTGGACTTGGCCCCTTAGTTCCAGTGAAGGGAACCCTTAAGGCGTCATCATACCAAGACATTTTGGACAATTTCATGCTCCCAAATTTGTGGGAACAGTTTGGAGATGGCCCCTTCCTGTTCCAACATGACTGCACACCAGTGCACAAAGCAAGGTCCATAAAGACATGGATGAGCAAGATTGGGTTGGAGGAAAATTAAACTTCAAGTGCAAAAATTCACATTATAAGAGTAACTAAAACATAAAAAAGTGTAACAATCTAAAAAATAAAAATTCCAAAGTGCTATAATAATGGGAACCTGCCAACTAAAAAGTTGTTGCACTTGAAGTTAATTTGTATTGCAATTATCTGTAGAGGGGTTTCCACCATCCCTGCTAAGTAAAAAAAAAAAAAGATGTCTTATTATCATTTTGATGTGTATTACATGTGAAATCACATATCACTGTTATATATTGCACTTGTAGTTAATCTGTATGGCAAATATCTATAGGAGGGGTTTCCACCATCCCTGCTAAGTTTGATTTTTTATTTATTTTTTCAGTTTGATGTGTATTATATGTGACGTTACATATCACCGGTATTGTGGTAATATTGCCATTTATTGAGATTTCCATACATTAGAGGGTTCTTATTGTTAAGTTATTGATCAGTAAGTTAGCGCTGCAATTTTTTTTTTTGTGGTGTGGGAACACATAACAGTGCTTAGCGGCCGGCCTTCTACTGACACTTTTTTATTTGACCTCCAGTAGTTTATTGTTAATAGTAGTGTGGTGATTACGTATTATACTAAAGATCGGCATGTGGCATTAATAAACATTAACACATTTCAGTTGTGCCCCCCCATGAACAATGTGCCTGGCTGCAGACTTCAGCTTCCTATCCCTGCACTCAGTGCACTGATGGGGACTGATTGGCATTGATAGGCTGCACTGATTGGCAGCATTTATGGGCAGTAATTGGCAGCACTGATGGGCAGCACTGATTGGCACTGATAGGAGGCACTGATAGGCAGCACTGACTGGCAGCTCTGAGTGGCACTGATAGGCAGCACTAAGCGGCACTGATTTGCAGCACACATGGGCACTGATTGGAACTGATAGGCAGCACTCATGGGCACTGGCAGCATTGATTGGCATGGATGGGCAGTACTGATTGGCACTGAAAGCAGCACCGATAGGCAGCACTGATGGGCACTGATAGGCAGCACTCATGGGCACTGATTGGCAACATTGATTGGCACCGATAACAGCACTGATAGGCAGCACTGATTGGCAGCATTGATTGGCACTGATGGGCAGCGCTGATTGGCACTGATAGTGGCAATGATAGGCAGAACTGATGGGCAGCGCTGATTGGCACTGATAGCGGCACTGATAAGCAGCACTAATAGCGGCACTGATAGACAGCACTGATTGGCATTGATAGCGGCACTGATTGGCACTTATAGGCAGCATTGATAGACAGCCTTGATTGGCAGCACTGATGGGCACTGATTGGCAGCACTGATTGGCAGCACTGACTGGCGGCACTGACTGGCGGCACTGATGGGCAGCAGTGGTGGGCACTGATGGGCAGCACTGATTGGCACTGATGGGCAGCAGTGATGGGCACTGATTGACAGTATTGATTGGCATTGATGGGCAGCACTGTTTGGCACTGATGGGCAGCAATGTTTGGCACCGATGGGCAGCAGTGATTGGCACTGATGGGCATCACTTATTGGCACTGATTGGCAGCAGAAATTTCAACTAATGGGCAGCAGCACTCATTGACACTGACAGAGGAGAGGAGCTTTACATGCAGTAGATCGTGGCAAGAGCTTGGTGTGTGAAACTGTCATGATGTAATGTATCTGCATGCAGTGTGAAGACCAGCTGTCACAACTCAGGGGCGATGTCGGGGGAGGGGCAGGACAGAGCAGCTATCAAACAGCCAATGATTGGGCTGTCTAAGAAAGGGGGCGGGGCCACATACATGTAGCGGCCCGCCCAGACCACATCCCATTGGCTGGTGTTTGATGGCTGTTCGGTCCCGCCCACCCCCGACATCACTTCAGACTTCTGACAGCTCCTCTCTCCCTGCAAGCAGTTTTACACACAGTGAGCGGCTCTCTCCTCACGATCGGATCTGCTGTATGTGAATGTGATTCACAGGCAGCGCGGGCCACACAGCGCTTGGATGGAACATTTGACAGCGAATCTCGGGAGACAGCATGGCGATTAGGGTGTGCCCAGGCACACCCGGCACACCCCGTGTGCACGCCTATGGTTACCAGGTTTGCACACATCTCAGGAGGGATTTTGGTCCACTCTTCTTTACAGATCTTCTCTAAATCCTTAAGGTTTCTTGGCTGTCGCTTGGCAACTCGAAGTTTCATCTCACTTCATAGATTTTCCATAGGATTAATGTCTGGAGACTGGCTAGGCCACTCCATGACCTTAATATGCTTCTTCTTGAGCCACTCCTTTTGTTGCCTTGGCGGTATGTTTTGGGTCATTGTCATGCTGGAAGACCCATCCACGACCCATCTTCAGTGGTCTGGCTGAAGGAAGAAGGTTCTCATCCAAGATTGACAGAGGTCCCTTCCACAGCAAAAAATTATTTGTTTAATGCGTTTACGTGATTTTTTCCGGATGTTGACTGATCCTTTTTTATTTTCTCAATGAATAAAAGATGAGTGCGGATTGGTCATTTTGAGCGCATCTCCACTTGTTGTTCTTTAACTTTCCCAGTTTACAGTATATACATATTTGCTTGTCTGTTTCATATAAAGACCTTTTCCTTTATTTTCACCTGGTAATCCATTCAGTAAGTCTTGCTTACAAGTTACTTATAAATGAAAAAGTGGGTTGTTATCATGTTTTGTTATAGGACTTCTATGAGTACCATCCCTACATAAGCCCTCTCTCTCTTTGTCTTCTCATTCTCCCAATTACGCCTCTTCATTTTTCCCAAGCTCCCCCACCTCCTTCCTGGACGCCTCCTCATTCCCCTTTCAGTCTTCCGGGACTTCTTCCCGAGCTCCTCCTTATTTCCCCATCTTTCTTCCCAAGCTCTTAGTCATTCCCCCATCATTCTTTCTGAGCTCCTCCCCATTTTCCCCAGTTCCTTTTGCGCTCCTCCCCATTCTTGCCCAGTTCTTTTCAAGCTTCCTCCTCATTCATCCTGAGCTCCTGCTCATTCTTATGCATTTTCTCTTGAGCTCCTCTTCATTCTTCACCAGTTTTTCATGAGCTCCTCCTCGTTCTTCCCAGTTCTTCCTGAGCCCCTCTTCGTTCTTCCTGCGCTCCTCTTCATGTGTAAGGAATGGATACAAATTTTCTGTATTATTTAGGTTGGCCATACATGATTCTTTTTTTTTTTTTTCAACCAGCGGGTTGAATCCTTCCCGCTGTGGTATTGTATTCTGACAGTGGGGAGCCTCCTACACCAGCAGGTCTTTTTTCTGTCGTCACTTATCTATGTTTCTATGTTTTAATAGGGCCTCGCTGCGACTGTGTGCAATGCACGTGATTGCAGCGCAGTAGTGTGGCATTATAGCCATAGCTCCCAACTGTCCCTGATTTGGAGCAATGTCCTTCTGTCCCTCATTCCTCCTCATTTGTCCCTCATTTTGGTCTGATCTATATAGATGTATATAAAATGTACTTTTTATTTATCAAAAAGTATTTCCCAGCGCTAAACCTTTCATCTGATTTCTAAATTGCTGCTGTTTTTTTGTACAATTCTCCTTTTAGTGGGCGTGGCAAGGGGTGTGTCCTATGCCTGCATACTTTTGCTGATAGGTGTTCCTCATTCCCATCTCAAAAAGTTGGGAGGTTTGATTATAGGGTTAAATCAGGCGGCAAGGAGGATGATATAACACCTCCCCACTGCATGTCAAATGCCTTCTGAAAAGCACTGTGACTGGAAGGAGAGAGCCTGAGATGGGTACAGCGGGAATTTCTTACAGATCCTGACCTGGAGTGAAGAACAGGTGCATGGCTTCCGGGGTCTGCAGCCTGCAGGCGCTAACACAGGAAAAATTTGAGCGGGTAGCGGGGAGTTGTGGGAGAGGGCCAGGACGCCTTCCAGGCAATGCCCTCCCAGCAGAACCAAACCTCCGTGCTGTACCAGTCAGCTCCTTTGGCTCTCTCCTTCCAGTTCTTGCAGTTTTCCACACAAACATCTGTCAGTTTCCTCAGTGAGGCATCAAGGGCCGGATAGGGACAGCTAAAGGGCCAGATGTGGCACTGGGGTCGCAGTTTTGCCAGATCTGTGTTATTGCCTGTTTAGATCTCTTTTGTTCCAAAGGTGGGAAGACCCACATATACTTTTTCACAGTGGTGCTCTTGGAGAAGGCGGTCACAAGAATTACCTAGTGTGGAACCATTTTCACACTGTAGGACTCTGTTTATGGATTCAAAGTGGTTCCAAAGGCAGAAGTTTTTTTTTTTTTTTAACGCATTCTATGCATCAAGGTAAAAAAGACCTTATGGTAGCAGCTCCCCCCAGCCCCTTTTTAAACTTACCTGAGCCCCATCTTGATCCAGCGATGTGCATGAGAGCAGTGGCTCTCCTGGTTCTCTCCCTCCTCATTGGCTCACACATCAGCGGGAGCCATTGGCTCCTGCTGCTGTCAATCACAGCCAGTGAAGCAATGAGGAGAGAGTGGGGGGCAGTGCTGAGCCACGCTCGCTCTGTGTGTGAATGGACAATGTCCATTCACAGGAGCGCTGCTCGGGAGCAAGCTTGCTAGAGTGCTCCCATAGCAGGAGGATTGCTATTGCGGGCACTCGGCAGGGGGGAGGAGCCAGGACCACCAGCGGGGGACCCAAAAAGAAGAGGATCAGGGCTGCTCTGTGCAAAACCATTGCACAGAACAGGTAAGTATAACATGATTGTTATTTTTTTTTACAAAAAAAACAAAAAACAACCTTTAGGATCACTTTTGTATTGTATGTTTTTATTTCAATTTTTTTTCTTTATACCAAGTTGAGCTTGTGAGTTATATTTTTCGAAACAGTTTGTTGGTTTATTCATATATATGTTTAGTGGTTGCAGTATCTTTGCATTATTTTAAGTGTAGCACTGCACAGTTATGAAGATATTAATTATTTCATCTGAGAGCGATACACGGGAGATGCGAGCCGGCTTCACTTTAGATACATTTGAAATATAGATTTTTTTTTCTTTGTTGTGCACTAATAAAGAAGCAAGTATGTCTTTGGGTACAATTACTCAGTAGCCACGTCCTGCATATGGTGGGGAATATACAGAAGGAAGGGACGTGTCTGTACAGGTCTGTCTGTCTGGACAGGAATGTATCCCTGGAGGGGGAGTCCTCAGCTTCCATACCTCCGCCTGTCATAGAGACAACCATGTCAGTTTGACAAGATGCTCTCATTTAGACATTCCTGGATTGAGGCAAGTTCAACATGCAAGCCTTTGACTCCACAATTGTTTTAGAACTACAAGTCCCAGCAAATAATGGGACTTATTTAAAGAAGGGGTTGCTGTTATTCTAGAAGGACCCTAAGATCTGATGTCATTACGGAGTAGGACAGCTTGTGTCCTGACATCACCAACTCTCCATATGTGAGCATGGGGCACACAAAACTGATTTCTGTGCCTGGCAATGACAAGATCAAATATATATTATATATATATATATATATATATATATATATATATATATATATATATATATATATATATATATAGGTAGCTCCTGGCATGTAGTGGAAATAATTGGACCCAAAAATTGTCACACCATATCTCCCAAAAGTGAATGACCACTAGTCATTCACTGTAGGACAGGTCTTCTATGGCCAGTCATTACTGATTACTGTGTGTGATTTTTTCACATTCCCAGTAGTGGGTATAGGAGAGGAAAATAGGGAAAGATGGGGAAAGAAAGAAAGAAAGAAAGAAAGAAAGAAAGAAAGAAAGAAAGAAAGAAAGAAAGAAAGAAAGAAAGAAAGAAAGGAAGGAAGGGAAGAAAGGGAAGGAAGGGAAGGAAGGGAAGGAAGGAAGGAAGGGAAGGAAGGAAGGAAGGAAGGGAAGGAAGGAAAGAAATGAATGGAGGTTGAAAGGAGATTAAAAGGAGGGAAGTAGGCGAAAGGAAGAAAGGAATGGAGAATGGAAGGAAAGAAGGAAGAACGGAAAAGGGAAGACATGGAAGAAGGAGGGAAAAAATTGAAAAGAAGAAATGGAGGATGGAAGAAAAGAAGGACAGGGAGAATAAAGGAACTGTGAAAGGAGAGAATAAATAAATTGAAAAGAAAGGAAGGAAGGAAGGAAGAAAGGAAGAAATAGAAGAGGGAAGTAGGCGAAAGGAAGGAAGGAATGGAAGATGGAAGGAAAGAAAAAGGAGGGAAGGAAGGAATAGAGGATGGAATGAAAGAAAAAAGAAGGAAGTAAGTGAAAGGAAGGAATAGAGGATGAAAGGAAAGAAAGAAATGGGGAAAGGAATGGAGGTTAATAGGAAAGAAACAAGAGGGAAGTAGGCGAAAGGAAGAAAGAAATGGAGAATGGACAGAAAGAAATAAGGGAAGTAAGTGGAAGGAAGGAATCGTGGATGGAAGAAAAGAAAAAGGGGGGAAGGAGTTGAAAGAAAGGAATGGAGGATGGAAGGAAAGAAAAAGGAGGGAAGGAGTTGAAAGGAAGGAATGGAGGATGGAAGGAAAGAAGAAGGTGAGAAGGAGGCAAAAGGAAAGAAGGAATGGAGGATATAAGGAAAGAAAAGGGAAGGAAAGAATGAATTGAGGATGGAAGGAAAGAAAAAGAAGTAAGGTAATTGAAAGGAAGGGAGGAATGGAGGATATAAGGAAAGAAAGGAAGGAAGGAATGGAGACTGGAAGGAAAGAAAGAAAGGAAGGTAGGAATTGAGGATGGAAGGAAGGAAAGAAAGAAGGAAGTAATGGAGGATGGAAGGAAATAAAATAAAAGAGAAGAAGGAAGGAAGGAAAGAAGGAGGATGGAAAGAAAAAAAAAAGGAGGGAAGTAGGTGAAATGAAGAAAGGATTAGACATGTGCAGAACGGAAAAAAATAGTTTTGTTTCGTTCTGGATATATTCGTTATGTTACTAATTTAATTTTGCTTCGTAATTCTTTTAGTGTCGTTTCGGAATCCGTTTATTTTTGTTTTGGTTCAATTTAGTTTAGTTTTAGTTAAATTTAGTTTTGTTTATTCATTTTCTAACGAATTCTAAACTTTCAGAAAGATTCGAATTAGGATTGGTCAAAAAATGATCGACCGATTTGAATTCTGTGTGAAGAATAGCTGGTTGTTAAGCAGTGGGCCAGGAAGCTGGCTGCTGCATCCTTAACATCCAATGACTCATCAGCTGTCTGCGGGCTTCCTGACAGCTGAAATGTAAACAAAACAATGCCAGCAATGGAAAATTCAGGGAAAAAACAACGTGGGGTCCCCCAAAAATCCATACAAGACCCTTATCCGAGCATGCAGCCCAGCAAGCCAGGAAAGGGGACGGGCCTCCTGAGCCATACCAGCCACACATGCCCTCAACATGTGGGGGGTGCTTTGGGGCAACTTGCCCTCATGTTGATGGGGACAAGGGTCTCTTCCATACAACCCTGGGCTGTTTTTTTTATTTTTTAATAAAGAAATTGTCAAAAACCCATTTACTGTCTTTTTTCACTTCTTACACATTTTTTGGTGAATGGGTAAGGGTATTATGTACCCCATACTCATTCACATGGGGGGGGCGGGATCTGGGGTCCCCCTTGTTCCAGGTTCCAATAAGCCCCCTGCCTGCAGACTCCCACAACCACAGCCCAGGGTTGTGGGGAAGAGACCCTTGTCCCCATCAACATGGAGACAGAGCCCCACCTGCCCCAAAGCACCCTCCCTATGTTGAGGGCATGTGGCCTGGTATGGTTCAGGAGGAAGGGGGGTGCTCACTCGTCCCCCACCCCCTTTCCTGGCCCGTCAGGCTGCATGCTCAGATTAGGGTCTGGTATGGATTTTCGGGAAACCCCATGCCGTTTTTTTTTGCCATTGTGTTCCACTTAGAATCCATACCAGACCCGAAGGGCCTGGTATGCATTGGGGCCACGCTAACAGCCCGCTGACAGCTAATGAGTCATTGGATGGTAAGTATGCGGCGGCCAGCTTAACAACCAGCTATTCTTCACACAGAATTCAAACTGTTCAATCAGTTTTTGAGCAATCCAAATTCTAATCGTTCTGAAAAATTGGAATTGGTTAAAAAAGGAATAAACAAAATAAATTTTAACAAATTTCAACAAAATTCGTTACTATTCGTTACTATTTCATTCGGAGATTCTGATACATTCGAATCCCCGCATAACCAAAAATTAGTCTGAATTTTTTATTCAGACCAAAACAAATTGTACATGTCTAGAAAGGATGGAAGGAAAGAAAGGAAGGAAGGAATGAAGGATGAAAGTAAAGAAAGAGGAGGGAAGTAGGCAAAAGAAAGAAAGGAATGGTGGATGGATAGAAAGTTACATAGTTACATAGTAGGTGAGGTTGAAAAAAGATACACGTCCATCAAGTCCAACCTATGTGTGTGATTATGTGTCAGTATTACATTACATATCCCTGTATGTTGCGGTCATTCAGGTGATTATCTAATAGTTTCTTGAAGCTATCAATGCTCCCCGCTGAGACCACCGCCTGTGGGAGGGAATTCCACATCCTTACTGCTCTTACAGTAAAGAACCCTCTACGTAGTTTAAGGTTAAACCTCTTTTCTTCTAATTGTAATGAGTGGCCCCGAGTCTTATTAAACTCTCTTCTGCGAAAAAGTTTTATCCCTATTGTGGGGTCACCAGTACAGTATTTGTAAATGGAAATCATATCCCCTCTCAAGCGTCTCTTCTCCAGAGAGAATAAGTTCAACGCTCGCAACCTTTCCTCATAACTAAGATCCTCCAGACCCTTTATTAGCTTTGTTGCCCTTCTTTGTACTGGCTCCATTTCCAGTACATCTTTCCTGAGGACTGGTGCCCAGAACTGGACAGCATACTCCAGGTGCGGCCAGACCAGAGTCTTGTAGAGCGGGAGAATTATCGTTTTATCTCTGGAGTTGATCCCCCTTTTAATACATGGCAATATTCTGTTTGCCTTATTAGCAGCAGCTTGGCATTGCATGCTATTGCTGAGCCTATCATCTACTAGGACCCCCAGGTCCTTTTCCATCCTAGATTCCCCCAGAGGTTCTCCCCCCAGTGTATAGATTGCATTCATATTTTTGCCACCCAAATGCATTATTTTACATTTTTCTACATGGAACCTCATTTGCCATGTAGTCGCCCACCCCATTAATTTGTTCAGGTCTTTTTGCAAGGTTTCCACCTCCTGCGGAGAAGTTATTGCCCTGCTTAGCTTAGTATCGTCTGCAAATACAGAGATTGAACTGTTTTTCCCATCCTCCAGATCATTTATAAACAAATTAAATAGGATTGGTCCCAGCACAGAACCCTGGGGAACCCCACTACCCACCCCTGACCATTCTGAGTACTCCCCATTTATCACCACCCTCTGAACACGCCCTTGTAGCCAGTTTTCAATCCAGGTACTCACCCTATGGTCCATGCCAATGGACCCTATTTTGTACAGTAAACGTTTATGGGGAACGGTGTCAAATGCTTTCGCAAAATCCAGATACACCACGTCTACGGGCCTTCCTTTATCTAGATGGCAACTCACCTCCTCATAGAAGGTTAATAGATTGGTTTGGCAAGAACGATTCTTCATGAATCCATGCTGATTACTGCTAATGATATCGTTCTTATTACTAAAATCTTGTATATAGTCCCTTATCATCCCCTCCAAGATTTTACATACTATTGATGTTAGGCTAACTGGTCTGTAATTCCCAGGGATGTTTTTTGGGCCCTTTTTAAATATTGGTGCTACATTGGCTTTTCTCCAATCAGCTGGTACCATTCCAGTCAATAGACTGTCTGTAAAAATTAGGAACAACGGTCTGGCAATCACCTGACTGAGTTCCCTAAGTACCCTCGGATGCAAGCCATCTGGTCCCGGTGATTTATTAATGTTAAGTTTCTCAAGTCTAATTTTAATTCCGTCCTCTGTTAACCATGTAGGTGCTTCCTGTGTTGTGTCATGAGGATGAACACTGCAGTTTTGGTTACTGAAGCCCCCCGATTCACTCGTGAAGACTGAGGAGAAGAATAAATTCAATACCTTTGCCATCTCCCCATCCTTTGTAACCAGATGTCCTTCCTCATTCTTTATGGGGCCAATATGGTCTGTCCTCCCTTTTTTACTGTTTACATACTTAAAGAATTTCTTGGGATTTTTTTTGCTCTCCTCCGCTATGTGTCTTTCATGTTCTATCTTAGCCGTCCTAATTGCACCCTTACATTTCTTATTGCATTCTTTATAAAGTCTGAATGCTGAGGATGATCCCTCAACCTTGTATTTTTTGAAGGCCTTCTCAAAAAATAAAGAAAGAAAGGAATGAAGGAAGGAATGGAGGATGGAAGGAAAGAAAAAGGAGGAAAGGAAGGCATGGAGGATGGAAGGAAAGAAAAATAAGGGAAGAAGGTGAAAGGAAGGAAGGAAAGAAGGAGGATGAAAAGAATGAAAATGGAGGTTAGTAGGCGAAATGAAGAAAGGATGGAAGGAAAGAAAGAAGGACAGGAATGAAGGGTGGAAGGAAAGAAAAAGGAGGGCAGGAAGGCATGGAGGATGGAAGGAAAGGAAAAGGAGAGAAGTAGGTGAAAGGAAGCAAGGAATGGAGGATGGAAGGAAAGAAAGAAAAAAGGAAGACATGGAAGAAGGAGGGAGGAAAATGAAAGGAAGGAAAGGAGGATGGAAGGAAAGAAGGAAGGAAGGGGAGAATAAAGGAACTGTGAAAGGAGAGGAAACAAATTGCGGAAGAAATAATGGCCGAAGGTGCAAAACTGATAGCATTTCACATTGGATAACATCAATAAATCTAAACTTTTAGTGGGTAAAGCAGTATTAAATCCAAATGCAAACATTTGTTATATTGCAGTTTACCAATTCTTAGGTGTGGTGGCTGCATTCATTTTCTTTTTTTTAAATTTAGGCTTTCTTCGATTTTCATCTGGTGATCTGACCAGTAAGTGAACAAGCTCTCTTCCAGATGTATCAGTTTACAGGGATGAGAAAAAATATTTAACTCTGATAAGGGAGCTTACAATGATCAACTTTTACTTATTTATTAAAATACTGCTAATGCTCTTGGTGTACCTAATAGACGGGTGGTCCTCCAGAATACCTACTATTCCCTTTCAAATATCACTTGCAATGTTTTTGCACTTCTTTTTGCACTGAATATTTTTATCTACCATCAGGTTTAGGTTTAACGTTCACATATGAATTCTTGGGGTATCAACCACTAAAATTTGAGTGGTATTCTTTAAATAGGGTCCCCATATTTTTATAGTCATCGGATTAGCGCTGCACTTATTTTTTATTGCAACGTTTAACATTTTTTGGTTTGGGGTTTAATACAGTACTGTTTGGTACACTCTACAAATGTGCTGAAAAATGACATCTGAAGTGGTCAGACTCTGCGGGGTTGATCCACTAAAGGCAAATAGACGTTGCACTTTGCAAAGCGCAGTTTCACTCTGCAAGAGCTTAGTAAATGAGCAGAAGCTCTGCTGACTTCCATCATCCATGTGCAAGCAAAAATGCTGTTTTTTTATTTTTCTATACAAGTGGGTATTATTTGCAAAGTGAATCTTTACCTCATTTACTAAGCTTTGGCGCAACTGCTCTTACAGCGTGCAACTGCCCTTTGCAAAGTGCACAGTCTATTTTTTTTTCTTTTTGTAAAACAGCCCCTGCATGTCAGTTTTAGCCCATATTACACACAATAGTCTGCAGACTTTCCCCTTTGTACTCAGTTCTGGTATACTTCTCTCCTGGAAAGTATGACGCATCTGGATAGATGGAGGTGGGGGGTTGGGGTTGGTCTGAGATGCTGCTGTCTTTCCCTTTAAGATATGCTTCGGAAATACATGGTTCACGTCTTTTTTTTTTTTTGAGCTATAGATGGGAGAGGAGTTTCTAGAGGAAAAAAAAGAGCAGAAAACTTAATCTGCCTCCTCCTCCACCCAGTGTTTTCATTAAGACAATAAGGGGTTAAACAATGTAACACATCATCAAGTTGGAAAAGTCTGTCTCAGCAGCCAAATCCTCGCTGCACCACTCCCACCCCCATCATTGCGGTTGGTCCAGAGGAACTTTATGGAATTAAAAAAAAAAAAAAAAGAATTAAAAAAGGAGACTGGCTTTTTTCTTTTTTTTTTCTTTCTTTAAGAACTCGGCTTCTTTTGCATATATTTTCTTTCATGGGCCATTGAAAACCTAAACTCTATCTGTTTTTTTTTTTGTTGTTTTTTTTTATTTAATCATTTTCTCTTTGTTAATATTCAAATTCAAAATTACAAACATCAAAATCAACATACATATTTTCTTTCTTTAAGAACTCGGCTTCTTTTGCATATATTCACTTTCACGGGCTGTTGAAAATCAAAGCTCTATCTGGGTTTTTTTTGTTAATTTTTTAAATCATTTTCCCTTTGTTAATATTCCAATTTAAAATTACAAAATTCAAAATCAACATATATATATTTTCTTTCTTTAAGAACTCAGCTTCTTTTGCATATATTCTCTTTTACGGGTCATTGAAAATCGAAGCTGTTTTTCTTTTGTTAATTTTTGTAATCATTTTCTCTTTGTTACTATTCCAATTCGAAAATTACAAACATCAAAATCAACATACAGGCATATATATACTGTATATCTATCAATAAGCCCCAAAAAATAAAAAAAGATCTATATCCTTTTCTCTACCAGAGAATACAACTTTCATTTAAGCAGTCTATTGATTGGCCCAATGGTGTTACAAAAAAGCATAGCCTTAAAGTGGTTCTAAAGTCGAAATATTTTTTTACCATAACCCCTGTGCGCCGGCGCCTTTCATGCTGTATGTTCATGATCATGTGATCGCAGTGATTGGCTGTCACAGCAGTCACATGATCGGCAAGGTCTCGATCACAAGGAGTGATCGGAAGCTTTCCATTAGGGCGCGCACTCTCGGCACAGCTGTGTTTGCAGTTTGCTACGCAAATATGCGGCCACTCGGCGCCAATGCCCACCCGCCGAGAGCTCGCATATTTGTTTACTGTCAGTGTGAAGGGTTAATGCATTTCTTGTATTAAGGTAAAAAATGTTTAGGCATCAGTTTTGGCCCCTCCCACCCCCTTATACTTACCTGAGCTCTCATTTGATCCAGCGCTGTCTGCAGTTCTTCTCTCCCCGCACTTCTGTGTCCTGCTGGCTTTGCTGGGGCACCGGGAGCCATTGGTGCTATGGGACACGGCTTTCAGTGGGGGGGGTATGGGACAGAGAGGAGGGGCAAGGAGCACCGGCGGGGCTCCGGAGAAGAGGAGGTTCTGGTCCACTCTGTGCAATTCCACTGCACAGAGCAGGTAAGCATAAAGATGTTTGTTAATAACCACTTCAATACAGGGCACTTATACACCTTCCCGCCCAGGCCAATTTTCAGCTTTCAGTGCTGTCGCACTTTGAATGACAATTGCGCGGTCATGCTACTCTGTACCCAAGCTACATTTTTATCATTTTGTTCCCACAAATAGAGCTTTCTTTTGGTGGTTATTTGATCACCTCGGGTTTTTATTTTCTGCTAAACAAATAAAAAAAGACCGAACATTTTGAAAAAAAATGTTTTTTTTTGTTTCTGTTACAAAACTTTGTAAATAAGTAAGTTTTCTCCTTCACTGATTGGCACTGATAAGGTAGCACTGATGGGCACCAATGAGGTGACACTGATGAGATGGCACTGATGATGGGCACTAATATGCGGCACTGATGGGGCACTGATATGCAGCACTGATGGGTACACATAGGTGGCACTGAAAGACAGCACTGATAGGCAGCACGGATGGGCACTGATAGGTGGCACGGATGGGCACTGATAGGTGACACGGATGGGCATGGATGGGCACTGATAGGTGGCACTGATTACCTTGTAAAAAATTAGTGATGACATCATCACTGTGTTGTATATAGCCTGTGCAGAGAGCTGAGCTGTGGGAGGGGCCCAGTAGCTCCACCCAGTAAAGGCTGTTTGCAGAGAACTACAGGAGGGGCGGAGACAAGACCAGTCACCCTGTACAATGAGAGAGAGCAGCAGTGAGAGGTCTTTATCACACTGGATTACAAATCTGGAAGGAATACACAAAGAACGCCAAGATTCAAGGAAGAATACACATGATGACTAGATTTAGATAATATCTGCTTATCCTGGAGTTTAGCTTTCAAGTGATTATAAAGGCAAAGGTTATTTTTTACTTTAATGCATTCTCTGTAATGAAGGTAAAAAAGTCTGTCAAGGGCTGAACCCCCCAGCCCCCCTCTCTTAAACACTTACCTGAGCCCTCTCTCGATCCAGCACTGTGCCCATCTGCATCAGCTGTTCCCCCCTCTCTCTTCTCACAGGAAACTCTGCAGCAGGAGGAGGCATGGGCTCCTGCTGCTGTCAGTCAAAACCTGTGAGGAAGGAGCGGGGGCGGAGCCGAGCTGTGTGTGTCAAAGGATTCGCATAACCCAGCTCATGAGCGCGCCCAGAAGAGTGCCCCCATAGCAAGCGGTTTTCTATGGGGGGGCACCCATTGAAGAATAGGAGTGGAGAGCACCAGCTGGGGACCCCAGAAAAAGAGGACCGGGCCGATTTGTGCAAAACCATTTTACAGAGCAGGTGAGTATAACATGGCTGTTATTTTAAAGAAGAAAATGAAAAATTTACAGTCGCTTTAAGATAAACCTTGCTGCAAAAAAAAAAATTTTTGCCTAAAATATAGGTCCTAGTAATGTACGATTAAAGACAATATACCCCCGAAATAAATGAAAACCCCAAAATACCACTACTTGAAGCAAAAGCCCACTTAATTAAAGGGAAGCCTTGCTGCAATTAAAAAATGTCCCCTTTGTCAGCTTTCCCCATGAGTAAGCTGCGGGAGCAGAACGAAACGCATTGGGGCGGGGCCTGGCGGGGGTCCAGGCTGAGACTGCCACTTACCATCATACAGTGGGGCTTGACTTGATGTGCGGCTCCTGGGACACCCAGCCACTTTCTACTGTTGTCTGAAGCATAGACGAGCTCCCTTCTCAGCCGCCACTCACAACGACAGGTACCGGACTTTATTCCCATACAGCCTGAGCGGTTCAGACTCACATCCCTTTTATGGCTCATTCACATTAGCAGTTGAAGGACTGCAAAAACCCACAGTTACACCATGTTTTTACCATCCCCTTTAGTTTAGGAGGGCTGAGTATTCTGATGTGAAGGGGGGGTGGGGGGCTTGGGACTCTGATATAAAGGGAGGATTTGAGAACTCTGATGTGAAAGGAAGGGACTTAGGACTTTGATGTAAAAGGGGGGCTGAGAACTCTGCTGTGAAATTGGGAGACTTAGGACTCTAAAGGAAAAAGAAGGGGTGAGGACTCTGATGTAAAAGTGTGTGGGGGGGCTGAGGACCCTTATGTAAAAGGAGGGACTGAGAACTCTGATGTGAAAGTGGGGGGGACTGAGGACTCTCATATAAAGGGAGTGACTGAGAACTATAATGTGAAGGAGGGAGACTTAGCACTTTGACATAAAGGGGGGGGGGCTGAGAAGTCTGATGTAGAAGAAAAGGAATGAGGACTTAGATAGATGTGGGGGGGCACTGTGGACTCTGATATAAAGGGGGGGATTGAGAACTCTGATGTGGAAGGGGGGACTTAGCACTTTGATGTAAAGGGGGAGGGGCTGAGAACTCTGATGTGAAAGTGAAGGGCTGAGAAGTCTGATGTAGAAAAAGGGGACTGAGGGCTTTGATGTAAAAATGTAAAAGGGGGAAGGAGGGAGATGAGTATTCTGATGTGAAGGGGGGGTAGGCAGCTTAGGACCAGGGGCAGCATGTCCATTAAGGGCGCACAGGCGCTGCCCCCCTCTGTCACATCGCCCCCTCTATGTAGAATGGATAGATTCATGCATGGCATGAATCTATCCATGGCCACCCCCTATTTAGGCGTCGGGTCCCTTTTCGGACGCTGGACGCATAAATTACAGCGGCGGGGGTGTTTTTTTAAGCACCTGATTAGAGCCATAGGATATTGAAACCACTTTGCCGACGTCATTTTGCTATATGGCAAGTGGTTAATTATGGTTAATTAGACAAACTGATTGGCCTCCATGCACAGCTGCTCCAGATTTGGCACTCTTCTGCTATTGTAAATCACCCCCACAGTATTAGAGAATAATGAGTCTTGTATTGTATTGTAGATTGGTGTGCTGATAATAATGGTTTTCTAGCTGAAATGTATCTGATGTTGGCCACACGTTATAATAGATTTTCAACTGTAATTTTTAGAATACAAATGATACGTACTAAGATTAATTAGGAACGATCGTACACATGCCCTATATGTGATAAAAAATGGTAACAACACAAAAAATATTTCACTGTAAAGTTTTGGCACCGAATAGTTTTCTGATGGGTGGAATATGGTTGTGGTTCTATCAGAGACAGCATAGCAAGTCCTACGTGTCATCCCATTCAACACAGATACAGCACACAAGGGGTTAACACACCCTCATCCCAACATGGTGGGCGGGGCCATGCCAATCATTCTTTTATCTTTTATCCTGCAGCCTCAATGGGAACAAATATGAAATTTGACTTCACTTTTTTAATGAATTGCTCCAAAAAAAAAAAAGTTTGGGGTTTTTCATAAGAAAACCTAGACGTGGCTTAATTTGATCGCAGCAAGAATGGAAGAATCAGATAGAAATCCATGCAGCCTGAATTTATTTAGATGTTATTTAAATATTGATATTGTTTATTTATTGATATTATTTTGTATTTATTTATTTATTTTTATGGTTGAACTAGATGGACTTGTGTCTTTTTTCAACCTGATTAACAATGTAACTGTACATCTTGCACTTGGTAGAGTGAGTAGACTGAAAATTCCCCAAAATAGGCAAGTGGAGCATTGAAACCTAAATCTAAACCCAGGAATAAAAACTAATAGTATTGCAGCTAACTGGTCCTTAGATGTGGTGGCTGTGTTAATTATTTTTTTTTTTTTTATTTTTTTTTACACTTTTTTTTACATTGTATTTTAATCTGGGAATCCTACCATTAAATCAATTCTAGTCCTGGGGTAACAACCGTACTGAGCAGCATTTGCACCCTAGGAGAATGTGTTAGGACTAGATTAAACAGCATTAGGACTACATAGCCCCTCCCTATACTTTCCATAAAAGGGAGAAGTTGTAGTTTTTTAGTAGTTTTTTAGTTTTGTAGTCAGATTCACAGAGGTAGCATAGCAGGGAACAATGCTAACTGATAAAAGTCCAGAGGTAGACACTACAGAAAGTTATTTTCTCACAAGCTTTCTTGCTGGCTGAACAGTCTTTTTTTGCATTTGCATTTGCATTTGCTAAACAGATATGATTAAATGATTTAAAAAAATGTAAAAAAGTAAAAATAAAAATAATTATATAATATTAATATTATATTATATAATCTGATATAATAAATAAATAAATAAATATATATAAATATATATATATATATATATATATATATATAAATATATATATATATATATATATATATATATATATATATATATATATGTATATATATATATATATATATATATATATATATATATATATATATATATATATATATATATATATATATTATATATATATATATATATATATATATTTTATATATATATATATATATATATATATTTATTGTTATTATTATATCAGATTATATAATATAATATTATATAATTATTTTTATTTTTACTTTTTTACATTTTTTTAAATCATTTAATCATATATATATATATATATATATATATATATATATATATATATATATATATATATATATATATATATATATATGTGTGTGTATTTCTCCTGTGCCTGCGTGGGTTTCCTCCTACACTCCAAAGACATGCTGGTAGGTTATTTGGCTCCTGTCTAAATTGGCCCTAGTATGTGAATGTATGAATGTGAGTTATAGACTTTAGATTGTAAGCTCCTTGAGAGCAAGGACTGACGTGAAAATATAATATATATGAGTGCTGCGTAAATTGATGGTGCTATATAAGTATACCTGTAATAAATAAATTAAATATATTACAATATATATTAGTATTATTATACTGGATTATATAGCACCAACAGTTTATGCAGCGCTTTACAATATAAAAAAGCGAGAGTACAGTTAACATACAATAAAATACAAGAGGGTTAAGAGGGCCCTGCTCAGAAGAGCTTACAATCTAATAGGGTGGAGCTTGTGGTACAAAAGGTTATAACTGTGGGGGATGAGCTGATGGAAGTGATTAAAAAAAAAAATTGTTGGAGGGATGATAGGCTTCCCTGAAGAGATGAAAATAATATAATAAAAAATAATACAATAAAAAAATATTATAAAATAATTTTAAAAAATCAGTGGTATATTTAACAGATCATAATAAGAGCAAACAAGAAGTAAGGAAAAAATAAGAATTAATAAGAAAATTAAAAAAAAAAAAAGAAGAAGAAAAATGTATATTTACATACACGTTAAAGTTTTAAAAGAGGAACTATCTGTTTTTCTAAAACTAAAGCAAAAGCAGATATTACATTTTAACATTAGGAGCATGCTGGAGCTTATAGTTCCACATCTGTCAGGGAATTATCACAATGAAAATCCGATTTAGAACAATAGGGCATGCAGGAAAATTCTAGGCAAGCAGCTTTAAAAAAAAAAAACTGATGTAGCCAAATCCACATAGTAGCATGCTAGGACATGTAGTGCTTCTACTGGAACTATTAACCTAAAATTTGACAAAGGGTGGGTTAGATATTGTAAATCCAGAGGGTTAGAGTCAATTCAGATCTTGTAGTTCCACATCAGCCAGAGAATTATCACAGTGAAAATCTGATTTATCACAATAGGGAATGCAAGAAAACTCTAGGCAGCCCTAAAAAATTGATGTAGCTAAATGCTCATACGAGCATGCTAGGACTTGTAGTGCCCCTACGGGAACTATTAATCTAAAATCTGACATAGGGTATGTTAGATATTTTAAATCCAGTAAGTTTTATTCAATTTAGGACTTGTAGTTCCACAAAAAGGAGAATCACAAGGTGAGAACAATGGTGAGCAGGCACACAGGTGAAGCCTTCTGTTTGGACCTTCTAAGGTCTAGATGGACCTTTTAAGGTCTGCCACCACCTGGACGGTTCCATCCAGCACCCTCTCCACCTGCATGCCACCAGTAGACACATCAGCATCTTCTGATTGGTTCTGGAAAGGCATCATAGCCCAAAAAATAAATCCAGCTTTTCTTTTAAAACCAACTACTGTCCACGTCCTCAAAGAGAATGGAACTAATTTAACAACAGTGCCTTCGTCACCACCCCTCCTTTGTTGCCAAAAGTGGTGGGGCAGGCAAGAGAAGGGAGTAGCTCATGACCTGCTCACTGTTAGATCCCACTCCTCATTGGTCTACAGTGCTTTGATGACACTCTACAGAGGGAACCTCCTGTTGTATAAGAGGGAAGGACCAGGCATTATTATTTTAGCATCAAGGCTGCAGGTTTCTGCTAAGGAGGAGACATTGAAATCAACACTGTATGCCAGCAATCTATAGGAGTTAATACCACCCCAGCTCTGTACACAAGGAGTCTGCATGACTAGATACTAGCCATGCTCAGCTTTGTGGATTTACGATCTGTGTTGCTGCTTGCAGTGACTTTATACCTAGTAACATGTCAAGGTCAGTGTTTATTCCACATTTTCTTTTTATTTTTTTTCTCTTTTTTTTATTGCGCAAACTTGCGCTTGGTCCTGTCTCAGCATGCATGGTGTTTCTTTCTTCTTCTTCTTCTTTTTTGTTTCTCCCCTAATAGCTGCGTTCTGATCCTTGCTCTTTATGGTTAATTGCAAACACTAACCAGATGTTTTCTGTAACCAGTCATCATGGCAAGAAGCCAAGAATGCACTCTAAATCATTTTCATTCCCTGTGCTTGGGTAGGCTTTTTTTTTTCCAATCAGGAAAATTAAGCGTGCTCTGGATAGTCATTTGCTAACGTGGCTTTCAAGCTATTCTTGAAAAAGTTTTAAGGATGCCAAAGACAAAAGTTTTTTTGGCACATCTGGGAGACAAGGGCGTTGTACTGTATTGTCTAGGCATTTGCAGCTGTATGATGAACGCCATCTTGTGGCTGCATTATGTTAGTGCAGGGGACCTCAAACCAGCATGGATAAAAATAGAAATACAGGCTTCCCAATTTTTTTTTATTTTCAAGTACTAGAAGTGCTAATTACTTTTGGGAAATGCTTGAGAAATTATTTAATCTGGGATTTTGTGAGGAGAGTTAGAAAATATGTTAAGGATATTTGGGGGAAAGGTTTGAGTTGACAGATTATATAGCCTGTGGGTTTGATTTATTTAAAACTGGAGAGTGCAAAATCTGGTGCAGCTCTGCACAGAAACCAATCATCTTTCAGGTTTTATTGTCAGAGATTAATTGAACAAGCTGAATTTAGAAGCTAATTGGATACCATTATCAGCTACACCACATTCTGAGTATCCAGTCTTAGTAAATCTCCCCCTGTATGTAAAAAGCAGTTTAAACAGATATGAGAATTAGAGCAGAGCCGACATGCATTATTCTACAATTATTCAAGACAACTTTAGAGTGCAGATAAAACTTACAACTCCCACCACTTACAAAGCTGGCCAACAAATTCTTGACTTCTGACGGTTATGCTGGATATGCAATTTTTGTTGGCAATTTTGAGGTTTTTCCATCAACTCCCAACCACATCAATCTTCCACCCACGCTTTTTTTTTTTTTAGTTTCCCAGTTTTAAACAATTAAACAACCATAGCATGGAAGTTATATATTTTTTTTAATTTGGCCAATTGAAACTGCCAAGAAAACCCTCAAAAAGTGCAGAACTTGGGAGGAGGTTCCAAAGATTGGCAACAAAGTTATCAAGAATATGGAGATCTGGAATTTGATTTCTAAGGATGCACAGAATAGTTGTTATAAATTTTTAGATGAGGAATGAGTTCCTCTTTGTAAAGAGCCACGTATGCCAAGCAATAGCAGCATTTCCTATATATATATATATTTATATATATATATATATATATATATATATATATATATATATATATATATATATATATATATATATATATATATATATATATATATATATATATATTTATGTAAATAAAAAAAATAAAAAATAAAATATATATATATATATATATATATATATATATATATATATATATATATATAGTTATATATAGTTATATATGTAAAAAAATATATATATATATTTAGATAGATAGATAGATAGATAGATAGATAGATAGATAGATAGATAGATAGATAGATAGATAGATAGATAGATAGATAGATAGATAGATAGATAGATAGATAGATAGATAAGTTTAAGCTGCTTGACCACCAGAATGCCATCTGGCTCTCTTCCAGCACATGTTCCAGTTTCTCCTGCCAGAAATTTGAAACCAGAGCATGCTTGGACCTTTAGTTCTCCAGCAGCTCGAGAGCCAAGGGTTGTCAAAGCTTAAACAGGCACATAAAAGAGTGAATGAACATGACTTCTGAATTTTTCCCACAGCTGCCTCTAGGCATCCCCATGTACAGACTGGTTCCCTAAGGAATGCAGTTACATGTTAGAGAAATGGATTATTGCCCCCTCTGGTGGAAATTTCAAGATATTGCAGATCATTAGATATTGCAGATCATTAGAAAATACACCAATTTTTATACATAGGGAGAGAGGAATGCAGCCAGGCAAAAGTTGTTTGATGTGTATTTGAGATGTAAACTTACATATAAAGTCCGTGACAGTCACTAAATAAAACAGATAGTGTAGGCATCAGGTATAAAGTAAAAAAGTCATATTATATATTTTTTCTATATGTACCTTTTTTTAAATACCATTTATTACTAATACCTTAACCTTGCATAGGGTAGATAAAAGCAAGAGTGATTACTTTGAGATTAAAGGAAAAATTACAAACAGATGCTCAATAAATACACACTAAGAAAAATTTACAATTTTTTTGCACTTCTGCATTCAAAGCAGGCTAAATGTTTTCTCTTCATCTACAAAATGATTTGTCCTCCTTTTCATTCTTATCAGTTAACAGAAAGCTAATATGATTTTTAATTAATAGTGCAAAGGGCAGTGCTGTAACTCTAACCCAAGATGGCCAGTCCTAGGTCAGTGCTCAGCAGCCTGGAGCAGGTGGGCAAATTAAATCTGATTTCTGATTGGTCACTGTGAGTTAGTGAATACTACCACCACCACCTTTTGCCCCATCTTTTTTGCAGAAGTGCAAAAAAATTGTAAATTTTTCTTAGTGTGTATTTATTGAGCATCTGTTTGTAATTTTTCCTTTAATCTCAAAGTAATCACTCTTGCTTTTATCTACCCTATGCAAGGTTAAGGTATTAGTAATAAATGGTATTTAAAAAAAGGTACATATAGAAAAAATATATAATATGACTTTTTTACTTTATACCTGATGCCTACACTATCTGTTTTATTTAGTGACTGTCACAGACTTTATATGTAAGTTTACATCTCAAATACACATGAACCAGTAAGTGTTCTGTAGCAAGGTGAAAGGGTCAAATGTCAGTGGCCTTTATAACTATAAATGGCTATTACTATATCATATGTATACTAATTATATCATGATCATTAACAAACTATTTATTTTTATTATATTTTATAACTTATCATAATTCAATGTTAATTATATTTTATAATTTAAGGTGTTTATATATTTATTATATATTTTATATTTTAATAATACATTTTAACAGTTTTTTATTTTAATATTATTTTAACAGTGACAGTGACATATAAACTGTAGTAAACAGAAAAATAATAATAATGAGGTGAATATATTATCATTTAAATTGTTTTTATTATATTATGTTTTAATATATATTTTTTTCTTATTTTTTTTTCTCTCCTTCTCCGTGTTTCTCCTGAACAGAGGTCAGTACAATATTTTTTATTTCCTGTTCTTCACCACTTGTTTATTTGCTTAGATAAATATTAAGTCTATTTGAAACCTTAATAGAGTTGCTTGTATGGATGACCTCCATTTTGGCTTTTCTGAGCCCACCCAGACTTCCTGAGTGGGCAGGTTTAATCGGTGGGCTGCCCTCATATAGGGGGGCAAACATGGCACAGTGCAATGATCCCAGTGACAGATCTGGGGATAGAGCTAAAATTCTCACCACTGGATTTAAGCAAGTGGACTTTGCACTTTATTTCAACAACTTTAAAAACTTTGTATCATTGGTCGGATCTAACCAGAAGTGGATACAAAGTTGCAATCCAATGGATATTTATTACTCCAGCTTGGGCACCTTGACTTTGCCTGCCAAAAATTTACCTTTGGATTTATTGAAACAATATGTTTGCTACTGGCCTCTTCTTTTTTGCCATGGAAGCAGTTGGTCAGTACTTAAAATGTAAGAAAGAAACACGTCTTGGCATAAGAGTGTTGTTAAGATTAATAATTATTAATTCATCAATTATTATTATCATTAATCATTTTGAAGTGTGATTAAGACTGGGACCTTTGATGTCTTTACTTATTTTCTTTTTTTTTCTCTTTTCTCTTTCTTTTTGACTTCTAGGGAGGAAGGGTAAGCATTTTCTGTGTTTTTTTTTTTTAGCTCTATGATTGAAGTTCAGTTCAGATCAGTTATTTGAGACAATAAAGTGGAATGTTGCAGGCGTTTTGGATGAGTTGTGGTCATAAGAGGGGGGGGGGGGGGGGGGTTGGGAGTTTATTTGCCTGGGGTGTCAGGTGTTGTGCAGGTCCAGGCAGCTCCAGTTATGGATCCTGAGGCTACTAGAAGGCAGGTGATGCTACTTCATAGATGTCCATCAACAATCATTTGGACTTGTTGGAATGCTAACTTAAAACAACTGGATGAAATTGGGTGGCTGCCAATGTTGACTTCCTTTTGTAAATGCTAGCTGCCTGGCTGTCTCTGGGTTCAATATTTTCTAAGCCACTGACCCTGAACAAGCATGCATCAAATAAAGTCAAAATAAATGCAGAACCTTATGGGGTTGATTTACTGAAGGCAAATGTGCTGTTGACTATGCAAGGGACTTTTTCTCTTAACTAAAGCTGGTCATACAGTATACCATTTTCTCATTAGATTTCCTTTAGCTTTACCTTCAGCTATGTAGTGGAAGGGCCTGCCTGATTGCATACAAATTGAAAGTGCTTTGGTTTGACCTCATATTATATGGTTTTGGTAAACCTAAAGGAAAATTGTACAAGAAAATCATACAATGTATTGTTAGCCTTTGTGCATGAGGCACAGCTCTGCTCAGTTCCATCATCCAATCATGTGCAAGCAAAAATAATTATTTTCTTATTTTCCTTGCACGTGACTGGGTATTTTTTGCAAAGTGAATTTTCATCTCCTAAGCTAAGGGAAAATTCCTCTTAAAAATGAATGCTACATTGCAAAGTGAACAGTCTATTTGCCTTTAGTAAATCAACCCAATTGTCTGTATATGTGGTTGTGAGGCCATTGGAGAGCATAGCAGCCAGGCAGCTAGCATTTTCAGAAGGAGGTCAGCCCCTACATTTCTCTAAGCAGGTTTCCTTTCTTATTGTTGTTTCATTAGTTTTTGCTCACTGTAGTAAAGTATATCATAGAAAGGCTTAAAGTACCAATAACATGAGTCTTAATGCTATCAAATGAGGTTATATTCCTATATGCTATTGCTTCACAACCAATTGCTTATGAATGTATAACAATTTTAAATATAAAATATAGGATTACTTGAATTTGTGCATATATATATATATATATATATATATATATATATATATATATATATTTGTCAAATCTACATGCAGGACTGCTTGAGTTTAAACTCAACACAAGACTTGATCATGTGTGTGGATGGCCCTTTAAACATAGTGAACTGGTACAGTAGACCACATGCAGTCAATGATATCAAAATGTTGGGGTTAAGCTACACATGAGATTTTTATTTGCTTAGCAGCATGAAAATAACGGCTTGCAGATAGCTTTCTCCTCTTCCAACCTTACCATGAGTCTCTTCTCCTTTTACTCTTCCAATAAAAATTCCATGTGTAGTTTGGCCCTTTAAATAACTGTTCGCCAGGACGGTGTGACGCCCCCTGGAGGTTAAAAGTACCGGAGTACCCATAGATCCGTCTATTAATGCTTGCTTGTACCTGTATTTCACCAACCAATAGATAGACACCAAAGATGGGCTTCAGATGAGGTTTTCAGCTTCATAGTGTCACAAGATTATAAATATCTTGACATTTTCCTTAGCTAAACCTCATCCAAAGAGGTTAACACCATGCTAATATGGGATTAAAAATCTTGGGGGCAGCCTATAGGTAACATGCCATCATCGGACCTCATCCAGTCTTGTGTTGTTGGCTTGGTTTAAATTAAGCAGCTCAGGGTGGCAATTCCTATAGTCTTATTCAATTATGGAAAAAGTTTGGTAGAAAGTGTATTAACCCAAAACAACCAATCAAAAAAACATATTGTACCATTCCAAATGTACACTAATTGAATTTGGTTGGTTGCTGAGGGTGAATGCATTTGACCCATCAGCACTGTTACTTATACTTTATGCCTTTGAATAAACCCAATGGTGCGTTGACCCATCTTGGGTTTTGTAGGTAGCTACAGATATTTGATGAGGATGTGGACAATTGAAATGTAAAAATGCAAGTTGGATGTGTGCTTTGTAATGTGTAAAACCTGCAAATTTATGGGCAGGATTTGGCAGGACTATGTCTGGCCAAGACTTGAGCTTCTCAGCCAGTAGTATGTGGACCTCGGAGGGCACCTACCGACAGCCCAAGCGGGTTAAAAGCTTATTGAACAGTTTATAGAGTTATATTCTTATAGAAATAATTGCAGTAGCTGGCATTGGTGATTAAAAACTCAGTAAGTGGTTTGTAAAGTTTGCATGTAAGGGGCTTCTGACAATACCTTGGGCAGTGAGGGGTAGAGGGCAACTTACACACCCTAGTTGGTGATTATCTGTTATAAATGAACACATTAAGTGATTACAATGAGAATCTCAGATCTAGGCGGGTGTGACAGTTCTGTGTTATGTCTGAGTTGTGTACGCCTACTAAGCATTTCCTTATCTGCAGGGTCCCAGAGGAGATAAGGGCCCACCAGGAGAACAGGTGAGGAGAAATAATGTTTCTGTAATATGGATGCTCTACATTAGAAAGGCATTGTAATGCAAATATAGACTGCTTGGGAGATTTATATTCTTATTTTTACTATTTATGGGGGTTATTTTTCTTTTTTTTTTTTTTTTTTTACAAAAATGATCACTAGCGATATACTGTAAATAAATAGTAGAGAGAGACAAAAAAGACAAAGGAGGAAAGAGGCAGTGACCTTCTTGTAATATATGAATACAATTAAGATAATTGTAAGCGGGTTTGTTCATTTTTTTTATTATTTGGCAATTTTTTCACCAGATGCAAATTATAAATATATATAATTTTTTTTTTTTCTTTTTGCAAGTTTGCAATATTTATTTGCTGCTGTAGCAAAAAGGGCAATAGAAATATTTTGTAAATGATAGCTGCTGTGTGTCGATTTGCAAACCGCTTAAGGTGAATGGCTCACAAAAGGCTAAAAGGCTCCACTGCATAATCCCCAAGTGCCATTCAGGCTCGTTGCACTCAAATCATTCCAAATCATTCCAAAAAAAAAAAAGTAAATTGATCATTATCTGGGCAAATACTGGAGTACTGTGATTCATTTTCTTTTTGATTTCCTTACCGTGCGCTATTGTTGGGTTTTCACTAGAAAAAAGACTGGCAATGGATCCTCAAGATTTGATGGGTATTTTAACTTTTTTTGGGAGCTGAAAGGAAAAATAATCTTAAAAATTGGCTGATGTTGAGTTGGAGGATCTACACAACGTCACCAAAAATGTTGGATATATTTTATACATATAAAAACCAAACATTTAATACATTTGGGAAATCATGTGCAAAGCCATTTAGAGGAAAAGCTGTCTTTGCTGCCTAAAATAACAAATCAGGCTCTAAATGTTATGTGAAAAAAACAGATATAATTGGGGAGACGAAGATCTCTTCTTCAAATAGTGTTAGGGATGTTGCTCACAGGACATATGGCAGGCATAGGTAGAAGCCAAAAAGCCCAAAAAAAAGCCAATAAGATCGCAGCTTTCACGTGTCCAATGACACATAACTGCTGCAAGCTGATCTCTGATTGGTTGGTATATACAAAGCTGATAGGGGAAATGTGTATATTATTAAATACACTCAAGTCATGTTCTATAAATGATTGTTTCAATCTGCAATTTTTAGGGACCCCCAGGAATACCAGGCAGAGATGGTGAAGATGGATTACCCGGCCTACCCGGCCCCCCTGGAGCCCCTGGACTCGGTGGAGTAAGTCTAATAATACTTTTAACTTTACACTTATCAGTGAACATCATAACATGGAGACTAACAATCATGCTCATGTTACTGACAGCAAATTAATACCAACTTCCAATTGCTGTTACAATTTCTGCATGGTACATTATCATGCCTTTTTAACATTTGGAGTCATATCACCTGGTAATCCTGTCATCAGGGATCCAAGCCCATAATGGTCTGGAAGCCATCACATGGTGTTCTTTCCTTGAGTAGAAAGAAAACAGAGTCACGCCCATTAGTGATAATATAAACACCTTTCAGTTAATATTATTATTTTTTTATTTTCATTTTAATGGAGATTTGCAGTCCTTTGTATGTTGATCCCTGTGGACAAAACAGTCAAGCATGAAATCACAGCACACAGAAAGTGCATCAGAGTACAGAATCCAACCACCAAAAAGGAAGGGCCTAAATCCCTGCACCCCCCTGAAGCACAGGGGTCCTGATGGGGCAAGGCACTCTAGTCCTCCTGGATGAAACCAGGCGGACTCCAGTCTTTAGGAACCTTGTAAAGCTGGTGCTAGGTGAGGGCTATCCCAAAAAGAAACCCATGAAGGCCACAGACCCTCGCTCCGACTTCAGGGTAGGCCTAGATAAGCCTGCAGTTTCCGTCTTTTGTAGAGTGAAAAAAACAAACAAATGTGCAGTCTAAATGCTTGTGCAATAAATAGTGAATTGTGCAAAATAAATAATAAAGTTCCAAGCACAATACACATGGCAGGTCTTTCAGACAATATAAAAAATGACTCTAGGCTAGCCCAAGAAATGTTGTGCAAGAAAAGCAGTAGTGACATGACTTAGTGCCAGTGAATCTTAGTAGGGTCCCAGACCTATGGTGCTTTTTAGGCACCCCTGGGAACTGCTTGTGCTTCCCATCCCCACAAAAAGGCATTAGCACCAAGGGAGACTCCTGTCTACATCTGGGGACAAGCCTGGCGCAACAGTCCCGAGTCAACCCGGGATGAAAGGATCCCATCCCAAGCACTCACCTATTGTGTCACTGAGTGCCAGTGGAATTCAGTGGGGTCCCAAACCAATTGTGTTTTTCTGGCACCCCTAGGACGCCACCTCCAGGGGGGACACCACTGGGGTCTCCTTGTGCTCCCCAGCCAGACAAATGCTGCCCCATCCCTACCAAAACGCATTAGCACCATGGGAGACTCCTGCCTACAACTGGGGACAAGCCTGGTGCACTGGGACAGAATCAACCTGGGAGGAAAGGAACCCACCCTAAGCACCCACCTATTACATCAGGAGCTACTTGATTTTAGCCAGTCCAAACTTATTTTTACTTTTGGGTAGCGTACGTAAGGTAGACTTTTTTGCTTTTCCTGACCCATTAGGATGATCTGCCTACACTTCCTTTTCTTTAGGTAGAACAGGAAATTAGAGAAGATCACTGCAAAGTGAGGGAAAGCCCCTCAAAGGCAGTTTTTTACTGGAACAGGTGCCCCATTGGAAGATTTTATGTTGATTGTATGGTGGCTCTGTCCACCAGTTCACTACAGCACACTACACGAACTGTGGGCAAGCCTGTAGGGAGTGCAATGGATACAATACAACTTCTCTAGAGATTAGAGATAACCCTTCACCATTTTACCATGTTTTATCAAGGTCATGTGATAGATTATGTTTTTTGGGGTTGTATTCCAAATGTGCAAAGAGAGATTACACAAATACTTATAAGTATAACATTTAATACTTAAGTAATGACAGATACAGATAATAATATTAGAAAGTATAACAAGACTACTTAACTAAAGATGGTGTTTCTACCACAAAGTCCCACCTGCTTGTGCAGCATAGCACACAGGTGATCACAGACGCATTCATCATTGCAAGCTCTGATATGAGACTGAATGTTCCAAGTTACAGCTGTAGTATATAGGATTTGTGTGTAAGGAATGGCCAGCCCCCGACCAACTCCCCTTAGAGCAAAATTACCTTTTAAGGACCTGGGCAGTTTGTAATGGCATTCCTTTAGAATTGAAGTCATTTAAGGTGACCAGAATAACCAGGATATTAGAGGCTTTCTTATATATTTGTAAGTCAAGGAAATATGAAATGCAATTTCATCATCACGGGAACACAGAGATTAGTCAGAAATTGACATGGGTTCTATCCCTTCCTTACTCTCTTCAAAACGAAATATTAAAGTTTTTCTGGCGTTTGGCCCTAAGTGATTGATTCTACCTTTGAAATAATTGTATATTTTTTTCTCTTTTCAGAATTTTGCTGCTCAATATGATCCTTCCAAATCTGCAGAACCCGGACAACAGGTAAAGAAATGTTTTTTGAGTTGGTAATCTTTTTATGTAAGATAGTTTCCCTCTTCAGCACCCAGCAGAGCAATCAATTGCGTTGGCTAAAGTATTATTTGTGTGTTGGTTTAACCTAGTCTTCCTAAAACTTTTTGCCCCAGAGGAACCCTTGAAATAATTTTTGAACTTTTTTTGAACTTTAGTTGATTTAAATATAATTGTCAATAGCCACAAAGGATATAAATCCACTTTGTGTGCACAAACAAAATGGCCTTTGCTGAGCCAGATATCACCCTGTTAAAAGTAAAAGTGATGTAGTCACTGTACTGTACATAGCCTGTGCAGAAAACAGAACTGTGGGAGGGGTCCATCAGGCTACACCCACTACACACTGCCTGCAGAAAGCTACAGGAGGGGTGGAGACAAGACCAGCCACCCTGCACAAAGAAAGAGAGCAGCATTGACTGGTCTTTGAAGAGTCAGGCCTGTTTCACCTATGCATTTTTTAGTGCATTTTCAGTTTTGCAGAAACACACTACAGTCCATTAAACATGGTTTCCTATGGGTCACGTTCACATCTGTGCAATTTTATGGAATGGGCCAGGGACCAGTTGGTTGTGCTTTTGGTTCGATGGACTTCAATGGATCAAAAACGTGTACTGTACTGAAAAACACAAAATGCACCTGAAATATGCATCAACTGCAACCTGAATAAGTGTGAACAATGCTGTATCCTGGCTTAGGCCAACAAGGCCCAGGCCTGGGGCAGCACAAAACCTAAATACACTACTGGGTGTGAACCAGGCCTTAGTTCACTTTACATCCATATTTAGGGTGTAGCATGAAACATGTTCAGCATCAGACTCCTCTTCCCCAGATCCCCCCCCCCCCCCCCCACTCCTTGTGACAGCAAGCAAGATCTTCTCTCTGCACTCGCTGCCACAATTCAAAGAGAGCGCAGGGCTCTGGCCGCTACATTGATTCACATGTACCTGTGAATCAATGAACTATAAGTACCGACAGCCTTTGCAGATGTCGGCTTGTAGTTCATTGATTCTTCCTGTCGGTGTGAAACTTCCTGCCTGTATGATGCATGACGTACGGGCAGGAGACCTGCATGGCATCAGCAATCTGCTGAGCGTGGGGGCAATGCTTTCTAGGCTCTTAAAACAAAAAATAGTAAATGCACTGGTGTTAACTGGTGCAGCTGGATTGCTTCTATCACCATACTGTAGAAGACTGCTTTTCACATAGGTGACCTTTGATCCTGAACAGTTGTGAGCCAAGAAGTTACCATTGAAAACTTAATTCTAATGCCTTAATGGTGTCTCATCTAGCACAATAACAATCTTGTTTATGTTGCTTTATTCATAATCAACATCATCTTTTATAGGGTATCATGGGACCAAGAGGACCTCCAGGACCCCCTGGATCTCCCGTAAGTATATTACCTGGAATGGAGTCAAAAGAATTGCAAAAATTAAGCTTAATGTGACAATTGTTTGTGATGGAGTTTAGGAATTGGGGTGTCATAGTGCCAGAATTAGGACACAATGAATGTGTGTGGCATGGCGGTTTACGAGGAGCGAGTCAAAGTTGGTATTTTTTTGCGATTAATAAATCTAGAATAAAGACTTGTGGCCTATTGATCAGGATAATGAGAACTTGAATAGTGAATCTTGTGGCTTTAGAATTATGCATGGAATGGCTACAGGTAAAAAATGTAATAAATGGGTCAGAGATATAGAAGTGCTGTGACTGTGATTGGTGGATTATGTGTCACCGATATTAGGTTTATTATAGTGAGGTGTCATGTGGGTCAGGGTGATGTGGCACCAGGGTCATGTGACATTAGGCTTTGGAGTGTTGTGACATTAGGGTTAGAAGTGATATGACGCTAGAATTTGAAATGGTGTGACACTGGAGTTAGGAGGTATGATGTGACACTGGAGTTAGGGTTGGGAATCATGTGACACTAGGGTTAGGAGTCATGTGACACTAGGGTTGGGAATCATGTGACACTAGGGTTAAGAGTGATGTGGCACTAGGGTTAGGAGTCATGTGACACTAGGGTTGGGAGTCACGTGACACTAGCTTTAGGAGTCATGTGACACTAGGGTTGGGAATCATGTGACACTAGGGTTAGGAGTAAGGATGAGCTCAGGCGTGTTCGCACACCCCACGTTAAGAGCCCGCCAGGAAGTTGGCACTGCGCCAATCACAGGCAGTGAGACATTTTCCCAATTTGCGGCTGCAGAGATCGGGAAATGTCTCACTGCCTGTTATTAGTGCAGTGCAGCGCCGACTTCCTGGCGGGCTCTGCACCTGGGCTGTGCGAACATGCCAGAGCTCATCCTCAGTTGGGAGTCATGTGACACTAGGGTTGGCAATAATGTGACGCTAGGGTTAGGAGTGATGTGGCACTAGGGTTAGGAGTCATGTGACACTAGGGTTGGGAGTCATGTGACACTAGCTTTAGGAGTCATGTGACACTAGGGTTGGGAGTCATGTGACACTAGCTTTAGGAGTCATGTGACACTAGGGTTGGGAATCATGTGACACTAGGGTTAGGAGTAAGGATGAGCTCAGGCGTGTTCGCACACCCCACGTTAAGAGCCCGCCAGGAAGTAGGCACTGCGCTGCGCCAATCACAGGCAGTGAGACGTTTTCCCAATTTGCGGCTGCAGAGATCGGGAAATGTCTCACTGCCTGTGATTAGTGCAGTGCAGCGCCGACTTCCTGGCGGGCTCTGCACCTGGGCTGTGCGAACACGCCAGAGCTCATCCTCAGTTGGGAGTCATGTGACACTAGGGTTGGGAATAATGTGACGCTAGGGTTAGGAGTGATGTGGCACTAGGGTTAGGAGTCATGTGACACTAGGGCTAGGTGTGATGTCACACTAGATTTGGGAGTGATGCGACACTGAGGATAGGAGTGACATGACACTAGTGCTGTGACACTAGGGTTTAGGATGATGTAACACTAGGGTTGGGAGTCATGTGACACTAGGGCTAGGAGTGATGTGACACTCGGGTTAGGTGTGATGTGACACTAAGGATAGGAGTGGCTTGGCACTAGTGCTTAGAGTGATGTGACACTGGGGTTTAGGGTGATGTGACACTAGGGTTGGGAGTGATGTGACACTAGGGTTAGGAGTGATGTGACACTAGGTTTAGGAGTGATGTGACACTAGGGTTAGGTGTGATGGTACACTAGGGATAGGAGTGATGTGACACTAGGGATAGGAGTGATGTGACACTAGGGGTAGGAGTGATGTGACACTAGGGGTAGGAGTGATGTGACACTAGGGTTAGAGGTCAAGTGACACTTGAGTTAGGAGTAATATGGCACTGTGCGTAGGAGTGATGTGGTATTGTGATTAGGAGTGATGTGGCCCTGGGGTCAGAAGTTATGTGTTACTGGAATCTGGGGGGGTGCAATACTGTGGTCGAGGGTGACGTGGCACTGGAATTAGAGTTGATGTGGCACTTGACTCAAAAGTGAAGTGGCATAAGGGCTAAGAGTGATGTGGTACTGCAGTAAGGGATTATGTGATACTGGGTTAGAAGTGATGTGACACCACCGTCAGGGGTGATGTGGCATTATAGTTAGGAGTATTGTGGCAATACATTATAAATTATGTAACACTGGTGTCGGGTTTAGGAGCAATGTCATTATAGAATTAGGGGTAATGTGATATTGTGGTTAAGAATGGTGAGGTGCTGAAGCTACGTTTTTTTTTTTTTTTGTTTTGGGATTAGGAGTGATTGTATTCTGGATATAGGGATGATGTGGCACTGGGGCTAGAGGGCAATGGGGTTTCAGTTGAAGTGGCACTAAAGCTATAAATAATGTGAACTGGGACATGAATTGGCATTTGGATTTGGGATAATATAGCAGAGGGTCAGGAGTGATCTGGCAGTTGGGTGGAGAGTGGTGGGACACTTGGAATAAGGATGATGTGGAAGTGAATTAGGACTGATATTGCATTGCAATGAACTGTAGGACCCAGGGGTTAAGAGTGGGATGATGTGGCAACAGAGTGCTGTGATGTTGTATTTGTGTTAGGAGTGATGTGGCACTGAGCCTAGGGGTGATGTGGCATTTGGAAAAGGATGATATGGTTCTGGGTAGGAAAAGGACATGGCATTGGGTTTGAGACTAATGTGCACTGAGGTGTGGCATGATGTGGCACTGGGGCATTGGAGTTTGGAATGATGCGGTACTAGGATTAAGAATGGTATGGCGCTAGGCTCTGGAATGGTTGTGGTACTGAAATGTCGAATTATGTGGGTATGAGGTTTGGAATGATGTGGTACTGGAGTTTGGAATGGTTGTGGTACTGGAATGTCGAATGATGTGGATATGAGGTTTGGAATGATGTGGTACTGGGTGCAAAGATGAGATGACACTGGAATTTGTAATGGTGTGGTACTGGGATTTGGAATGGTGTGGTACTGGGATTTGAAAGGGTGTGGCACTGAGGGTTGGAATTATGTGGCCCTGGGAAATTAAGATGTTTTTTTTTTTTTTTTTTTTAATGCCCTAAAGGCAACTTGGCTAAGACTCAATTTACTACTTGAATATTGTGCGATATAACCCTTAAATTATAAAGTGAGAGTGGACACTGTAATAACAAATCTAGGAAAAGTGATTTATTTTATCAACATTGTGTATAACGAAAATAAAATCCTCTTTGTTTTCCATTTGTAGGGCTCTCAAGGCTTCCAAGGTCTTCCTGGCGAAAACGGTGAACCCGGTCAAACTGTAAGAGCCCAGCTTAATTTATAATCCTAATAAATAATATTTTATTTATATACTGTAAGTCTGCATTATTAATTATATTACTTTATATCTTATAGGGCCCTGTAGGATCCAGAGGACCAACTGGTGCCCCAGGCAAAGCTGGTGAAGATGTAAGTAATTAAGACCATTTCATACAACATCACGCACCTTTTTATGGAACACCAAATGCCTTTTACATTACCAACTCACGAAAGACATTTTCTGTGCGATAATACTGTATGTCACCAGAAATGAGAGTAATGGAAAAGTGTTTGTTTTGTCCATCGCATTAGTCAGATATCAGATGCATTGTGTAACCTATAGTAGAAAATTAAAGCTGTTATTTAATTAGTGACTATGGACATCAACTCTTTTTTTCTTTTCTGAAATAATTAAACCTGAGGCCCCAATGCAGTAACATTAAATGACACCCAGCTAACAGAATTCTGCAAGCATCTATCATACAATTGGAAATTAATATATGTGATCTAATTCTGATTGCCACAGAAAATCTTGTTTTGGTCACATCTTCAAATCGCTTGGAAACTGTAAAATATAAGAAAAAGTGGAAGATTCTTTTGTAACTAGTCCATGATAAGAGCAACAATCAGAAACAAATTTTCAAACCTCTTTCAATTCAAAACATTCAGTAATGGTTCCTACAATACTGCCCTTTACTCCTGGCAATAAACTCTGCTAACATAGACAATTGGAAGATAAAAGGGGATGACATACTGTATATGGCACTTTTCAGCACCAAATAGCCAATACTGGCAAGAATCTGTCGGTGACAAAATAATCTTCTCTGTTACCATCCATCCCCTGGAGCTTCTTGAGATGAACTTGCCAGCACTGTAGAGTTACCCAAGAGTCCCCTAAACTATATACCGTAGATAAGTAGATAAGTATAGATTCACACAGCGATCGGTGGTTCTTGGATAGGTTTTAAAGAATCAAACTCTGTTAAGATCATATACACCATACAGAAATCCTTTTTCGATGGGCATTAACTTATTAGCAGGGCTCAAATTGCCATCTTCAAGTTGGCCATATACCAGACATGTGCAAATGTTGGCCTATTAGGTGACTAAACATGCATGAGTGGACATCTTCCTCAGTAACTATCTCTATCAACTGATACCTCATTGTAGTTAAAAGTAGAACTATATATACAGTATATCTATATATATATATATATATATATATATATATATATATATATATATATATATATATATATATATATACTACCGTTCAAAAGTTTGGGGTCACATTGAAATGTCCTTATTTTTGAAGGAAAAGCACTGTACTTTTAAATGAAGCTAACTTTAAACTAGTCCTAACTTTAAACAAATATACTCTATACATTGCTAATGTGGTAAATGACTATTCTAACTGCAAATGTCTAGTTTTTGGTGCAATATCTACATAGGTGTATAGAGGCCCATTTCCAGCAACTATCACTTCAGTGTTCTAATGGTACAATGTGTTTGCTCATTGGCTCAGAAGGCTAATTGATGATTAGCAAACCCTTGTGCAATCATGTTCACACATCTAAAAACAGTCTAGCTCCTTCCAGAAGCTACAAAACTGACCTTCCTGTGAGCAGATTGAGTTTCTGGAGCATCACATTTGTGGGGTCAATTAAACGCTCAAAATGGCCAGAAAAAGAGAACTTTCATCTGAAACTCGACAGTCTATTCTTGTTCTTAGAAATGAAGGCTATTCCATGCGAGAAATTGCAAAGAAATTGAAGATTTCCTACAACGGTGTGTACTACTCCCTTCAGAGGACAGCACAAACAGGCTCTAACCAGAGTAGAAAAAGAAGTGGGAGGCCGCGTTGCACAACTAAGCAAGAAGATAAGCACATTAGAGTCTCTAGTTTGAGAAACAGACGCCTCACAGGTCCCCAACTGGCATCTTCATTAAATAGTACCCGCAAAACACCAGTGTCAACATCTACAGTGAAGAGGCGGCTGCGGGATTTTGGGCTTCAGGGCAGAGTGGCAAAGAAAAAGCCATATCTGAGACTGGCCAATATAAGAAAAAGATTAAGATGGGCAAAAGAACACAGACATTGGACAGAGGAAGACTGGAAAAAAGTGTTGTGGACGGATGAATCCAAGTTTGAGGTGTTTGGATCACAAAGAAGAACGTTTGTGAGACGCAGAACAAATGAAAAGATGCTGGAAGAATGCCTGACGCCATTTGTTAAGCATGGTGGAGGTAATGTGATGGTCTGGGGTTGCTTTGGTGCTGGTAAGGTGGGAGCTTTGTACAGGGTAAAAGGGATTTTGAATAAGGAAGGCTATCACTCCATTTTGCAACGCCATGCCATACCCAGTGGACAGCGCTTGATTGGAGCCAATTTCATCCTACAACAGGACAATGACCCTAAACACACCTCCAAATTGTGCAAGAACTATTTACAGCAGAAGCAGGCAGCTGGTATTCTATCGGTAATGGAGTGGCCAGCACAGTCACCAGATCTGAACCCCATTGAGCTGTTGTGGGAGCAGCTTGACCGTATGGTACGCCAGAAGTGCCCATCCAACCAATCCAACTTGTGGGAGCTGCTTCTAGAAGCGTGGGGTGCAATTTCTCCAGCTTACCTCAATAAATTAACAGCTAGAATGCCAAAGGTGTGCAATGCTGTAATTGCTGCAAAAGGAGGATTCTTTGATGAAAGCAAAGTTTGATGTAAAAACAATGTTATTTCAAATACAAATCATTATTTCTAACCTTGTCAATGTCTTGACTCTATTTTCTATTCATTTCACAACGTATGGTGGTGAATAAGTGTGACTTTTCATGGAAAACACAAAATTGTTTGGGTGACCCCAAACTTTTGAACGGTAGTGTATATATATATATATATATATATATATATATACCTATATATATATATATATATATCTATATATATATAGATATATAGATATATATATATATATATATATATATATAGCTATACATATTTATATATATATATATAGAGAGAGAGAGAGAGAGAGAGAGAGAGAGAGAGAGAGAGAGAGAGAGAGAGAGAGAGAGAGAGAGAGAGAGAGTGATATCTATATCTGCTTCATCTGCAATTAGACCTAAAGTAGGTGCTGCATCATCCACTGCAAGCCTAATAGGTTTAATCTCTATAACTGTTCATTATCTTAGCAGTCTTTAGATGAACATATTATTGTATGTGTATTTACCTCTTTTCTGACAATTCATTTTTATTTTTTGTTTCTTTTTAGGGTCATTCTGGTAAATCTGGAAGACCTGGTGAGAGAGGACCCGTCGGCCCACAGGTATGAGTACTTCATTTTGCATCAGTATTAATAAATCTAAAATAAGCATGGGCTTGAACTTTGGAATCCCATACATAACAACAGAACTAGTTTGAACATTTTTAATCTGGTGTTCGCTCCTAAGTGATTATGAGCACTTCTGTGGAGGTATAATGTTTTAGAAAATTAGAATCCGTTACACTTTATTTACACCATTTACACTTTTATTAAGTAATACTCGGAATATAAAAAAAAAATAACATTCAATAGCATTCCACATTTATTAATTGATTCTCCCTTCTCTGTTTTAGGGTGCTCGTGGTTTCCCTGGAACTCCTGGTCTCCCCGGATTCAAAGGCATTAGAGTAAGTTCCAGTTTACAAAAGAACGAAGATCATTTAGCTGTTCCACCTAATGTTAAATAGAATATAAAGGATTTTAATAATACTTATATTTTGTTTTTATATACAAATAAAATTGTGATCCCTATTATTCACCATAGAATCCTCATACCATATAAACTGTATTTACTTATTTAGCATATTGATGGTGTGTTGGACCATATTTTTTAATGCACAACTAAAGAGCTTAGGCTGTAAAGTTCTGCATCTACAAGACATTGGAGTTGACTCTTATTGTAGCGATATCACACTTTGCAAAATGGACGTTACTTAGCTTAGTGAAAAAGATGAAGCTCACCATCCAAACATGTACAAACAATTACCCTTGTGCATGATTGGGTATTTTAAAGTGCATCATATTCATGAAGCTAAATTAAAATTCTCTACTCCTTTAGTAAACCCCATTGCCTTTTTTATTTGCCATGACAGTGCAAATGAACCAGGCCCCACAGTTACAATTATCAAAACATTGAGGTTGATTTCGGAAAAGAATACAGCATGTAAAATGTACATGAAAGAGGCTAAGCTGTGATCACTTCAATTATCCAATCACATTTAAGCAAAATCCATTTTTTTTTTTTCAAAATCCAGTGCACATAATTGGGTATTCTAAGTGAACACATAGTAATTCCTTAAACAAGGCTTAAACAAACACAATATGACCCAACAAAACAACTTAGCACAAAACACACTCGATAAGACAACCGATGTCCTAGGGCAAATTAATTTGCTCCACTAAAGAACCATAAATAACATACAAAGAGGATCCTACAGCACTCTGAAATGAGCCATAACCACTCCCAAGGAAATACTACTACAAGTGCTAGGGGCACAGGGGGACGGAAGCCACCGTCTCCTTGGATTCAGTCCAAACATCTCAGACTTTGGAAAACTTATAGCTAATTGATGTTTTATCGTTTCCCATCCCATAGCAAAATGTATGTTTGCAATAACTAAGCAAATTTGAAGTTGATCAATAGCATAAGTTGCAGGGGGTGCTTAGAAGTGATCCAGTTAGATTTAGCGAGTATAATCCAGTCATTGTGTGCAATGTGCAGAACTTTTGTATCCAAAAATATCCCTTTTTTGGATTGGGGAAAGACACCATTTTGTCCTACATCTGCTCTAAGTTTACCTTATAAAGATTCCTAAATGAAAATCCAAAAATAAGGTATTACATGCATTTATGCAACAAAATCCAAGAAACATGACAAATTATATATAGCGTAAGAGCATAGCACTTACATCAAATTTGTATTTAGTGTTCTGGCCTGATAGAGATTCTAATCATGCTTTGTGTTATCTTTCAGGGACACACTGGTTCAGATGGTCAGAAGGGAGCTCCTGGTGCCTCTGGTGTGAAGGTAATTTGCTTTCTACTTTCTGTTCTATAAAGGGAACACGTGCAAGGAGAAGAATGAATCTCTTACTTGAATTTCCAATTCTGGGATTGCTAAGGTTCAAATTAAAGCTTTGTTTCAGTCCCTGACACCATGGAACAATAAATACAAGTTGAGGCCAAAACATTTTCATGGTCATGTTTTCATTGTAGGATGTAGTGGCCTCAATGGGTTTGTATGTATTGGTGATCCCAGTGATAAAAGTAAAGTTTTAATTGGTACCTGGGAAATTAAGGTTGTGGTAGGTCTTATGATCCCTTTATGAGTGATGTGGTCTAGATCCAGGTTTTGGTGGGCGGTTAATGACAGCAAGAGGAGCACATGTCATCAAGGATCAAGCCAGCTAGATTTTCCTTCTATTCACTTTAGGTCATTCCTAGATTGTAAGCTCTAATGAGCAGGGCCCTCTGATTCCTCTTGTACCAAATTGTAATGTAAGTGTAATGTCTGCCTTCATTTAGTTTAGAGTTGCGCAAACTGTTGGTGCTATATAAATCCTGTATAATAACAACAATAATCTGCTGACATGGGTGCATCTAAAGCTTACAAATGGCTGGTAGATATAAGAGGCCTATGACAGCTGCCATCTTTATACAGTTTATTATTTTTATTTATTACAGGTACTTATATAGCACCAACAATTTTCATAGCTCTTTACATATACATTGTATCATATCAGTCCCTGCCCTCAAGGAGCTTACAATCTAAGGTCCGTAACGCACATGTATACACATACTAGGGACAATAACCTTCCAGCATGTATTTTGAGTGTGGAAGGAAACCCACACAGGTACAGGAAAAACATGCAAAGTAGAGTCATGGTTGGGATTTAAACCAATGACTCTAGTGCTACTCGGTGGAAGTGCTACTGTACTTCCTTACACTGCACTTACTGTACTTTCTTACACTGCACAGAAGGCATTTGAGATATAGAAATCAAAATTCTGTCTTTTGGCATTAAATCAACTAGATTGCATAAGATTTCATTTTTATTTTTGTCACAAAGATGCACTTATCCTGAGATATTCAGAAGAGTCAGTGAGATAGGAATGTACAGGATAGGTGCCATAAATACAAAAACGATCCCTTTATTCCACAGCCAGTAGTAAAGTTTGACATGGAGCATATTCGTCTTTTGTCATTGACTTCAATAAAATATTGCATTACTAAAGTCCTAAATTTTGGTGCAACATAAGCATTTATTGATGATCACTTAACCTACTTTTTTCTCTTTTAGGGAGAAAATGGTGCCAATGGTGATAATGGTTCTCCAGGACAAGCTGTAAGTATCTTTTTTTTTTGTTTTGTTTTGTACATTTTTTGTCTATTGTGATAGTAATTTGTCAAAACAAAAGAATAATTGTACTAGTGTCATTTAGAACAATGGTGACATGAACATCCATAACCAATTTAGCTGAGCATGCGTGTTTTTGCATCAAAATCTCATGGTATCAGCTTTATTCAATGAAGCCTTACCATGCAAGGAAAATCAATTTCAACAATTAAATCTTCGAATTACATCTGTCATACAGAAAGGCAACAGAGTGGCCAAAGAAATTCTTTTGCTTCTTGATTCAACTGTAACCTACCAGAGTGGTCAATGAATAACCTTTGGTTATGGTTCTCTTACATTATGGGAGAATTAATTCAACTTTTTGCAAAAACATTATTGGCCTGTCTAGATAGAATCAAAGTCTTGAGGTCATGTCTCTTCTCCATATAATGAGCCCTGGGAATGTACCTGGTCGGAGGCATAGGTAATGAGAGGGCTTCCCTTGCGGGTAAAGTCCAAGCACCCCTGGAGGTGATGCAAGGGAGTGCAAGTATCAAAGGAGCACAGGTGCTGTTAGGTTGATCCACTGAGAGCTGTTTTAGGAAGTATTCGGCTAAGTGGTCCTCAAGCAGGTGGTGAGGAATGATGGCAAGAACACAGGGGACACTTGTGGTAGAGCAGGTCCAGTGTAGAAGCAGGTGATATGTTAACACCTGTGGAGGAAGCAGGATCAGATTAGCAGGGCAAAACTGGAAAAGCAAAGCCAAGGTCAATATCTAAGCTGGGGTCATACACAAGAGGTCAGCAGAATGCAAGGCAGGAGTGTAGTCAGAAACAGAGTCAAGGTCATGCCTAGGAGTCAGAAGGAGAAGGCAGCAGAGTGGTCAGGAGGCATGCCAGAGTCATACGTTGGTGGGCAGAAGAAGAGCCTGTTACACAAGCAGGGGTCACAAAAAGAGGCCAAGCAGAGGGAAAAGTCAGAGGCAGTTGGTAACAAGGAATCAGGAAAATCATCCAGCAATCCTCTGTTATTGCTTCCTTCCTTAAATAGGGCATTTGGCGGCAGTTCCGAGATTAGACGTGCATGTGTGTGCATCTGTGCACGTTTCCATGCAAACGGCTGCCTCTATGTAGGATACTGGTAGATATGCGAGGCCTGTGTCACACATGCGCACCTGTGTTCTGGACAGTGCCCTTAACAGCCCTGTATAATGATGACCCCCCTATAACATTGACCTAATGGCAAACCAGGTGTTCCTCTAGCTTCTCCACAATGACTACTTTAATGCACAAGTTGAAGACATATTTGTGATGGTTCTCCTTTGTCCAGGACATGGTATAGCTAGTAATAGCTAGTCACATTCAACTGAACTTGATCTGTAAAGTTGAAGGACATTTAGCTACTCATCCAAGCTGAAGAAGCTCCTTGGATCAGTAGCAAAATGTCCTTCAACATTACAGATGTCCAGTTAAATGTAACTACCAATACCTACAAGTAGAGTATGTTCCCACCCTTGCTTCAATGAAAAGGGTAATGCAGGTGGAGTTAAACTACAAAAAACATGTTCAGGTTTATTAAGGTGGAACTAGTTGATAAGTAGGTGTGCCGCCTTTTTGCAGTGATGCTAATTTCCATCACTTATGTATTTTCCATTGTATTATTTAATCATTTGGCCCAATGGGTTTACTGTGTACATGGTGGCGCATGGTTATAATGATTTACTAGCTTTGCAATGTTCATAATAGCACACAGTTATAATGTTCTACAAGTTATATAGAAAATAAGCAAGGGGTTTGTAGCTAATGAATGTATAAAATAATGAATGTTCCCTCCTGTTTTGTAGGGTGCTCGCGGTCTTCCCGGTGAGAGAGGACGTATTGGACCTGCTGGCTCTGCTGTAAGTTAATAATCAAGTTTTTGTGTATCTGAAAGGTAGCTTATCACTGAATGTATTAGGTTTTCTAATCTGTGTGCTTGTTGTTCCTGTAAGCTTATCATATATTTCTATTTCATTAGGGTTCTCGTGGAAGTGATGGCAGTTCTGGCCCCGTCGGACCTGCTGTAAGTAGATACTTTTATTTTTATTACAAACGGTATAATTTAAAGAAGATCTTGTACTAGCAAAGCAGTATTTTACAAAAAATTAAATAAAATAAAATTTGACCTTGTATAATAGAAGCTGAAAGTGTTTTGGCAATTTTGAGTGTCCATAGTAAAAGTGTATTTATAGCTAAAACTTTTGCGCTAGTTTTGAACTGTAGGGAAGAATAGATCCTCTGTTAGGTTTTTAATGAAGTTCATGTACTCCCTGGGGTAGATCATGCTGTCTATTTATCAGGGTGACTATTGTCCCTGACAATGCAAATGATAGGAAATCCAAAAGTTCTCATTAGAACAGTAGGGGAGGGGAAATTCAACACATTGGATACAAGACCAGTATGTAAAATAAAAAAGTCTATCTGCATCTAAAGCAATTCATATTTGTAGGGGGCAAGGTTGTTCCATCATTTGCTGGGGGATCTCCCAAAAGATGAACCTCTGGAGCATTATTTAATCCTGAGAAGTATTTTAATTTTAGGAAATAAAATAAAACAAAAGGCATTTTAAAAATTCCTAACTGGTTCATTTTTTGTGATTCTATTTCAGGGCCCAATCGGTTCAGCTGGTGCCCCTGGCCTTCCCGGTGCTCCTGGTGCCAAGGTGAGTGTACCCAGCCTGTGGATTTCTGGTTCACAGTTATATGTTAAACCTACACATCGTTTGCTTTATTGAATAAGGCAACGTGCAATGAGCATTAAGACCAATCATAACTCACCTTTTTCAGATCTGCCATTAGTAGATGGTAGCTGATTGGTTGTTATTGTTTTTTGCACTTTGCACATATTATTGTTCATTTCTCTTACTCGCGTGTGAGTGTATGGAGTCATTATAATGAATAAACTCAGCATACTGAAGAATTATATCTTAAGGCAAGGTTCATATCTATGCATGTTGGGAAAGTGCCCATATTTGCATGTTTTCCCAACACGCAGAGAAACGCGTTGCCATTTAGCTACGACGCGCTTTTGGAAAAAATTCAGGGCATTTCTCATGCATAGGGCAGCTTATTGAGATGAATAGGCTACCCATGCTGGAATATGTGGGAGAAGGCACGGAAATGCCTCTGCCCTTGGTCACAACTGTAGGTGTGAACCAACTGTAAGAAAACAGTATTAGAACTAACTAGCAGGCCTGATGGTGTGGAAGGTCTGATCCTATGGCTTAACTTTGTCTACTGTGCCTCTGAGGGAGTGCTTTTTAACATGCCAATTAATATGTTGACTTTGTGTGCTTCCTGAGCTACTTCATTGGCATAAATAGGCCACAACTACTATAGGTCAAAGAGTCTTCAGCTAGCAGCTAAGAATAAAAACAATATTAGCACATATACCCAGATAGCAAGCAATTGTGTGCAAGTTTGAAAATGACTTGCAAAGCTATTGCTAGATTTGCCAGGCTTCACAAGTTTCTTGCACAACTGCGGCAAGACTGCATTCCATGACTCCAGATCAACTTAGTTTGCAAACGTTCTGCAAGTCTGCTGCAAGTTCTGGTTCAGTTATCTTGTGCAATAGTCATCCCACCACAGGGGTCACTGTGGCTGAATTTTTATGCTGTAGACCAGGAGTAGGCAACCTCGGCCCTCCAGCTGTTTTGAAACTACAAGTCCCATGAGACATTGCAAGACCCTGACCATCACAGGCATGACTCCTAGAGGCAGAGGCATGATGAGATTTGTAGTTTCACCACAGCTGGAGTGTCGAGGTTGCCTACCCCTGCTGTAGACTTTCAGAGCTCTTACTGTAGACTCACCACTGCAACTTTGCTCTTGCTAATGACTTGCCACGCAAATTTGCTACAAATTAGAAAAGTGTCAACTAGAACTTGTGCTTCAAGTGCTTTGCAAGTGTACGACTTGCCAGTGAAAATGTGCAGCAAGTTAATAGGCTTACAATTCAACACTGCCACAAATTTGTGTCAAGTTATCCTTGCTATCGGGGTAGTGGTTGCTTTACTAAAGGCAAACAGACAGTTCACTTTGCATGAACAGTTGCGCTTTGTATAGGAATTTGCCCCAGAGCTTAGCGAAAGAAGCTGTGCTGACTTCCATCATCCAATCATGTGCAAGCAAAAATGCTGTTTTCTAATTTTTATTGCACATGCTTGAGTATTTTATACAAATGGAATTTCAATACATTCATTAACCACTGGGGAAATTTCCAATGCAAAGTACAACTTTCTTCACAGCATGAACAGCCTTTTTGCCTTTAGTAAATCTGACCCCTAGTCTTAAAATTCACCTTCCTCTAGTGAGCAATATTGCAGCATAGAATAATGAAGGTGACATTTATCAGATCCTAATGTTCTGTAGACACTGTGACATGGCCCACCACCCGCCTGTTCTTTGTACCTTGGTAACACTTGCCTTGAGTTCTCTTATTCTTGTAAGCCTATTTGACAACCTCTCTTCCCACCCATCAGCTTACTATGCAGGTACTACCACTGCAAGCCTTCGTTTTTCAGCTGAGACAATACAACTTAGTATAATTACAAATTTTAGGTGATGATTTTGGCCTTGCTGAAAAACATATGTATGACGGTTGAGGGAATACATGCATGATGTAATAGGACTTGAAGTATTGCAGTATTTTGAAGAATATTATGGTGGTATTATCTATATAAACCATATTCAGCTTGCCTCTCAATAACATTTTTTTTCACCTACTAGGGTGAGCTAGGACCTGCTGGTAACAATGGCCCAACTGGTGCTGCTGGAGGAAGAGGTGAGCCTGGACCCCCTGGTTCTCTTGGACCCGCCGGACCTCCTGTAAGTAAATTCTGGCATTGAACCGATAATTCATTTTACAATCTCAATTGTACCTAAAACTTGTCTTTGCTTATATTTTAGGGAAACCCTGGTACTAACGGTGTCAATGGAGCTAAAGGTGCAGCTGTAAGTATCATAATAACTTAAATTATTGGGTATGAGATAAGCTGCGGGGGTATTATTTGTATTGTAAATTTACTGTATTTGGATATAGTCTTAACTAAAATGTTTTTCTTGCACTATTTCAGGGTCTTCCTGGTGTAAGTGGTGCTCCTGGCCTCCCTGGAGGTCGTGGTATTCCTGGACCTGCCGGACCTGCTGGACCATCTGGTGCAAGAGGTCTTGCTGTAAGTAACTCAACTCCTACCAGCCACCATTACTATTCAAAGGGCTTAAATAGAAGATATAGCCAAGTGTTTCATGAACCTCTTGGGAGCTAAAAGGTGATGTTCTACGGGACATCATTTTCACTACTAATGTACCAATGCTACCTTCATTTGAGCCCTGTTCCTCACCGATTACATATTTCCTGTGAGTTGGGCAGGACTGCTCAAATGGAAAGTGTTGCTTCTGCATTCCTTCTTATGCCCCGTACACACGGTCGGATTTTCCGACGGAAAATCTTCGATGGGAGCTTGTTTTCGGAAATTCCGACCGTGTGTAGGCTCCATCGGACATTTTCCATCGGAATTTCCGTCACACAAAATTTGAGATCTAGATCTCAAATTTTCCGACAACAAAATCCGTTGTCGTAAATTCCGATCATGTGTACACAATTCCGACGCGCAAAGTTCCACACATGCTTGGAATCAAGCAGAAGAGCCGCACTGGCTATTGAACTTCATTTTTCTCGGCTCGTCGTACGTGTTGTACGGCGTTCTTGACATTCGGAATTTCCGACAAGATTTGTGTGACCGTGTGCTTGCAAGACAAGTTTGAGTCAATATCTGTTCAAAAAAATCCATGGCTTTTGTTGTCGGAATGTCCGATCGTGTGTACGGGGCATTAGAGTTTAGCAATGGAAACACCACGATGATCAAATTGTTATGTCTCACACGCTATGCAATAAATCAGTAATCTTTGACTGACTTTAGAATGTCTCATGACAATATATTGTGATGACAAATTCAAGCTTATAACAAGTAGCTTCCTGTTGCAAATGTTTTAACACTGTTAATAAGGCTGAGTAAAGACTGATGTCCACCAAAGCCAACCTTTGTATCTTTATGCAACATTATTAGTTTAAAAACACATACCCTACTAAGTGGTGGGTTTGCCAATTTTATATTGTTGGCAAAACAATGATGTACAAATAAAACTTTGTATAAATAATCACAGGTTAGTATGGTCACATTAATGACAAACTTTTTGCTTTAGGGTGACCCTGGAATTGCTGGTGGCAAAGGAGACACTGGATCTAAAGGAGAGCCTGTAAGTATCATCAGCCAATGTTTAAACTCATTTTTGACCCCTAATTTGCTTCCAGGCTTATCAAAAGCTGTTTTTTGTTTTAAGGGTTCCGTTGGTCAACAAGGTCCTGCTGGTCCTTCTGGTGAGGAAGGAAAGAGAGGTCCCAATGGAGAGTCTGGATCTTCTGGTCCCTCTGGCAATGCTGGAATTAGAGTAAGTATGCTTTTATGTCAAGTGCAAAAATCTGTTTTATCAGTTTTGAAATAAGGAATTAAAAAGTTAGTAGGACTTTCCAAGCAGTTTTAATTGACCTGTTCATATCCATGCAAAGTGTACCTTTATTTATTATTTATTTATTACAAGTACATATATAGCGCTGTCAATTTATGCATCACTTTACACATATATTGTACATTCACATCAGCCCCTACCCTCAAGGAGCTTACAATCTAAGGTCTCTAACTCATATTCATACATACACATGCTAGGGCCAATTTTAGTCAGGAGCAAATTAACCTACCAGCATGTGTTCGGATTGTGGGAGGAAACCGGAGTACCTTGAGCAAACCCACGCAGGCACAGGCAGAACATGCAAACTCCATTCAGGTAGTGCCGTGGGGCATCATTTCACTGTCCTTAGCACTTGAGAGGGGTGCAGACTGACCTGTGGTCATTGGGGGGAGAAATAATGCCCCTTTGTTGGTGTCAGTTGAAGTGTTAATGCCCCGTTGTTGGTATCTGTGGGAGAAATAGTGCCCCATTGTTGGTATCAGTGGGAGGAATAGTGCCTCAACCATTGGTGTCAATGGAAAGAATTACTTCCCATTGTTGGCACCAGTATGGATGATCAGATAGATGTCATTAGGATTGAACTTAGCTTTCATATAATTTTGTCCTGTAAAGCAGTTTATTTCTATGTGTCCGAGAGGTTGGTGTAGAAATACATTTACCCTTGCCATTCCAACATGGGTGGTTGGGGCCCCTCATAATGGGCACAGCAAGTGTCCAGACCAAGGAACTGCAGCAATAACACCAATAGAGTTTCCGAGAGATAGAAGAGACTGCCAGATGGTTTAACCCTACAGACTTTACCAACGTGTCCACTCAGTATCTCCAAAGTATCCACCAAGTATCGACTGACCCTTTTAATACATTTAACACTTTTGAGATTACATCTGTGTCTGAAATATGTTGGGTTTACTTTCAATCACTGTAAGGGAAGCCACAGTTATTGTTTAGTAGAATAAGAACTTATTTTGCAAAAATTGTTCCTTTTTAATGGTGTCTATTTTTTGTGCATTTTAGGGTGTTCCCGGAACTCGTGGTCTGCCTGGACCCGATGGTAGAGCTGGTGGAATAGTAAGTTGGGTGAAGGGTATTTGGGCTGTTCAGTTACTATAAATATTAGATACATATTTGTAATTACTTGTTGTATATATTTTAGGGCCCTGCTGGTAGCCGTGGTTCTTCTGGTCCTCCTGGTGCCAGAGGTCCTAATGGAGATGCTGGACGCCCTGGAGAGCCCGGTCTTCTCGGTGCAAGAGTAAGTCAATCTCGCTTTGTAAATTGATTGATACTAATAAATTCCTCCTTACTTCTTCACACCACCTTCTTCATACTCACCTACCGTATATTTTTACTAGTCAGTAATTATTAAAAAGTTTACAGTAACCTAATTTTCCTAAACGTGTAAGAAAAGCCCAAACTTAGTTTTGAAGTTTTAGGTATTTACTGCTATTCAGGCCTCTGTTGGAGAGATTTACTCTCACTTCTTGTCATGGTGCTAACAGATTCTACAGGCAAGAAGCGAATGAAGAAATCTGCAACAGAGACACAGACAGAAATAAAAATATTTTTTTAATAGGTTAGGAGAAGGCTAGAACCCCTGTGGGCTATTTATTTCTGTCTGTGTCCCTGTTTCAGATTTTCCTTCACTTCTTGTCCGGAGAATCTGTTGTCACCATGACAGGAAGTGAGTGTAAATCTTGTGAAGCAGTTGTGAGCGGGACAGGAAATGAGCATAAATATCTCAGAATATCATAAATATAACAGAATTTAAAAACCTGAGGAATTGGGAAGCCTGCACATGAACTTTAATGGCATCCCAGTCTTAGTCCGTGGGGTTCAATATTGAGTTGGCCCACCCTTTGCAACTATAACAGATTCAACTCTTCTGGGAAGGCTATCCACAAGGTTTAGGAGTGTGTCTATGGGAATGTTTGACCATTCTTCCAGAAGCGCATTTGTGAGGTCAGGCACTGATGTTGGATGAGAAATCCTGGCTCACAGTCTCCGCTCTAATTCATCCCAAAGGTGTTCTATTGGGTTAAGGTCTCTGTGCAGGCCAGTCAAGTTTCTCCATCCGAAACTCGCTTATCTATGTCTTTATGGACCTCCCTACGGACTACGACTAAGATACCAATAAAGTTCATGTGTGTGTAAAGGCAGTTGGCCCAATACTTTTGACAATCTAGTGTATTTAGCATACAAATATCTAGGTACTCCCTCTAGTGGCTAAGACAGTCAGCATCTCTTGTGCAATTGTAGAATATTATTAATAGAACAGTCAATGTGACTTCCTCCTAACATTGTCTGGTGGTGAATCAATCACTGCCAATTAAAACCCATGCACCAATGAGTGCTTGGTGAATGTCAGATTTATTGCTTGATAAATATACCCCTGTGACAACATAGGATGGCTGCACCCATGTACTTATTTATTTTAACACTGTAGAAACAAGGTGGTCAATTTATAAAACATTCATTGCATAAATGTAAGAAACATTCATGCAAACTGAACAAAACTTCACCAAATGTTTTGAATAGATTAAGTCCTCTATCATTAGCTCCATCTAGTGGCTAAAATATATTTTCCCATTGCGGTATTTCAGGAATCTATACCGCATTGTGGCCACTAGATGGAGCTGATAATACCGGCGTTACTCTATTCAGAAACAAAAGGGGGAATTTAGTTCAGCTTGCAGGAATGTTTCTAACATTTATGCAACAAATGTTTTACAAATAGACCATTTTTTAAAATAACAAATATTAACCATGCTTATCGACATAAAGCTAACCACATTCACATTTAATTTCTCAAAATTATAACCAAATACAAGTTAATTTTAAACAGCAAGCTGGCCATAAAATAATAAAATGTTATTGGATGTTTCATGCTTTTTGAAAAAGAAGCAAAAGAGTTGCAGATAGTTTTATTAATTTTATATACTATTTTCCCATTCTTTTATGTTTAATTATGTATTTTAATCCTTTCCATTTAGGGTCTTCCCGGTTTCTCTGGCAGCAATGGTCCCCAAGGCAAAGAAGGTCCTGCTGTAAGTTTCTGACATTTTTTATTGTAAGATACATCAGAATGACATGGTTCTCCAGCCTGGAAAAAAGAGAAAAGTCCATTAGGCAGTGACTATCTTCATATCAGTTTGAATGTCATGCGAAGGGATACAGCTTCTATCATCAGTTAAAGTGTTAGTAAACTCTGTTACACCACTTTTACCTACAGGTAAGCCTGTAATAAGGCTTATCTGTAGGTACTGTGAATGTCTCCTAAACCTGCACAGTTTAGGATATACTCAGAGTGCATACAACCGATGACATCACCGGCGCATGCGCTCTGAAGGTCCGGCTTACAGTGCCGGACCTTCAGAGCCAGCGCCGTAAACGGTGGCTCCCACATGCCTGCTTGGGAGTGATGTCATTGCTCCATCGGCCACTCATGTAGCTGGAGGCCGTGAACCTGGAAGGAAAACTGGGGGAAGATGTCAGCCATGTCAGCTGTGACATTGCAGCGCTGGAGGGCTTCATTCTAAGGTAAGTCTATCATAATGTGCTAGTATGCGAGGCATACTAGCACATTATGGAATTGCCTCGCAGGGAAATTTTACTATGGTTTACTACTGCTTTAAGACACTCATACTTATGGCCAAATTCCTGTACAAACATTTTGAAGCTAAAGTCCAGGGACCAAAACTTGAAATATATTCCTCAATAGCTACAAAGGATGTAAAGTCGTGTGTTTGCACCAGAAGGCTTTGTAAACTCGTATTTTACTGTGTAAAAGTAGCAGTGCCATCATCACTGTGCTGCCCATAGCCCATGCACAGAGCAGAGCTGTGGGAGGGGCCTAGAAGGCCACACCCATTACAGAACACTACAGGAGGGGGCAGAGACAAGACCAGCCCCCCTGCACAAGTAGAGAGCGTAGCAGCGAGCGGCCTTCATTACAGGAAGGTCCTGCATAGAGGGAAAGTCCTACACTGGATTACTACACAGGTTTGGAGGAAATATACAAAGCACACCAAGATTCAAGGAAGAATATACATGATGAATGTATCTAGACAGTATTTGTTTTAGCCCGGATTTCAGCTTTAAAATGCATGTATAGCCAAAACTCTTTTCTTTTTGTACTGAAGATAGTTGGGAAGGGTTGAAACCTATGTAGATTTTTGACCTGATGGAAAGATTTCCCTTACTTTCTCAGAAATGCAACAGAATGTGGAAGGAAATCTCTACACAGTGAGAACTCTTTTGTTACCAGAACAGGTGACCCACATTGGAAGAGTTACCTTCTTTTCCTGTTCTGGTGACAATATTAACATTTGGGACTTCCCATCACTTTCTGTCACGTTGGTCACCAAAAAAGAGGTTCTAAACCTTCCCAACTCTAGCCAAAACAAATAGAAAATGCGGTTATACATATATTATAATACTTTGTTCACATTGAATTCATAGAACAATGGTTGCTTTAGGGCTCGTACACATGATCAGAAAATCATACGAAAAATACCGATTTCAAAGCGATCGAATGATAATCTAACCGTTAGTACACAGCTCTCCAGAGCCTATTGCTCAGTTACTGGGTCCTGTTTGTAGACAGCTTAAGAAGGGCCCAGGGATTGGGTACCTGAACTATTGGAATAAAGGACCCCATAGGAACAGAAGACGAAAGTAAGATAAGAACTTCTTTGTTTTATTCCTCTCCCCCCCCCCCCCCCCCCCCCCCACAGTGTCCACCTTTGATGACTAGCTGTAGGAAGAAGAGTTATTTTTTTACATTATCTGTGATCTTTGTGTGGTCTTTAAAATTAAGGACCTATACATACAATGGAAAAACAATTAATGTCAAATAGGCTAAAAAGTTATCATGATACATTTACTGTCAAATTATAGGATAAGATAGGTGTATTCAATACATGTGTGTAAGTTGATTTAAAAATGTTGATCTAAAAATACCATAAAGGTAACAGTAAAATGTATAACTGAAAATGAAATGATCCTTTTTATCTTTCAGGGTCTCCAAGGTAGTGAAGGTCGTTCTGGTGCAGCTGGTCCAGCTGGTGCTAGAGGTGAACCTGGTGCTATTGGATTCCCTGGACCCAAAGGACCCAATGTAAGTTATCTCCCCAAGTTTACACTTTAAAAAAGTTAACTTTGTAGCTTACAGGTTTGTAACGGTTCCTAATTTGTTTATAGGGTGAGCCTGGCAAGAACGGAGATAAAGGAAACCAAGGACCTTCTGGAAACAGGGTAAGTGTAAAATCGACGCCTCGTTAATATCAAAAGGCCTATCCAGTTTGCTGCAAATTGAGTAGACTTTAATCCACATCTTGAAGTGCACCTTTGCAGAAGTTAAGATTTCAAACTGCTTATTTTAACTCAAAAAGGTATAATAACAATCACCGCATAGAGTGAAGGGGCGGCAAGGTTAGCAACTACTGAGACCATAGTCCTTGCCAACTCAGCCCTAAGGAGGCAATAGCTCCATGTAACTGCATGTTGTATATAGGTTCTATACTTGGCAAAAAGGACTATTTTACTACTGTTATGATATTTAGGAATAGAAAGCAAACAATATGGGCACTAATAGGAAACTTTAAAAGCACAACACTCTAACAAAAGATATTGCCCGCAGGAAACTGCAACACCACAATATAATACATGAAAAAATAAAAATAAAAACGTAAAGGCCAATATCTGTCCAATATTCTTAGAGCACACGCTAAACTACGCTTATCAACGATAACTTACTTTTTCAATCTTTGTCTCTAGGGAGCTCCTGGACCTGATGGAAACAATGGTGCTCAAGGTCCCGCAGGTCTTGGTGTAAGTATTGGCTCTCCATTGTCTATCTTCTCTGACCGGAACTTATTTACTGACCATACACATTTGCTTTGAGAATAATGTAATCCGTTAGGAAGTAGTGATCTGTCCGAGACATTTTTCTAAGGTCTCGGTGATATCATGTGTTCATGACGGAATGTTGATCCACATAAGCTGGAATAATGGTTTGCTATATTAAGGGGTTTCCTGTAGTCTAGATAATCTTTATGCCAAACAGCAGAAATACCTTAAAAGAATATAAACCCTGAAATGAAAAAAATAAATCTAACAAATATATCGTTTTTGTGTTTCTCCTATAGGGTGCTACAGGTGAGAAAGGTGAACAAGGTCCCTCTGGTGCTCCCGGTTTCCAGGTGGGTTTTTCTCGATTCATCCTCCACATTGAAAATGAATTCACAGATGTAACAGGCATTTTCTAACTTTTTTAAAGTTGGGCGTTACTTTGAAAATATGAATACACATTTAAGATGCTGGCAGTGTGTCTACACAGTTGACGCATAAAGGAGTAAAAACATAATTAAAACACTGCTCTAGACTACACTGTCACAAAAAATAGGCACTTGTCAGCTGTGTTAAATGTATGAGATCATTTTTAATGTATACAAATTATACATTATAATTAGGCAATTGCTTTTTTGCGACAATAAGAAAATCCTAAATGCCTACTGTAACCATCCTCAAAAGTGCTAGTAATAAACTGATTATTTTTGACACATTATTTAAATAGTTAATGGAATGTACACTTGAACACAAAATATACTCATCAAACATAAACTATATCTTCTGTTCTCTGTAATATTGCCTACGATCTCTAACACTTTATTCCTATTGGCAGGGTCTTCCTGGTCCTGGTGGTCCTCCAGGAGAAGTTGGCAAACCCGGTGAAAGAGTAAGTACACTTTTTTTTTATTATTTTACTTCTACAAAGTCACCAATATGCACACATACAATAGGGCCAACTTGGGTGGAAACCAGTAACCTACTGGAATGTTTTTGGGTTGTTGGTGGAACCAGAGAACCTGCAGGGAATCTAACCTAACATGGTGAAAATATGCAAACTCAATGCAGATAAGGACTAAGTGGGAACAGAGCCTACAACCCCCATGTTGCAAGGCAAGAGCACTAATAATTTAACTACCCTGCCAGTAGTATTAATTATTAGACAGATATCACAGTATGTCAGTCATTAACTGGCCATAGATGATAGCATTTAAATGTCTGTGCAGAATTATCAAATTATCTATTTTATACTAGAGCATATAAATATAACCCTTTGCAGTCTATAGGCACGTGCATGTGTGTGAACAGTTGAGTCCCTAGTAAAATGCATATCTTAGCGGAATAATAGTGTATTTGTGGTAGACTGTGTGATCTAGTTGGATGAGGGAACATTCAGAAGTTTGTAGGCCCTCTACAACCCTAGATGATGCACCTTTAGCAGAGCTTGGAAGTTGATTATTTGGAAGGAGTTTCTCAAACCTATTTCCATATCTTCTTCAGAGGCACCGTGGCACTCTGTGGTAGACTGTGTGATCTAGTTGGATGAGGGAACATTCAGAAGTTTGTAGGTTTTCTACAACCTTATATGATGCTCGTTTAGCAGAGCCTGAAGGTTGATTATTTGGAATGAGTTTCTCAAACCAATTGCCATTGCTTCTTCAGCCATGGCACTCCCCCCTTTCTCCTGCAATATCAGAAACAAAATTTCATCCAATGAAAATGTGCACATTCATAGAAAGATCTTTTCTTAGAAAGATTGTTCGGTGTGCATAGAAATCATCTAATGTATTTAAGCTAATTTAGGGTGTCAATAAATTTTACATGAGAAAGTACTTTGCAAAATGAGCTTGATAGTTGTCCACATATGTGAAGCTTTGGGAAAAGCTTGGGAGGCTAAGGTTAGGGTATAAAACTTTAAGAGTCTACCTTTCATATTGTTGGCAGGCATGCAGATTCATAAATTCATAAATGAAAGGCAAATTTGATGTTCAATCTTGCCAGTTGCTGATAATTAATGATTTTGCAGTAAATTTGTTTCTGTTCTATTAGTGAGCTTTACTATGCAAAAGTAATATTTCTAAACGTACAACTACATTCAGGAAACATGTTGTCATACTTGGAGCATTAAATAAGGCATTTGAAATTCAGTAATTGTTCCTTTAGCAGCTGAGGATCAGCTCAGGATGACCTAAACGGCCCGTTCCATTTTCTTAATCCAGTTCTTTGGTTCATCTAGATCTGGGTAGACAATAACTCCACTTGTGTGTTTTTTTATAGGGTGCTCCTGGTGACTTTGGTCCTCCTGGTGCTGCTGGTACTAGAGTAAGTATTTATTTGCTACAGAAGGTTTTAAAAAATTATTTTATTATATAGTTGATAAATTGAGAGTTAAAAAAATGTGTTCCCCTAATTGTTTTTATCCCAACACAGGGTGAACGTGGTGCCCCTGGTGAAAGCGGTGGTGCTGGCCCTCTTGGACCTTCAGGATCCCGTGGCCCATCTGGACCTCCTGGAACTGATGGACAAAAGGTATTTTGCTTGTTGTAATATAAGAGATAATATAAGAGATATAAAATATGTGCTTTGAAAGTAAAGATGAGCATTACAGGTGTAGTTTAATCATCAGATCATTCCCTCACCTTTCCCTTTTTCTGACTTCTTCAGATTTAGGCCAGGAATTTATACTAAACAGGTTGTTACTACTTGTCAGCACCCTAACAAGTCTTCCTGCAATTATCCTGATCTGTTGCTCCTGGTTATGACTCAGAATACTCTCTAGAAACTGTTTCTGACCTTCATGTAATGTCTCTTGGTCTCTAGCTTGGTCTCTGTTATCTACTTCTGATCTGTTGCCCCTGGTTGTGATTAATTTTACCTTCACCTGCCTGTCTCTTGCCCTGGTCTTCTACTTAGTCCCCAACAATGCTTCTTGGCCAACTGCCCTTTCCTGTGGCTTATTATAAACTGTTCAATTCTGAACTATCTATAAGACAATGAATTGATCAGGTAAATATATGCCACGGGACAGGGTAGGTAGCCAACTGGAAGTGGCCAGAACCCCAAGAACTGTAGTATTCATAAGCTGAGTAGAGATTATTGTGCAGTTTGTGTAAATCTGCATGCAGAGTCACAATAAAAGTGCATTGTCCTATGCTCCCAAAGTGTGCACAAGCTCCAACTCTATAGGTGCAATGCTTTTAGATGTCATGCAACCAGTTAAAGTTCTTAGAAGCAGCAAAAAAAAGGTAATCTCACACATTGTCTTCAATAAAGCAACTTTATTTAGCCAACAGGCTGCTTTTACAGCTGCTGTGAGAGCAGCTTGTTTGTTCAATAAAGTTCATTCCTGGGAGTGGACATGGTTTGCAGCCTACATTTATGGATGATGTGAATCACATCATTAATTAACATGGCTCTGCTGCTCAGGGACCAAGAATAGGATGTTTTTAAAGTTATTGGTTGAGGAAAGTGGAATGCTGGTAACCATCATTGCATAATGAATAATGAATAATGAAATGACGGACATATTTGGCAAAACAGCTTTGATCACTCTTTAAAGAGTTAACACGTTATGTCTTCATCATACCTAGGGAGAGCCCGGTCTTGCTGGTTTGAATGGAGGCCTTGGACCTTCTGGCCCTGCTGGTATTCCCGGAGAAAGAGGTACTGCTGGAACTCCCGGAACCAAAGGAGAGAAGGTAAAATAAGAGATAAGATACCCAACAAGTACCACCAAGTACATGTCAATTTTCTTTACCTTAACAAACGTTAACCTTACTTATTACTTTCCCAAAACTATTAAACCTAACTGTCACGGAACGCCCCACACTCCGCTTGAGTGCTTCCGTCATATACTGCTTCCTAAGTTCTGGAACACGAGTCCAATGGATCTGGCTATAGGAACCCCAAGAACTAGACAACACCAGTCTTGGAGTACATCAGAACTACCTTTATTTTGAGATCTCACAGACCTTTATACAGCAGGGATGACTCAAAGCTAACCTAATTAACATGACCTTATTTACTACAAAATGTACCCAGACCAGATGACAGTCTTGTGGGCACCGAGCTTCACACTTCACACATTAATACAATTAACAATACAAACAACAATCTCCCCCCTCCTCAGCCTAGACCATTCGTCTATTAGCCAGGGCTGGTGGCTAATGTGATCAGCTCTCTCAATTAACATAAACACATGTTGATAACACCAGCATCTCCTCACAGGATGTGTCCCAGCAGAATGAATCAGTCTTATCAGCAGGGGGCTGCTGGAGGAATCCCCCCTCCCTCTTCAGGGACACAAATATACAGTAAGGAGTCCCCATACAATATATACATGACTGAGTCCGATTAATACAGTTCAGACTGGATTTCTCATTCACCTCAAATGCTAGGGCCCATAATCGGTGGGCAACAGGCTTGCACACAGTCCTCTCCAACAGCCTCCTCTCTGGCCATGCCCGTGACATTTCTCCCCTTTCGGCAGGAGACTAACACAGGAGGAGACCCCAGACGGGTTGACTCCGAAGTTAGTCCACAGCTCCAGTCCTCTACTGCCTGTACCCACACAGTACCCCAAACAAATTATCCCAAACAGTGCATTACTCACCCAGCCATCCTCTGCCTCTCTCAGAGAACATATCTGCCGCTGGGGAGAGGCCCGGACTGGACCTTCTCCCTGGAATCCTTTCTGCCGCTGGAGAGACGACAGGGTGACTGGGCTCACTCTGTCATGCTGTTGGGGATCTGGGCCCACTGCCCAGCATCCCTGGGGTATACAGGTGGAGACTGAAGTCCCATCCACCTTCACAGGAAATCCATCCTCTGTTAGTTGAGGGCAGAGTCCAGCAGTCCTCGGCCCTGTTGCCAGCCCTTCTGCTGGAAACCCCACACCATCTGTTCCGGCTAACTGTTGGAGAGGGAGGCCGACTGCCCCGCCTCCCTGGAACTCTGTAGTTGTTGCCGGTGCTGGGCAGAGGTTGGTAGCACTCTGCCCTGTTGCCAGCACTTCTGCTGGGGACTCCACATCCTCTGCTCCGGCTAACTGTTGGGGCAGGCAGCTGGCTTCCTCCACTCCCAAACTGTGTAGCTGCCATTGGGGAGGTGAGCCGGCTGCTTCCTTTTCCATTCCCTCATCTGGCTGCTGGGACGACATGTCGATGGTACTGTCTCCCAGGTACACGGATCTTTGCTGGGGAGGAAAGCCCACTTCCTCCACCCTGGCCAACTGTTGGGGAGGGACAACACACACCTCCTCTCCCTTCTCCCCCTGTATCTGCTGCTGGGAAGTGATTGCCATCTTCTCACACTGAGCCTCCACAATTGCTGCAGGTGTGGGGCAGAGGTCTTGGACCCTCTGTCCGGTTGCCAGCACTTCTGCTGGGGGTTTGCTAGGTGGTTCCTCCTCTACAGAAATGTCTATTAAATCCCCAGTCTCTGGAAGTGGTAAAAGTGTGGGATAGAGGTCTTGGACCTTCTGTTCAGTAACCAGATCTTCAGCTGGAGAAGTTTGTTTTAACTCCATAGATGCTGCTGGCAGAAAATCACATGTCCCTGTCAGTGTTGTGGGAGAAAGGCCGACTACCTCTTCTCTCAGGAAGGCCGAAGCCACTGTTGGTGCTGGGCAGAACACAGTGAACTTTGGCCCTGATAGCAGCTCTTCTGCTGGAGGCTCATCAGGTTGTTCTTCCTCAGCAGAAAAGTCTATCAAATCCCATGTCTCTGCAACTGATGTCGGGGAATAGGGGTTCACCATCTCCTGTCCATGGAACCCAGAAGATGTTATCATTTCTGGACAGAGGTTAGCAGAGCTCTGCCCTGTTGTCAGCACTTCAGGTTTGGGGACGGCAATCTCCGGATTTTCTACTGCCGATTCTCTGGCATGCTGCTGAACTTGTTCTAGCAGTTTCCTGTATGCCCTTTCCAGATGCTGTTCCTTCCTTAGCAAATGGTCCAGATCAGGTTTGAGCTCTGAGACCCCTGCAAGACCGAGCATAGACTCTCTATAGTCTCTCATGTCCTCAAGGTCAGGTTCCCCTTCATCGCCAAACATAAAAAGATCTGTAAGGTTCTCCCACAGCAATCCAGGGCCGCCAAAGTCATATCCCTCCGGAGAGCATTCTGTTGTCTCCCCTAAATATCCCTCCTCTGCGTGCCATTGCAGAGCCCGATATCGATTGTCCAGCTCTATCTCCTGCGGGACCAACCTGTCCAACTCAGTCACCCATTGCTCCTGGGGCTGCTCTCCCAGGAATGCCATCCGCAATGCCCGTTGGTCACTGGCCCGTTGCTCTTGGGTTGGAAAGCACTTGCCCTGTTTTATACCAGCGAGACGGAGGGCTGCAATCCAGAGCTCCACCCGAATCAGCTGCCTGAGCTCCAGGTATTCATCCTCAGACACAGTCCTGGTGTACGTTGAAAGGATGATCCGCAGCAGCCCCGGGAATTCTGATGCCAGGTCCATATCTCCGCTGGAGTGACTGAAGTCTGCTATGCTGATCTTGGATCCAGTTGGAGGTTTGGATGTCCCAGACTTCAGACTTCAGGAAGCTTTCCCGCTGCTTGCCACCAATGTCACGGAACGCCCCACACTCCGCTTGAGTGCTTCCGTCATATACTGCTTCCTAAGTTCTGGAACACGAGTCCAATGGATCTGGCTATAGGAACCCCAAGAACTAGACAACACCAGTCTTGGAGTACATCAGAACTACCTTTATTTTGAGATCTCACAGACCTTTATACAGCAGGGATGACTCAAAGCTAACCTAATTAACATGACCTTATTTACTACAAAATGTACCCAGACCAGATGACAGTCTTGTGGGCACCGAGCTTCACACTTCACACATTAATACAATTAACAATACAAACAACAATCTCCCCCCTCCTCAGCCTAGACCATTCGTCTATTAGCCAGGGCTGGTGGCTAATGTGATCAGCTCTCTCAATTAACATAAACACATGTTGATAACACCAGCATCTCCTCACAGGATGTGTCCCAGCAGAATGAATCAGTCTTATCAGCAGGGGGCTGCTGGAGGAATCCCCCCTCCCTCTTCAGGGACACAAATATACAGTAAGGAGTCCCCATACAATATATACATGACTGAGTCCGATTAATACAGTTCAGACTGGATTTCTCATTCACCTCAAATGCTAGGGCCCATAATCGGTGGGCAACAGGCTTGCACACAGTCCTCTCCAACAGCCTCCTCTCTGGCCATGCCCGTGACACTAACATTAACAACACCCTCACCCCCGCCCCTGAAACTATTGTCAACACTCTAATTTGTTTAAGAATCAAAATATATATATAAAAAAACAAAAACCCAGTTAGCTCTTTGGCTGCGTTTACACACAAATAGAATATACAGAAAAAACATTGCATTGTCTATTCTTACTCTACAGGGTGATAATGGCAATTCTGGAGATTATGGCAACCCAGGAAGAGATGGCGCTCGTGTAAGTACATTTTATTTGGTATTCTGCATTAGACACAGAGGGCCTTTGCTTAGGACTTTGCTTTGCTTAGGCCTTTATGTGTATATATATATATATATATATATATATATATATATATATATATATATATATATATATATATGTAATATCTATCTATCTATCTATCTATCTATCTATCTATCTATCTATCTATCTATCTATCTATCTATCTATCTATCTATCTATCTATCTATCTATCTATAGGTATATATATACCGTATATATTTTCTGGTTGACTTTACCTGCTCTGTGACAGGGCACAAAGTCTAAAGAGAGTAGAGGTAGGCTTAAAGAATGAACTGAGGAATTTCTCATGCCTTTTTAAATGGCAAGAGAAATTCCAAATGCATAGGATAAGGGTGTCGTAGTGTATAAGTAGAGAACTGCCCAATGTGGTGGCCTTACTTTATGACTGAATTTACTAGTAAGGGATATGAAAACATGGGAAGGGGAAGATGGGAAGGGGTCCTATTAGATGGGGAGAAACATGTCCTGTGGGTGTGGATATTTGGCCCCACTGGATTGAAGCCTGGTCAGTGGAAAGAGGCAGCAGTATTGAATCTGCACAGGAGTACCTACTACATGGAAAGAGGTGGTTCTATTGGGTAGCTGGAAGATTGTTTATTTAATAAGAAAAAATAGCCTTATTGTATGAGTAGAGAACGCCTTTGTGGGTGTAATGAGTTCCTATTGGCAGTGGTGTCCCTGATAGGTGGGAAGAGGTAGACTCTTCGGCTGGAAAAAGGTGTACAAGGTGAATGGGAAAAGGTGGTCCTACTGGCTGGAAAGAGTTGTATTTGGTAGCTGAGACAATTTGGTCTTATTAGCTGGGAAGAGGTGTAATTGGTATATGGGACAATTTAGTCCTATTGGCTGGGAAGAGGTGTGTCTGGAACATGAGAAGAGACAGTCCTACTTTCTAAAAAGAGACAGATCTACTACCTAGGAATAGGTGGTTTTGCTGGTTGGGAAAATGTGTGCCTGGTAAATGTGACAATGTGATCCTACGGGCTGGGTAGAGGTGTGTCTGGTACTTGGGACAAGGTGGTCCAATTGGCTGGAAAGAGGTGTCCCTGGTAAACAGAAAAGGTAGTCCTACTGGTTGGGAAGTGGGGTCCTACTAACTGGGAAGAGGAGTGTCTGACAGATGGACGAAAAAAGACAAGGATGTAGTATCCATGGTGACAAAATTTTAATATTTTAATTTGTTTTCTTTAGGGTCCAGCTGGTGCTGCTGGTGCCCCCGGTCCTGCTGGTGGTCCTGGTGATAGAGTAAGTACAATTCTTGGATGCAGCTGAACACTGCAGCCTCTATTTTGTAAACCTTCAGTAAGGACAAGGCAATTACTCTGACCCTGATATCTATTTTGCCTTTTTAGGGTGAATCTGGTCCTGCTGGTCCCTCTGGTGTTGCTGGTCCTCGTGGTACACCTGTAAGTGAAAAATACAAAATGATATTAATATATGTAACTTAAAAGTAGCAAGTGGAGTCTGCCATTTTGTGAGCAGAATCAGTACTTACCAAGAATGTTACCAATGCTTATAAGATTTATTGCTAGTTTCTCATTATGATACATTTTGGTTCAGTTTTTAAAATGACTTGTAATAGGTGTTTGATACACTTTGAAATATCAATATTTTCCTGTTTTGGCTCTGTGCAGGGTGAACGTGGTGAAGCTGGTCCCGCTGGACCAACTGGCTTTGCTGGTCCTCCTGTGAGTAATTAACTTTTTTAAAAATTGAAATATACACTTCTTTTTATTGTCCTAAGGAAACCATTGTAATCAGCCTTTTTCAATTAACTCAACAGGGTGCAGCTGGTCATGCTGGAGCTAAGGGAGATAGAGGAGCCAAAGGTCCCAAAGGAGAAGCTGGTTCCCCTGGTCCTTTGGGTGCCCATGGCAGCTCTGGCCCTGCTGTAAGTTATTCAATCTATAAATACATTTAAAATATTTACCATACGCTTTAATACAGAGGCACCGATAAACTGGTATAATATTTCATTGTTAAAGATCTGAAAGACTGAAATGGATGGTTTGGTTAAGGCTTAGAGTAGGTTGGTGCAAACATCTGTTGGATGTTCCAGAATGGCACAGAAATAGTAGAACTAGAGTAGACACAGGCGTGTTCTGGCCTCCATGAGTTAGTGGGTTAGGTAGGATCTAAAATGCAATATATATATATATATATATATATATATATATATTTATTTTTTAACTAACAGTGATACTTACCCAAGAATATTGCCGTACGTTCAGAGTTTTGTGTAGCTTAGACTGAACCAGCATTATGTATACCATTAGGGACTATAGTAGGATTATTGTTGCTATTTAAAACACAAGTAGTCACAGACAAGTATGCATATTTGACTGGGGGTTACTGGCATCAAATGCATATAATTTTGCGGTACTTCAGATAAACTGGCATACACCAAGGTATACATAACAGAACAAAGTTGAGAAATACTAGGCTAGTAACAGTGTTCAATGTTACTTACTTTGAATGATGCAGTCATTGCTGGAGTTCAAGTAACCTACTGACCCAAACCCATAGGATTAAGTCTTCAACTCAAGTCACATATAGCCATGATTAAAAAGTTCTGTCCTTAATATTGTGCTTTTTTTTCTCTATAGGGTCCAAACGGTCCTGCTGGAAGCACTGGAGCTCGTGGTGATGCTGGTCCCTCTGTAAGTCACTCAAGTTGGTCCTTCTGTTAAAAAAAAGAAAAAAGAAAAAGTCACTCAAGTTTGTGATTTTAAGAAGCCAGTCATGGTACACTAAATTATAAATCTTGAGAATAATTAATTTTTTTTTTATCCATAGGGTGCTACTGGATTCCCTGGTCCCGCTGGTAGAGCAGGAGCTCCTGGACCCTCTGTAAGTACACTTTCATCTATAATAGTTTGTTACTGGTAACTGTTTTGAATACAATGACTAAGAAAGAGAATATGAAATGAGAGACACAATGTTGGTTTGAAGTCATGTATCCTATCTAAACAGTTACCCAAAACCCATTATTTAAAATGTGGATCTTACCCGGTTTCTTTATAAACATTGTCACCAAAATTGCCTTAATAAAATCCTTGGATTCCTCCCTGATGCTGTATATCCCTGTTAAACATCTTATATTATTTTAATTACATATACCTGTAGCACAAACTTCAAAGTGGAGGAGATTTTAAGAGGCATAAAGGAGGGGACAATAAAAGACACCCCAACTAAAAATCAGAAGCAATCATATGCCTATCCTATCTTAGAATGAACTCAGACAGTCCTTGAAAGGGTGTGCCTTAGGAAATATGGGAATGAGGAAGATTGATGATGACAATTCAGAATTTTATAGCTTTATAGAACTCCCACCTTCAAAGTTCCTGATGGCCGTAAAATACCCAACATTATTTGGGAGACATTCACATAAAACATGAATGTTGCACCGCTCCAGGTGAAGGTATCACTCACATGATACAGTCCCCACGTTGGGTGCCACCACAATGTAGTAATGTGAAGAAAGTTGGCGTCACACCACACCGTAGAGATGCCAAATCTTTATTCCATATGTTAATCGAGGACAACACAAGGACAGAGTGGCTGGAGCTGTTAACGCGTTTCACACGTATGCTAGTGCTTATTCATAACAAATTTGCTGGGTAATGTTCGCAATTCTGCTTCTTTGATAAAAGTGGGTAATGTTCAAATGTTATTGTTTATGCAGACAGTTCCAGTATTGGAATATAGTCATGGTGGAGGGGGGGGGGGGAATTAAGATATCTACTGGATCTATTCCATCAACTCAGTTAGTGCAAACAATTTTATCTTTTGAAGTGGAAGGACATCCTTTTTGGTTTTTGTTGTTCCCCGGTTGAGGAGGTCTTACTCTCTGGGTATGCAACAGAACAGGAAGTTTGGGGAAAATTAACCAAAGCAAGAATGCAGGTAGCAATAGAGCACCCAACTGACTCTCTTACAAACCAATGTGGGCTACAGTTGCAAGTGTATTTCTAGGTTTTAGATTATATATATATATATATATATATATATATATATATATATATATATATAGTAGGGAAAGGTTAAACCCTCCGTGAGGTTTTTGAGTCACTATTGGGGAGATTTCCCACTGTGTTTGAACAGGTGGCCATTGTTACCAATGAAGAAAGTGAGGATAAATCCAAAAATATTAGAGATGCCCCAGAACAAGGGGTGAAGGGAAATCTTCCAATGGTGACATCTGTTTCAGGGACAATTTTCCCTCACTTGTGTAGTTTTCCTCTGGGACCAAAAGTGAAGGGTTTTTCCCCAATGGTATGCAAACAACCAAAAATAAACTTGAAGGGTTTACTGTATCCTTTCCTACTCTATCCAAAACTTTAAAAAAGTTTTGGTTTTATATACACTATAAAATAACCATACAGTATAGTAGTCTGGAAACTCTTCTACAGACAATACAGAAAAAATTGTGGACTTCATTTGTAAAAATGTCTGAGGGAACGCATGTCTCAGTGATCAGGTATCTATTTTCATGCTCCAATGTTGCAGTGAACAAAGAAGTGTGGGAAATAAATTGGCTGCCCTGGGTAGAAACTTCCATAGAAGAAGCTCAGTGTCAGTCATTTTGAATACAAAAGCCATATAAGTATAAAAAGAATTCTAGTAAGCACATCCACAATGTGCCAAAACTGGACATAACACCCATTTTCAGTCAGTGAAATCAGTTGTCTGCAGCTGCTAGATTATCCAGCCAAACATAGCTCAGTTACCTTTCTGCGATTAGGATGAAATGTTTCCTTTGCAGTAAGTCTTAAAATTAACTTTCGCAAAGGTTTATTAACTTTGATATTTATTGTTGATGTGTTTCACTTGCACTTGTTTTACAGGGCAATGTTGGTCCTTCTGGCCCAACTGGACACCCAGGCAAAGATGGCTCAAGAGGTCCTCGTGGTGACTCTGGCCCTGTCGGTCGTCCCGGTGAACAAGGTCAGCATGGCCCAGTAGGTCTTGCTGGAGATAAAGGCCCATCTGGAGAGGCTGGCCCTGCTGTAAGTACTATTACTTGCCATTACATCGAATTGTTGATGCTAAAACAAAAGGAGATCGACTTAGTTAACCCATAGGGATGAACGAATCTGCCCGGGATTGATTATCTGAGGGTTCAGTGAATCTTGTTTGAAATTTGATGAACCTGTACTTAGTGGCAAATTCCAATGAAGACTATGGGAGGCAAATCTTGTTAGTAAGCTTTGGCCTTTTTGGGTCAAATTGAGGAGTTTTTTCTTTTCAAATTACTTTGTAGAATATACAGCAGGAGCCCCCACAATCTCATTAATTTCAGTTTGGAAAAAAAGGCTTTTGTAGGCAGTTTTAGCAGAAACTTGTCATCAAATGGTAATAGACCTGCTTTGACTGTCAGATAGAAATTGGCCAGTAGTTCGCTGAGCCTGTCCCTGATTTTGCGGACGCTTTTTTTTTTTTTTTAAAGAAATTTTTATAAAATTTCAGTTAACAAACAAAAGTCAAGAAAATCAACAATTACATAAAAAGTAAAAAACAAACAACGCATGTAATGCAGTAAGATATGGAGAGATAAAGGAAAAATAAATAAATAAATAAAATAATAAGTAAATAATAAGTTAAAAGAGGGAAAAAAAAGTTGACTCTGTAAATATAACTCGTGGATGAATTTATGCCCATATCTAGGAGAATAGATAGCTAGTTGAGCTTAAATTCGCCATCTAATATGTTTCTTTTTTGGAGTAAAGGCATCATAAACACATGACATTAAGTTTAAAATCAACGACATCAAGTAATATAAGGGAAAAAAATGAAGGAAAAGGAAAACTGCTGTCTATATTTATAAACTGTACTATAGTGTAGTTTACAGTAGTGGTTCTCAGTCATCGGGCTGTGACTCACTCTCGGGCTTCGCCTGGGCTTCCAGCAGGCTACAGATCCAGTAACCTCCTACAGTGCTTCCCGGCTCATACAGTCCCCCCCCCCCAACCTCTCATAGTGGCTCACAGTGAACCAAGGCCCCCTGCAAGCCCTAAGCCTCTACAGTGTCCCCCCTCCCAGCCTGCTGTGGAGCCTCCAGACTTCCATAGTGCCCCCAACCTCCAACTGTGTCCCACAGCCCCCTTCAGAAACCTCATCCCTTACAAGGCCACCAAGTCTACTGCAGAGTCCTCTGACCCATTCCACATCCCCTATCCCCCTATAGTGACATCCAGCCCCATCCAGAGTGACATCCAGCTCCATCCAGCCAGCTACAGATCCCTTAACCTCCCACAGTGTTTCCCAGCTCATATAGTGCCCCCCAACATTTCGCAGTGACTCACAGTGCCCCCAGGCCACCTGGAAGCTCTAAGCCCCCACAGTGCCCCACCCCCATTCTTCCGCAGTGCCCCCCCAGCTTGCTGTAGAGCCTCAAGACCTTCATAGTGCCCCCAACTTACAACAGTGTCCCACAGCCCCTTTCAGAAATCTCACCCCTTACAAGGCCACCGAGTCTACTGCAGGGTCCCCTAACGTAACCTATTCCACATCCCCATCCCCCTATAATGACATCGAGCCCCATCCAGAATCTTCCAGCATTTCAATTTGTATTTTCATTCTTTTATTGAGTGAGCATAAATGTATTTTTTACTGTTGGGGCATAGAAGGTTTTGAAAGAACTTACCAGGCACTGGTCTTGAGAACCACTGATTTACTGGATTTGATTAAAGAGTATCAAAACATTTTTTTCCTTTATTTTTGCCTGTCTATGGAGTAGCAGCATATCAGCCTAGGACAAAAAGTATGTTAGGACTATAGAACACCTCCCTCTTTATAACATAAGGAAGGTGTTCGGTGGTTCACAGAGGTGAACTAGGCAGAGCTGATAACATTTTTTTATAACACTGCAGAGTGCGCAGGTCAGAACTGGATTTTTCAAAAGGTATTTCTTGCACCTATTGACCCGATATTAAGTTGTACAAAACCCATTCAGTGTTAGCTTTAAAAAACCAAAATGGAGCAAATAAGGGCAGCTCTTTGTTAGAATTTACATACTTTTTTTTTATTTGTCCAGTGCAGAAATATAATAGTATAATGAAATCACAAAAGTAATAACCCTTTTATATTTTGTATTTCCAAATAGGGACCCCCTGGTTCTGCTGGTCCCTCTGGTGTTCTGGGTGCTCGTGGTATTCTTGGTCTTCCTGGAACAAGAGGAGAACGTGGTCTTCCTGGTGGACCTGGTTCAAACGTAAGAACATTGATTAACCATATTTACATTTTAAAACCCACAGCAAACATTTCATAAATTTCCTTTATATGAGATTAGTGGACCAGGAAGTGACCACAATTGAGAGTACTGAGCAAGACGTTTAAATGATTTTGCCATACAGTATATGTTAGTGTAAAAGAGGAATGCTTGGTCAAGCCATGCTTCTGGATCTTGAAGTTATTCAATGACCACTTTCACTTCATTGTTCAGCCAGATCGTTCTTTCGGCTTGGTATTGTAGTCAATATAAATGGGGTCATTTTCATTTCTGAGTATGGCAGTTTTCACCATTTTTTAGCAGGCTGAGCAGGTTGAGACTAAAAATAAGTTTATCTTGCAGACACTGGGCCTGCGTATGGGAGTTTTATGCACACTGGCAAGTGTCTTGCATGTGCTTTGTGTTTGCATTGGATCTCATTTGCCCCAAGGCTCTTTAGAGATCATTATTGAAATGCTACAGCCATTATTGAAAAGTAGACCAAACTTAGCTAGTGTGTACTACACAGGGGTTCACAATAGTGACCTCATTCTAATGAATCCAACAGCAACTACAATGCAAATACAGCACAGTTGTGCATATCCTATAGCCAAACTTTTTTTTTTTTTTTTTTTTTTTTTAAGTTTTGGATAAAATAAGACCCTTGTCAAATTTTAATGCTGTCTGGGGAATTTTAACATTTTTGATTCATCCTGGAAACCATTGTTAACGGGACACAAAGTGATGTACGATCCAAAATGTCACGGTCATCACCAAAGCAGGTGTTGAAGAGGTATCTTCCAATGTAGACACCATAATAACAGCTCACCTTGGAGGGATTCCTTTTACCTACTGTTGTGTCTCTAGAAAATGAAATGTAGGAATTTTTTCCCAATGGGACAAAGGCAGCAATAAATGAATTCATTAATTAATTAATGAAAAGAATTATGGGGGTTTATTAATTCCCTATCAACAAGACAGAAGATTTACAAAATTCTACCTGTGATAATAGGATAGAGGTTAAGGAACAAACATCAACTAGCATAATGAAACAACAAATATCAGTTCCTGTTGTTTATAAGTATGATTCTTTTCGAATAGCAATTTCCATTGTGAGCATCACAATGAACCTTTTTGGTCTACTTTTGCCTTTATTGCTTCCTGCACAAATCCCAATAGGAAGACCATTCCTTCATTCAGGATAGTGCATGGAGCCATGCAGATAATTATTTTATTCCCCAGAGTCAGCTGTACATCCAAAGCTACTGGTTCACCACAAAGATACAGTCTAATATTTTAAAGAAATGTATTCCAAACTGCATATAGCTGTTTCAGAATTATTGAAAACCATGGCTTCTTTGGAGTAGGGCTTGGGGAACAAGAGAAAAATATATCTAGATAGCTTATGGTGGGATGAAAGGAACCAGTCAACTTAGGTTAACCATTGACAATTGCCATATGTGCTTTGTAATCTTTTTGAAAATAGGCATTACCCAGATTCATCTTTACTTATTACCTGAAAGAAATCAACATCAGAACAACATTTTCTAGGTTACTCTGTAGACTTAGAAGTTTATAAGTTGGAGTCAGACTGTTCAGAAGGTTAAGTCTCCTGTATAATAGACAAAGTTTGCTTTTATACTCTTTAGGGTGAGCCTGGTCCCTCTGGTCTTGCTGGTTCTTCTGGTGCTCGTGGTCCCCCTGGCTCTGTTGGTTCTCCTGGTCCCGTTGGTCATTCCGGAGAGGCTGGTCGTGATGTAAGTAGTAAACTAAAATCAATAGGTTTAAAATACCTATAAAGGTCTAGGCTGGTAATATAATATTATGTAAAAACAGAAGAGGAACAGAGGTGAGAGACAATACCAGATAAACATTTCTGGATCAATAATCTTCTCAGCCAATGTCTTCTGTTTCCTGGTATGTAAAAGTTGTCCATTTTACAACTAAATTGGATAAACCATGAATTCTTAGGTCACCGTTTTGTGGTATTATTTTTGATTGATTATTTTTTACAATGTATACAAGTCTGTTAAAGAAAAAAGGAACTAAAGTTCTCCTTTGGAAGTCCTGGATCGTAGTCCTTATTCTGGACAGAACCTCTTCAGATGCTTACACTATTCATATGTTCTCTTCTCAGTGCTTTTAGGTATATATTTTGCCAGCTTAGGTAAAATTTCATTATTTTTAGATGCCCTATTTACTTTACCCAAGATTCCTTTGTTCTCCATTACTTCTATACCACCTGCAATGTCTCAAAGGCAACAGCCCACCCATATAATTGGTGGATTAAGGGGGAATGAGGTGAACTGCTTTGGCTACCTGGTTTACTACACAAGCATTAGTACTGTAGTTTGAACCCCATGGACATTAACAGGGCCTTAGGAACCTGCCTACATTGACTTGTGGATGTTTAGGCTCTGGTTTCCACTCACTGATGATTCCTTCAAATTACTACCCAAACATTTGCACTGAAAGTTAGGCTCCTTGAACTTCAAAAACTTGTAAGGGCTACTTGAACTGCCCTGTCCACCTTGTATGCTGGTCTTCACGATACTTATTACTGCACTTTAAAATAAAAAAAAAACAACAAAAATCGTAAAATATTATTTTTATTTTCAGTTTTATTGGGTAGATAGGAAAGTGTGTTACACAAACTACAAAATGCTCACATTTAACTAAATTCTTCTCTAGATATTTAATCCAAAGGGCATACAATTACAAACTTGTATTCATGAAAGTAAAAAAGATAAAGTATATCCTAATAACTAACTACATCCAGGTGCTTTTGTGGTCACTATCACACTGATTTTCTATTAACAGGATGCTTGTTTCATTAAAATTAACATATTTTATTTTTTTCTTACTTTTTAGGGCCACCCAGGTAACGATGGTCCTCCTGGTCGCGACGGTCTTCCAGGCGCTAAGGTAAGTTTGACACACCAAATATAACATGATGTGTCAAGAGCTTGAAACAAAAATTGTCTATATTGACAATAGCATTTAATAATCCTGTTCCATGGTGTCATATGCTCGACTGAGAGGGAACGGAAGGAAGAAAATATTTGGTTGATACAACAGCCATTACTTCCTTAAATTTCAGATAAAGTCTTGGGTAGCTGCCTTGGGTAGCTGGGCTTGATCAAAAATGTAAACCCATAATAATGTCTCCTGATAACTATCAAGGCAGCCAGAAACCTGCCAGTTTAAATAGCCTTTCAGTACTATGGAGATGTCCCATTCACTCTACCCAAGATCCCTTTCTGCTCCACTACCACGTTCCGTAGCATCTGCAATTTTTTTGAAGGCAACTAATGACCTGTAGAATTGATGGTCATGTATCGGCCAATTTTTGAGACAACTACCATTTCTGCCAGCTCAATTTCTAAATAAGTTTTATGACCCAAGAGGAGTTTGAATGCTCTCTGTGGCTCAAGTTAAACATCTAAATACCATTATTCTTCAGCTATTCTTCTTACTGCAACATTAACATTCAATGTTCACTTTTAGGGAGAGCGTGGTTACCCTGGCAACACTGGACCCTCTGGTCTTGCTGGAGCTCCCGGCCCAGCCGGTTCTACTGGACCTGCTGGTAAATCTGGAAACCGTGGTGAAGGTGTAAGTTGACTGCATTTATAAATTTACAATTTGTTTATCATGTTTAGTGGTATTACCATTGCTTTTTCTGTATCAGAACAATAACTGTAATTCTTGTACATCATATAGATAAAACCAAAACAGGCAGATTATTTTCACATCTCAATGTCTTGGAAAGAGTAGATACATATACAGTATATAAATGTACTGACCTTACAGTATATAGGAAATCGGCAAACTCCAGTTTTAAATTTTATACATTGCACCAACATTTCCTTAGTGACAATGCAAATATGCAATAACCAGAAGCACACATGCGTTATAGCACGTCACAACATGTGAATGCCTTGTGGTTGAAGTAGTGTGATATAGGTTTCAAGTATTAGTGAGACATTTGTTTACAGGCAATCTATATTAGAGGCGGTGTTCTTAAACATTCAGTATGCCATCTATGATGTAGTAGACCACATGACCAGGACATTTTTGCTTAAAAGATCAAATGTGTATTCACCCTAGGCCTACCACTGCTCAAAGTCTACACTTAAATTAATTACAGGGGTGTTAGATTGGAAAACAGCAACAGATAACAAATAGGTGGTAATCATTGATCAGCCAATAGTTTGTGACTTGTTTACTCTATATATCAGATAGCCATTTTATTCATCTTTTTCTCTATTTAGGGTCCATCTGGTCCTGCTGGTATCACTGGCCCATCTGGTCCAAGAGGTCCTGCTGTAAGTATCTAATTTACTGTATATTGACATTCAAAATCTTGGAAGCTCGTTTCCTGTTTCACTCTACCTTTTGAACCTTTCATTGAGGTTGCATCATAGGTGGTTATTCTGGATGATCTTGCCACAGGAGTATTTAGCCTACCAAATTTCAACCATAACTAAAATCAGGATGGCGTTGGGAGATCCTTAAAAAAACAACACAGGAGAATTAGTGTATGGAACTCACAGCATATATAATAGGGAATGTTACTGTAAACTATAGGTTGAGAACATATACAGATAATGGAGGGAAAAAGGATTTGTGTTTGTGGTTGTTGTAAACCAGGTGTCTCCAAACTTTCTAAACAAAGAGCCAGTTTACTGTCCTTCAGACTTAAGAGGGGCCAGACTGTGGCCAGTGGAAGTAGAAAAGGTCCCGAAGTCAGTGGGAATAAACATTGCCCCATCTTTGGTGTGAGAGGAATGGCCCCCATTGTTGGTGTCATTGGGAGGAATTGTGCCCCATCATTGGTGTCATTGGGCCCCATTGTTGGTGTCATTGGGAGGAATAGTGCCCCATCATTGGTGTCAATGGGTTGGTATCAGTGCATGAAAATAATGCCCCAAGGGCCAGATAAAAGCAAACAAAGGGCCGCAGCTTGGAGACCACTGTTGTAGACTAAACCATAAACCTTTGATGTTTACAATAGAACACATGTTTAGAATGGTTTTAAAAAATAAACCAAATAGGTATTTGTCCTAAGAAACCTTACAAAATGCTAGCAGGTAATGGAGATCAATTTGGTGGGCAGTACAGGAGTCTATATAAAATTGACTTTTTGTTTAATGGAGAAGGGTGTCATCTTTCAGTTTATTAAGGTTAATATAACAAATGTTTTGGGTGGAACGAAGAACCTGATTCAATATACTGGTAAAACTTTACGCACCCACTACCAATTATTAATCTATTTCAGAACTATCATATGCCTCCTTAAAATCATCCAGTTGATACCCACTTGCATGACCTTTGCCCTGAGTCCATGTGTATTTAAAATTAGCCATGGGCATATCTAACCACCTTTTACTTGTAGGGTCCACAAGGTGTTCGTGGTGACAAGGGTGAAGCTGGAGAGAGAGGAGCCAGAGGTCTGGATGGTCGCAAAGGACACAATGGTCTGTCAGGTCTTCCCGGTCCTTCTGTAAGTAAAAAGAATAAAGTCTTTATAAATTTTTATACATGTAAGTAAAAACATGCAAAACAAAAAAAAAAACCCTGAGAGCAAAGCAAATATTAATAGGTATTATTTATAAAGTCACAAAGGAGATTTCAAAATGAACCAGATTATCATCCAACACTATACGTAGGGAAATAAATACTTCAATAATGTTTTGCATATAGGACCGGTAAAACAGGCCTCTATGTCAGCCTTAGTTCCCACTAGAGTCGAATAAAGGTTGTTTTTTTCTAAATGTAGATGTGTGGAGTATGTTAAACTTTACCTACATCTTCATTCAATTACTTAAATTTATTCCACAATATTTCCATTTTTAAAAGATGGACTACAAATCTAATGGATCCAGCCATATGGCCTACTACTTCCTGTCTTTTCTATGGTTCCTTATCACTTACAGTATATAGGCTTAATTTAAAGAACAGAATTAGGTAAGAGCACATATCATTTGCTGCTCATAAAATCTTTTGAAAATTGAAGATTCAGTAGAACAACATATTGTGTGTAACACATGAATCTCTAAGACGTTTTACAACTAGACAGTGCTTCATCAGAGTCTACTCTTGGTGCAAATAAGTTCCAAAGGGTGACCACTGGCCCTGAATATATAAACTATTCTATTTTCAATGTATTATAGAGAACTTTAATTATCAGTGTTCCTCTAGTACAGTGTTCCTTAATTATAGTCAAATTTTCCTTCCAGTCACAGAAAGGCAAATTTAGGCAAATCCAAAGGGATAGTTCTGGACTGGCAAGGAAAATGGAACCCAAAGACCATATAGAGAAGACATTTCAATTCTAAACAAACAATGCCCACAACACCAAATTATTAATCGTCTAATTCAGAGAAGTTAAATGGCTTTATAATAATTTACCTCATATTATATTATTATACGACAGGTTCAGGGACCATATCCGGACAGAAATATGGTTGCTGCCTTTGCTTTTGAAGGCGCACTTTCTATTTCTGGTTACACTAGGGGTAGCCACAACCAGTGGTTCTATCATAATACAAAAAATGTAACATTCCAGAATGTAATTTATTTACCACTTTTAACAGTGCTTTTTTAAAAACATAAATATTATTTTCATGAACTGTAATGTATATTGCAATGTAAAGTTTATCAAATGCCATTTGGCCATTTTTAAAGCCCACCTCCAGCCAAAAATCTTTCCTTTAGGTTTGGATAGAGTTGGGAAGACAAACTTTGGTTATTTTTTCTGTCTGTGACCCCAATTGGGGAGATTTTCCCTCACTTCCTGTCCCTGAGCCATCCAGGCAAGAAATTGAGAGAATGTAAGTCACCAGGAAAGGAAAGATCAGACAGCATTAAAACATTAAGTTCTAACTTTTTTTTGTCTACATACTTATTGAATAAATGTCCTATCACTTCCTGTCCTGCCAAAAAGTCATGGTAAATCTCCCCAATAGGGAAAAAGATGACAATAAAAACCTGACTGAGGCTCTAGCCCCTTCCCTCTCTATTTTAACAAAAATCAGTTTTGGCTTTAAGTCATATTGGTTATTTTTGCATATTCTATCTCACAAAACTAGAAATTCTTTTTGTTACAGCTAAGTAAAATTTTAGTAATAGATTTTCTCTTTTTCCTTCAGGGTACTCCTGGTGAGACTGGTCCCTCTGGTTCTGTTGGTCCCGTCGGTCCAAGGGTATGTTCAACTAACAATGTCCAATCAGAGGCACATATTTAGGTATTATATTTCTTTATATTATTAATGACACAACATTTTTTGTTTTTATTACAGGGTCCCTCTGGTCCCTCTGGTCCTCCTGGCAAAGAGGGTCGTTCTGGACATTCTGGTTCCATAGGTCCCGTTGGTCCACGTGGTCCTGCTGGTTTCACTGGTCCTGCTGTAAGTAATTTTTTTAATTTAAAAGAAGAAAATCAAATGTGTCTTTCTCCAGGAAACTTTTGATGTACTATTCAATATAAACCTGAACTCCAGGCAAACAGAACTCCAGGCAATCAGCATGTTCCTTGATATTACAATTGAATGCAGCACACCTACCTTTCCCTCTCCCAGTCTAAATAATGCTGTATATGAGATTGCAAAAGGCTGATTCCAAGTCAAATTGAGGTTCTTAAGCTTAAAAAATAAATGCAACACTATAACAATGAATACAGAGCTGCATTCATTTTTGAATTTTATATCTGCCTGTGATTGAGCTTTAAAGTCATAGTGGAAAATTGTAATTGTACAAGCGCTGGTGAACAATTATCAGGGATTCTTGAATCAAAATTTTGTTCTCACATTTAAACATTTTTTTAAAAATTTGCAATAACTGGGTAGTAACGAGAGTTATGAAATAATGCTTATAGATGAGTCAATAGCCTTTAGTGTAAAACAAATAGTTAGTGGCAATTTTTGATAACTGTCTCTTTAGCGTGTTGTTTTATGGTGCAAACAATTTTTAGGATGCTGTTAATGCTAGTATTCACACATAATGGTACAACTGATGCCATCGTAATAATGCATAGGTTGAGCTTCAGGTGTAGGGGATAGGTTGAGTTAAAGGGGTCATTTAGGGTTACATTAATGAGCTGGCCGATAACATTTGGGTTAGGTTTACGAGTTTGGTTGAGTTTATTGATTAGACTTAGGGGCCAATTTGGGGTTTACGCTTAGGTGAAGCTTATGGGTGACTTTTTTTTACTTAGGTTATGATACATTTAATTTTCGAGTGGAATAAATTAGTTCTTTACAGAAATATAAATTAGATCATCATAAATTAGATGGAAACAAACAAATCAAAAATGTTCTGGTTCACAGACAGTGTAGGATCACAGAAATTGCTACAACTATTTCTCCATTTTTGTTTCTGCAATTCTAAAGAAGATGATGTTAAAGTAGAAGGGTGGTTTAACTAGATTTCATATTTTCTATTTAACAAATAAAGTGCATTATAACATTAAAACTTAACAGTATGTATTTACTTTTTTTTTTTTTTGTACAATTTTAGGGTCCACCTGGTCCCCCTGGTCCTCCTGGTCATGCTGGTCCATCTGGTGGTGGATATGATGGTGGTGATGGCGGCGAATACTACAGAGCTGACCAGCCTGAACGCAAACCTAAGGATTATGAAGTTGACGCCACTTTGAAATCCCTGAACCAACAAATTGAGGTCATCTTGACCCCAGAAGGCTCCAGGAAGAACCCTGCTCGTACTTGCCGTGACTTAAGACTCAGCCACCCCGAATGGACAAGTGGTGAGTAGAAAACCTGCCCAGATTATATCTCAGCTTTTCTTAAGATGTGGATAAGGTGATAAGAGAGAAAGCTCTCATTGCAACAAATAATCATGGTAAACTTCCTTTCTAGGATTCTACTGGATTGACCCCAACCAAGGCTGCACTTCTGATGCTATCAGAGTCTTCTGCGACTTCTCCTCTGGCGAGACTTGCATCCACGCCAACCCAGATGAAATTACACAGAAGAACTGGTACATCAACACCTCCAACAAGGATAAGAAGCACCTCTGGTTCGGCGAGATTCTTAACGGAGGCACACAGGTGGGTCCAATTTCTAGCCTTTGTACAGGCATGGAACCAAAGAGTGTTTGCATTGAAAGCCTTTATTTAACAGTCTGCTACAGTTAGAGTGTAAATACATGTTGATTTGACATCTATAACATGTATGTAGAGCACAATCTGAACTAAAACTCTCCAAACTACCTTATTTTAAACAGGCTATAGAATAAGCTTCCCATATGCTATAGTAGCCATCTGTTAAAGTTCTGTCACAATACATCTTTTTATGCTGAGACTTGTCCATTCTTTATTGGCTCATACTGATGTGAAGCCTTCATATAATGTGAACTCCATTATGTATTTAAGAGAGACAGAATAGTCTCCCTTATTGAGAAAAACTTGGAGATATGCTGTATGCTTTACCTGGGGTCATCAAAGGCCAGAGGCGCCCAGGTGAGAGAAACAACAGCACAACTGTCCAACAAAGGTTGTGGAACATGAAACTGCACAGCAGGACACAATAAAACACAGAACAGGGTTGTAAAATAACCATTAATAATGTTATAAACCTCTTTTATTTGTCCAAAACACTCCAAAGCAAATATGTGACGACTATTGGTAAAATAACAGTTCTGAGTAGTTAAAGGTGTATGACTATTTCAAGTTTCAGTATTCTCTTTTAAGTATATGTTTATCCAAATATTTAAGCTAGAACATATTCCTACTCTTTAACAGTTTGAATACCACGACGAAGGACTAACAGCCAAGGACATGGCCACTCAACTTGCCTTCATGCGCCTGTTGGCTAACCAAGCCTCTCAGAACATCACCTACCACTGCAAGAACAGCATTGCCTACATGGATGAAGAGACTGGAAACCTGAAGAAGGCCGTCATCCTGCAAGGATCCAACGATGTTGAGCTGAGGGCAGAAGGCAACACCAGATTCACGTACAGCGTCCTCGAAGATGGTTGCACGGTAGGTCAAGGGGCAAAACAATATTGGTCCACAATAATCAAAGTGTAAAACCTTTGGTAGAACACTTGTTTGGTTTATTAAAGTTTCAGTCCACTAGACCACAGTGGGCTGACACGGAGAAATGTAGGCTGATGCCACTCTTCATCATTTATTCACCTGGGCTTGTCAAGATTAGCGGCCATCCTTTCCTGTGTACATTTACTAACCCCATGGGTTGGTATCAAGACAAGCCTGCATCCCATGTTCTGTGACACAGGGATATGCTTTCACCTCTACTTTGAGTGGTGCCATAAGCAACCAAACAGCCCACTGCTAGAGTCAGGTCTAGGCTTCTTATAGGCCTTGGATGCTCCAAGAGTAAGATTTTCTTCCTGTAATCCCCGGCTCTGTTCTGGCTCAACTGGAGGTTGTGGGTGTCCCTGCCTTTCTGTGCTCTAGCTCCTCCTGCTACAATCTCTGTATTATAAATTAAAAAGTCCTGCATGGAGAGTAGGAGCCCCTCATGATAGGCACAGCAGGTGAGCAGATCTCGGAACTCAAAGCAGACACCTCTGATAGGTAGAAGACATTGGGGGTTATTTACGAAAGGCAAATCCACTTAGCACTACAAGTGCACTTGGAAGTGCAGTCGCTGTAGATCTGAGAGGGGCATGCAAGGAAAATAAAAAACATAATTTTAGCTTGCACATGACTGGATGATAAAATAAGCAGAGCTTCCCCTCAGATCTACAGCGACTGCACTTCCAAGTGCACTTTCAGTGCAAAGTGGATTTGCCTTTCGTAAATAACCCCCATTGTCACATGATTTAACTCTCTGGAACAGCCTTTCTCAAACTTTTCCACACAGAGGAACCTTTGAAAAATCTTTCTGGTCTCAGGTTACCCCTGCTACAAATTACTATATCTACAACTCATTATACATTAGTGTGATGGTCAGTGGGAAGAATGCTCCTTGTACATGTAGTCATTGGGAAGAACTACCCCTTACAGATAGCTAAATGGATCAATGGTATCAACGGGAGCTTATCTGAGAGGCAAAACTTGCTCAAGGAACTTGAGCTCATTGCTCAAGGAACCCCTAGCAACCTTTGGAGAAACCCTAAGGTTCCATGAAACCCTGGTTGAGAAACCCTGCTCTTAAAATTGAACAATGTTGTGAGTTGAGGGAACTAATTCAGAGATGGAAAAAGGAAAACATGGCAAAAAAAAAAAATTGGTTGAAAACTGTCATTAATTATGAATTTGTAATTCCTTTGCTATTGAAAAAAATGGCTCCCAGATGGAGTAAATGGCCCAAGTAAAATTAAGGACCCATAACTGATTCGCTTTTTACCTTTTCCTTTCAGAAACATACCGGCGAATGGGGCAAAACAGTCATAGAGTACAGAACCAACAAGCCGTCACGCTTACCCATCCTAGACATTGCACCTTTGGACATTGGTGGTCACGATCAGGAAATTGGATTTGAAATTGGCCCAGTCTGTTTCAAATAGCATGAACTATTACAGTCCAAAAAACTAACTTAAGAACCATCCTCTCTTTGCCCTGTTTTATTCGCAATAACAAAAGCTGACACATTCCATGTGTTTTTCCAACTGTCGATGTGATTCCACCTTGGGCAAAAGAGAAGGAACGATAAGGGAGCATCGTGCAATGCAATTTAATACAAGTCAACACAAAGTTGGAAGTCTTCCACGAGTTTAACATCACGTTTTGGAAAGAAAATAATTGTCAGCTTTTGTAACAAAAAATGAAAAACCCAAATAAAAAAACGTGAAAACTTGCACCATTTGTGGCCTTTTGAATATCTCTAATGGAAGAAGTTAAAAACCAACAACATCTGTAGGGTTTAAATAACTCAAAGTATCATCCGATTTCCAGCAAGTCAAAAATGGTGTTGAGTGAGCAATAAAATTGTACAGAGGTGCTAATTAAGGTACTTGAACATATTCAATGGTGCTAATAAAGCTTAACATCCAACTTTTTTCATATCAAGTTGTATTGTGTTAATTGTCTGGGGTTGGTGGCAATTATTTGAAAAAGACCCAATGCTGTGCCCAGAATCCAGTAAAACACTTGGAATGGCCAATCGTTCTAAAATTCAGGTGTTCATTGTATTTCATGTTATCGGAAAACTCATCATCTTGACTGGGCTGAGGGAGGTTTTTTTTTTTTTAAGTGTTTGTGTTTTGTATATGTGAGATGTTTTAATAAATTGTGAAAATTTTAAATACAAGTCCAGTGCTCACATACAATTCATTTTGGATGGGTAAAGATTTTGCTTGTAGGTGTTTAGGGCCTTCTTAAGTGTATGAAAAAGAAACATTTTATTTTTAGTTGTAGTTCTCGATGGAAAGATCTGCTTCTCTATTTGTCCTAGAGACAACTGTCACTGAACCAGGCTATTGGTTGGAAGCTAAACAGTGGGGACCTTGAGTGGAGAGTTTGAACAAGTTTTGTTTTTTGACTGCTGGTGATTGCTGGGTTGCATTTTTAGGTTCTTTTGGGGGCTTTTCCTTGTAGCTTTGTAACACCTTTTTCCGTCACTTTTTAAACAGCTTTTTTTTCTTTGCTTCCTTACGCCTACTAATTAAGGAGAGTGGTTAATTGGTCACAGGTGCTTGAGGCCTATATAACCTTCTGTAAAACTCATTGGGAGCCTACTCATCTTTGAGCTTGCTGGAACTTAGACCAAGTGGAACTGGACTAAGTGGTGAGTTAAAAAACCAGAGTTAGTGGAACTGGACTAAGTGGTGAGTTGAAAACAAGAGGCTGTAACAGGGGTCAAGTACCTGTGTAGGGTGAGTGTGTACCTGTGTATTCTAAGTACATGAGTGTTGTCTGAGTAGTGTGTGTATCGTTAGTACTTGCGTAGTGTGTGTGTGTGTGCACGTTGGTCAGAGAGTGCACGTTGGTCAGCAGGTGCACGTTGGTCAGCGGGTGCACGTGGGTCTGCGGGTGCACCTGGGTCTGCGAGTGCACCTGGGTCTGCGAGTGCACGTTGATCAGCAAGTACCTGTGTATTGTCTTGTTGAGTACCTGCGTATTGTCTTGTTGAGTATTAGTGTCAGGAAGCTAGTTGTTAGGTAATTTGGACAGGGTATAATCCCCAATCCTCATTAAATTGATAGGTATGATGCCCGGTGGGTGTGGAGATGCGACTCGGTGTACATCATGCGGCATGTATGCGTTCCTTGATCATCCGATCGAGGGCGAATACTGCTGTGCAAAATGTAAGCACATTGTTTCCCTGGAAGCCCAGGTTCTGAATCTGAGGAAGCAACTGTCAGCACTGAGAAGTCCCTCCATACTAAAGGAGAGCCAGAAACAAACACAGCAGGTGCCGGCAGGGGCCATCACAGAGGCGGGTGGAGACAAAGAGGTGCAGGCACTAGAAAAGAGTAGATGGGTGACAGTCAGGAAGGGTAGAGGGGGAAGTGCCAGGGAGGCCGATCCAGGGCTGGAGCATCCCAATAAGTACGCTCCATTGAGTGACATTGGTGAAACCAGCCAGGGATCAGCACTGCTGGAGCTGAGGGACTCTCCTAGCTGCCAGGGGAAGAACTCCTCCAGTGAGAGTGGGGGAAGCGAAGGGAAAGGAAAGACAGATTTTGGTGGTAGGGGACTCAATTCTTAGAAGGACAGAGAGGGCAATCTGTAACAAAGACCTGAAGCGCCCAACTGTATGTTGTCTACAGGGCACTCGGGTTCGGCACATTATGGATCTGGTGGACAGATTACTGGGAGGGGTTGGGGAAGACCCGGCTGTCATGGTGCACGTTGGCACCAATGACAAAGTCAGAGGCAGATGGAGTGTCCTTAAGAACGATTTTAGGGACTTTGGAGCTAAATTGAGGAAAAGGACCTCCAAGGTAGTATTCTCAGGAATACTACAGGTACATCGAGCCACACCAGAAAGGCAGAGGGAGATTAGGGAAGTAAACAAGTGGCTGAAGAGCTGGTGTAGTAAGGAGGGGTTTGGGTTCCTGGAGGACTGGTCTGACTTCTCAGTCGATCATCAGTACTATAGAAGGGACAGACTGCACCTAAATGAGGAGGGTGCAGATCAGCTGGGAATAAAGATGGCCAAAAAGTTAGAGGGGTTTTTAAACTAGGCGATGGGGAGGAGGGCCCAGAGGTAGAGATAGTCAGCGCGGAACATATTCCAGAGGGTAGTATTGGGGGCATTAGTGGTAGGTTAGTGGTAGGTTGACTAAAGCACATAAACCCAAGGTAAGTATAGTAACAAGTCCTAGTTGCAATCTCAGAACACCCAATAAGAGGATAGTATGCGACCGGCCTAAACTATGCGGCATGTTCACCAATGCCAGGAGCCTGGCGGACAAGATGGGTGAACTAGAGATATTGTTGTACGAGGGGGATTTGGATTTTGTGGAAATTTCAGAGACCTGGTTCAACAGCTCTCATGATTGTCTGGCAATCATTTAAGGGTATACCTTTTATCGCAGGGATAGAGAGGGTAAAAACGGGGGAGGGGTATGCCTATATATCAAGAATAATGTACAAGTGAATGTGAGAGATGACATCACTAAGGGAGCTAGAGAGGAGGTGGAATCCTTATGGGTGGAGCTCCAAAGGGATGATGCTAAGGGGAAAATATTACTGGGAGTATGCTATAGGCCGCCTAACCTGAGGGAGGAGGGGGAGACGGATCTCCCACCACAAGTTGGATTAGCAGCAAGAATGGGAAGTGTTATCATAATGGGGGATTTTAATTATCCAGACATAGGACTGGGCGGAGGGAACCGCGCATTCATCTAAGGCTCGCCAGTTCCTAAATGTCTTGCAAGACAATTTCATAGTTCAGATGGTAGACACAGCAACTAGAAATAAAGCGTTACTGGATCTACTGGTTACCATCAATACAGACCTGATCACAGATGTGGAAATACGGGGCAATTTAGGAAACAGTGATTATAGGTTAATTGGCTTCACTATAAATCACACAAATAGGAAACATAAGGGGAATACAAAGACACAGAATTTCAAAAGAGCCAACTTCCCTAAACTACGAACCTTGTTAGAAGGCATAAATTGGGATAAAATCTTAGGAACAAAGAACACGGAGGAGAGATGGGTTTGCTTTAAAAACATATTAACCACTTGCCTACCAGGCACTAACACCCCTTCCTGCCCAAGCCATTTTTCAGCTTTCAGCGCTGTCGCACTTTGAATGACAATTGCGCGGTCATGCTACACTGAAAGGCGGCACTGGTGGGCACGGATAGACGGTACAGATGGGCACTGATGGGCATTGATGGGTGGCACTGAGGGGCGACACTGATGGGCATTGATGGACAGCAGTGATGGGCAGCACTGATAGACGGCACTGATTGCCAGCACTGACTGGCATGGCTAATGGGCACTGATTTGTGGCACTTGTGGGCAGTGGTGGGCACTGATTGCTTCCACTGGTGGGCACTGGTTACTGCCACTGGTGGGCACTGTATGCTGGCATTGGAGGGCACTGTGTTGTTACACTTTATTTTTTTATTGTAATCAGGGCACTGATGATCAGTGCCCTGATTACATCCCTAGATGTCCCTCTGTGAGGAGATGCCACTGATCGGCTCTCCTCCCCTCACACTCTGTCAGTGTGAGGTGAGGAGAGCTGATTACCGGCATCTCTGTGTTTACATGTGACCAGCTGTGATTGGACACAGCCGATCACATGGTTAAAGAGCCGCGGACACGGCTTTTTACACAGATCGGGGTCGCGCCATGTCCTAGCAACACGACGCGGCTGCGTTCACTGCGCTGCGTGCCCTGCTCATATGACGGCGTCCACGAACAAGAGCTGCACCGCCCCGCCATCATTTGATAGTGGGCGGGCGGCACCCAGTTAAATAAGGGCATTAGCCAATGCATCCCATGGGGTAATAAATTTAAAAGAGCTAACAAAAGTCCTGGATGGCTTAACTCCAATGTAAAAATGCATATAAAAGCAAAGGAGAAGGCCCTCAAAAAATACAAGGTTAAGGGATCATAATCAGCATTCAGACTATATAAAGAATGCAACAAGAAATGTAAGGGTGCAATAGGAGCGGCTAAGATAGAACACGAAAGACACATAGCGGAGGTTCTTTAAGTATGTAAACAGTAAAAAAGGGAGGACAGACCATATTGGCCCAATAATGAATGAGGAAGGACATCTGGTTACAAAGGATGGGGAGATGGCGAAGGTATTGAATTTATTCTTCTCCTCGGGGGGGGCTTCAGTAACCAAAACTGCAGTGTTTAACCTTATGACACATCACAGGAAGCACCTTCATGGTTAACAGAGGACAGAATAAAAATTAGACTTTGGAAACTTAACATTAATAAATCACCGGGACCAGATGGCTTGCATCCGAGGGTACTTAGGGAACTCAGTCAAGTAATTGCCAGACCATTGTTCCTAATTTTTACTGACAGTCTACTGACTGGAAAGGTACCAGGTGATTGGAGAAAAGCCAAAGTAGCACCAATATTTAAAAAGGGCAGAAAATACATCCCTGGGAATTACAGACCAGTTAGCCTAACATCAATAGCATACAAGCTCTTGGAGGGGATGATAAGGGACTATATAAGATTTTAGTAATGAGAACGGTATCATTAGCAGTAATCAGCATAGATTCATGAAGAATCGTTCTTGCCAAACCAATCTATTAACCTTCTATGAGGAGGTGAGTTGCCATCTAGATAAAGGAAGGCCCGTAGACGTGGTGTATCTGGACTTTGCAAAAGCATTTGACACAGTTTCCCATAAACGGTTACTGTAAAAAAAATAAGGTCCGTTGGCATGGACCATAGGGTGAGTACATGGATTGAAAACCTGGCTACAAGGGCGAGTTCAGAGGGTGGTGATAAATGGGGAGTACTCGGAATGGTCATGGGTGGGTAGTTGGGTCCCCTAGGGTTCTGTGCTGGAACCAATCCTGTTTAATTTGTTCATAAACGACCTGGAGGATGGGGTAAACAGTTCAATCTCTGTATATGCGGACGATACTAAGCTAAGCTGGGCAATAACTTCTCCGCAGGATGTGGAAACCTTGCAATTGGGGGGGGGGGGGGGTATTTGTACTATCTTGACATTTTAAGGGCCTCAATGAATGACTGATCAATTTTCAGATATATACTGTATACCATAGTTTGTGGACGCTATAACTTTCCTACAGACTAAATATACGCTAATTGGGATTCTTTTTTTTTAACCAAAGATATGTAGCAGAATACATTTTGGCCTAAATTTATAATGAAATTTGATTTTATTGGATATGTTTTGTGACAGAAAGTACAAAATATTGTTTTCGCTAAAAACCCAGTGGTGATCAAATACCACCAAAAGAAAAATGATAAAAACTTAATTTGCATATAGCATAGCATGACAGCACAATTGCCAATTAAAGTAGCTCAGTGCTGAATAGCAAAAAATGGTCATGCGGGGGTAAAACTTCGGTGGTTAACATTTGAACATGTTTGTTTACATTTATTTATAAGAGTGTATGTTTCTCTGTGTGTATATATATATATATATATATATACACACACACTGTACACAACTACACACACATGCATGTGTGTTTGAGCTCTGGGGTGCACACTCTAGTGCACACTCTAATGTACACTTATGGATTGAACAAAATTTGTCTGGTCCCTGCTGAACCGGACAAATTTCCAGCTTAAGTCTTCCAGTGAGGACACTGGTACCAGCAATAACTCTATAGAAGAATTTGTCTCACTTCCTGCTGGGACAGGAAATTAAGAAAAATCTCCCCATAGGACACGTGTCAAAAAATAACCTGACAAGATTTGCAACCGTTAAAACCCACAAAGGCAAGGAAAGGGGAAAAATCTGAATTTATGATACCCTCAAAATATGAAAAATGTATACAAAATATAAAATCACATATTTATTGAAAATATCATTAAAAACGACCCCATAGAATCTTGGGGAGCAATTTGCAACATACAAAATATCACAGATTGGTAAAAAAATGTTTGCAACCCTTCCCTACCAAAACTAAAAGAAAAACATAGCTATACACACACATTTTTAAAGTGTAATTCCACTTTTTATGGAAAAAACACTCTTGGTAAGTTTAATACATGGAAAGCATTCTGGCAAACTATACTGCAACGATCTACAGTCAGTACCTGCTGCTGTTTGTACTGGAATCCATCTAATTCCCACTTCCTGCACCTACTTCTCCGGTGTTAAGTGGGAGGATATTCTTGCTATAGTCACATGATCAGTCACAAGGAAATAGTGACAGAACAGCCAATGCCAGCTATTAATATTTTTTGCACTAAACTACAGAAGGGCTGTGGGAGTATTTTTTTATTTATATTTTTAACAAAAGTGGAGTTACTCTTTGAAGTGTTTGTAAAACCTTACATATACCCAGTGAAGTGACTGGCCTCAGGTGATACACAGTGATGAAACAAATCCTGCTACATAAGTTGGATGTGTTTATCTGCAGCCCTCTTTTCTATACATCTGTTTAAAGTACAGAATTTACACAGCATCTCTCAACTCCAGAAGGCAGGGGCAGGGATCTGATGTCACACACTGCACGGCATATATCAGGAAGCTGAGTGTAATCTGAGACCTGAGTGGGGGGGGGTGGACACCCCCATCCAACACAGTCTCATAGGGAACATGCACAGTTGAGGCTGTCAATTACCTTCTGTATGCTGGAGGGGGTGGGGACGTTTCCCGGGATTGCTTGATGTTGGCAAAGAGCCAGTAATGGGTGAACCTTGGCACCCCAGGTGTTTTGGAGCTACATTTCCCATGATGCTCAACTACACTGCAGAGTGCATGAGCATCATGGGAAATGTAGTTCCAAAACATCTGGGGTGCCAAGGTTCACCATCATCGAAATACACTGTCAGAAGTGACTCCTGAAGATAGCAGAGGGAAGAGAGAGCAGAAAGATATTTTTGGGTTGAGGCAAGTAAACACTATAGATCATTGGTTCTCAATGCCTGTCCTCGGGACCCACTAACAGGCCAGGTTTGCAAGATAACTGAAATGACGTTAGGAATTAGGTGTGTGGATGCAGGTGTACGGCTCCAAACACAGATAGTGTGCATTCAGGGCCACTCACCCACACCTGCACACCTGGCAAATTAGGACCTGTGGCTGTGTTCATACAGCCATTGCATCCTCAAAGAGGCGGCTCCAGCAAAGCTCTCATTCACCTGTATGGGCCATAGAACCCGTGTGAATGAGCTCTTACTTTTTTTTTTATTGTTTATTACATTTTTTTTACAACACTGTTGGGGGGGGGGGGGGTCTTTGGTGGGATATCAGGACCCCTGACATCTCACCTTTAAGACAGAGAAAGGAATTGAGGACAGAGATTCTTTAATTCCTTTCTCTGTAGCCTCAGCTGCGCTGCAGATGAAGGAGCCAAAAACTATACTTCATTAACTTAAGCATAGTAAACACTGTTTACTATGCTCGGTTATCAAGGGACACAGCAGCAATCATTACTGATTGCACACTATGCCCATTCATTCACTAAAGGAAGGAGCTTGTAAATTACATATTTACCGGCCCCTTCCACCGCTCTGCATCCTGACAGATGCTCCTGTGTACCTGCAGGCAGGACAGGGAAGCCAGTAGAGCTGCGGGGAGGCGCCAGCACATAAGCAGGGCACACAGAAGGGAACTTGATGTCGGCAAGGGAGGGGATTGGTGTGGTGGGGGGGCTATAGGAACTATGTGTAGCCAAGTCCCGAACCTCTCCAGACCTAATGGTGATCTCCAGAGCTAGGGACAGCTGACATCCTTCTGTGTAGAGTGGGTTACAAGGCATGGTGGGTGTAATGCAAGGTAGATTAATGGGTGCCAGACACTTCTTGAATGCAAAGAGATTTATTTTCTCTTAAACAGAACTATGGGAGAGAGGGTTAGGGCCAGGACACCCTTTAGTAGCTGCAATGATAATAAGCAGACTCTGAGACTTCTATTTGTAAACATCCGTGCAGGGAAAGGCACCCAGCCGGACACCACATCTGCATGTGTGGACTAGACACGCTGTCTCCTATAGCAACAATCTTGAACAGTTTCTAACAAAGGTTGCAATGAACTCTTTCACTTCCTCCACAATCTTCTTTTTACATCTTCACTCAACTGAGCTCCCAGTCTATCACTTAGACCCGCTTATCCACTGCCACCGGATCTCCTGAGCTCTTCCGATCGTCTTCACTGAGTATCTTCCTCAAGAGTCACCCCCGCATCCCTGATGGGTCCCTAGCTTGGCACTCACAGATACTCTTCAAGCTTCCCCCCACTGGCCTACTCGGTCCCTGGCTTGGCACACAATAATGCTCTGCATGCGTCAATTCCACTGGCTGGGTCCCTGGCTTGACCTCTGCTGAAGTTTCCCAATTCTTCACTGTCCCTGGTTGGTGAGAATACTGCTCAGGTACTGGCTTCAGCTACTCACAGTTATCCCTGGTAATAAGGTGGATGGTCCCTTAGTGGCGACAGCTTCCCTTCTAATTCCGGCCACGACAGGTTCTCTGGGCTGGCAGAACCTTTACTTCTGGTTGGACTGCAAGCCGCAATCCCAACCTTATGCTGCTCTCTTGCTTTTGGATAGGGCCTCAGATAGCCTAGCAGCCAGATGTCCACGGGATAGGCCCCAGGTCTCTGGCCTAGCAGCCTGGTGCAATAGGACACACGTCCACCCAGACAGCCGTCCAGATGGCAAGGCAGCAGGCCAAGGGACCCAAGAAAATCCCTGCCCATTTGCTGAGACACCCCATTCATTCCTAATCTGTCCTTGCAGTGCCCTTGTCTTATCTAATGTCACCAGATACCCGGCCACCTAGCGACAGAAGAATGAAGTGCAGCAATTTCAAAATTAGGGTGAAATCAATTGACCTCCTAGCAATTGGCCAAAGCAACTATCACTTGGCAGATAAATTTAAGAGCAACCCTGCCTAAACATCAGGGTGCTACATATGCCCTGGGTGTCTCTCCCTCCAGCAGCTGAAAGTCAGTGGGAGGGAGAGAGGGAAAAACCGGCTTTCAGCTGCTTCAGAGAGCCGCATAGGGCATCATTACTGTTATTAACCCCTGCCCCCCAAATCAATCTCCCTCCTTGTCTGGGCCCCCCTGTATGCCTGGGCCCACTACAGGAGGACCGATGGTACCCCTCTGTCGGTGGCCCTGGTGACTACAGTAAAATATACTAGAGGTGCACTGGCTGGAGATTAACGAAAATTCAGGATGCACTTGGCCGAAACAAAAAATGACAGTTTAAAAAATATATATATATATATATATATATATATATATATATATATATATAATTGTGTAGCACCCTGGGGTTTAGTCAGGGAGCTCCTCACCAAATTCCTTGTCAGGAGTAGCTACTGCAGTTAGTTGATAGAGATCTATTGATTTCTCCCTAAGTTTGGCCTTGTTGCACTTTTCTCTTTTACCACTAGGTGGCCGGGAACTTGGTGGTACTAGATATGAGAAAGGCAACCCAAGGTCATGTTATGGGTATAAGGGCTATCTCAGCCCATGGGCAGGGGTATTCTTGAATCCCTTTGCCTGCTGGGAGAACCTATATATTTGGGTGAGGTCAGGTGATCTAGGTTCTGTGTCGCCCGGACCGCTGTCTGGGTGGATGTATGTCGTACGCCCGGACTGCTAAGCCAAGGATTGGACCTATCCTGGGGGCATCTGGCTGCCAGGCTGTGTGAGCGCCTATCCAGAAGTGACAGGGCAGCGCATGGTTGGGACTTGCGGCTTGCAGTCCAACCGAAAGTGACGGTTCGGCCGGCCGGAGAACCTGTCGTGGTCGGAGGTAGAAGGAAAGCTGTCGCCACTAAGGGACCTTCCACCTTTAACAGGGACTACAGTGAGTAACTGAAGCAAGTACCGGAGCAGTATTCTCACCGAACGGGCATGTGGAGAATTGGGAAACATCAAGTCAGGGACCCAACCAGCGGAGGTGACGCTTGCAGAGCAGCCTTGTGAGTCAAGCCAGGGACCGAGGCGGTCAGCAGGGGTGAAGCTTGAGAGGTATCTGGAGTGCCAAGCTAAGGGCATGTGGGTGACGCTTGAGGGGGATACCACCGCAAAAGCCTTGAGGAGCTCACCGTATTTAGAGTCAGTGAATCAGAGAGTCCAGTGAAAGACTAGGAGCTCAAGGGGCTGAAGAACTACAAGTAGAAGTTGTAGTGAAGCTGAGTGAACTGTTAAGCTTTGTGTTAGGAACTGTTAAGTACTATTGCCATAGGAGACAGCAATCCTGCACGTGCAGAAGTGGTGCCTTGCTGGGGCCTTTCCCTGTACGGCTGTCCTCCTATTGAAGACTCAGAGTCTGCTAATTGAAATTGAAACCACTTAAGGGTGTCCTGCCCCTAACTGTTAAAAGAAATAAAACCTCTTTGGCATCCAAGAAGTGTCTGGCACCCAATGACTTTCAACACCTTTGCACCCACTTTGCCTCACAACCCACTACATATGGAAGGATGTCAGCTGTCTTTGGCCTTAAGAGTCCTCATTTGACTGGACAGGGCCAGAGACCTTGCTACAATTGTATTATATTCGACATTTTCAATTATATCATGAATTTAAATAAATAAGAATTTATTGGCAGCCATTAACTGCACCTTTAGCACAAGAAAAGCTCAAGAAAGATGCATCCCTTTAAATTCTATGTATGTCTGCACACTGGTCTGTTGCGCTTCTGCCGTGGTGTTAAAAATCTTGCTTGCTGCATTTTTGGTCAGTTAAAAAAACTACACCAAAAATGCACCTCCTCATTGAAATACATTGAAAACGCAGCAAGAATGCACCAATAACGCACCCGTATTAGGTTTTGATGAGGTTTATGAGTCACATGACCTATGAAAAATACACAATAAAATCGTGGCAAAATGCACTTTCAGCACCATTATCGGAAACTTTTTTTCTATGATATGTTTTGGCCGCTGAAATTGTGGTGCATCTCTAAACTATACCTGTTCAGAGTGTGCTAGCAGAGCGGCTCGTAGCCTCCATAGGGAGGGCATGTGACAGGGTGACTTACAGGCAGGCGATTATAGTAGACAGAGTAGGGTTGCCACCTTTTCTTCAAGGCAAACCCAAATGCTTTAGCGGCACACAGCAATTTTTTTTAATGTAGTATACACTATAGGATTGAAAAAGACCTGGGACACCTTTGGGTGCCCCAAGGAGAGTGGTAATGCGGGTAGTGGACAGTGTCAGTAGGGAAGAGGAATGGCATCAGTAGGGCAGAGGACAGTGTCAGTAGGGAAGAGGAATGGCATCAGTAGGGCAGAGGACAGTGTCAGTAGGGCAGTGGGTGGTGTCAGTAGGATAGAGGTTGGTGTCATCAGGGTAGTAGGAGGGTGTCAGTCAGTAGAGCAGTGAACGGTGTCAGTAGAGCAGAGATTGGTGTCAGCAGGGCAGTGGATGCAGTCATTAGTTGTTTTTTTTATTACTTTTTACAATTTTATTTTTTATTATTTTTTACACTTTCTTAGGAGCCTCTTTGGGGGGCTTTGTTGAAATATCAGGGGTCTAAACAGAGCCCTGATGTCTCACTTTTGAGACATAGAAAAGGACTGAGAACAGAGATTCCCCAGCCCCTTCCTCTGCAGCCTCAGCTGCACTGGACAGTGAATGACTGGGAAGTGCTCTGTGCTGAGCCACTTCCTGTTCATTCACAAACTGAATCTTGGTAAACCACTCTCTGAAAATGATCCCCCGCAGCAGCTGTTGGGAGAGGAGTGAAGGTGGCAGTGCTGCAGGGGCCTGAGCAGCAGAAAGAAGTCAAACCTGGACAGGAGGGGTGGTGGAGGGTGGCATTTACTAGAACCGATCAGCTGTCCCAGCACTGAACCATGGGGTACACCCAGGGCCGGTCCCAGGCGGGTGCACGGGGTGCAGTGCACCCAGGCGCCAGAGAGGTGGGGGCGCTGAAGCGCCAGAGTGCTCCCCTCCCTCCTCCTCCTCCCCTCCATGTCCAGAAGTAGCTCTGTCCGCAGCAGCTCACCGCCGCGGAGCGGCCGCGCCGCTGTGCTTTACATTGCTAGAGCCTGTCCCCCCTCCCTCCTCCTCCTGTCAGAGGAGAGCAGCCGCCGGAGATCGGAGCGGCTGGTCTCTGTGTTGAGAGAGACCAGCCGCGCAGTGACTTCGCTGGGGGGAGGGGGGGCGGCCCGTGCCTGCAGCCTGACACAGGTTCTCTCTCTCCTCCTCTGTCTCTCACTCCCGCCTAAGCTGCTGCCTGTCTCGATCTTTTCTTCACCCGGGCGGCGCGGCTGCACACTGTCCTCTCTAGCTGCCGCCCGGGTGTTAATGTGTCTGTCTGTACTGACAGAGGGAGGATTGTCCCTGGGGCGGTCTGTACTAATGGGGGGGGTTGTCCTGGGGGGGCGGTCTGTACTAATGGGGGGTTGTCCTGGGGGGTCTGTACTAATGGGGGGTTGTCCTGGGGGGTCTGTACTAATGGGGGGGTTGTCCTGGGGGGTCTGTACTAATGGGGGGGTTGTCCTGGGGGGGCGGTCTGTACTAATGGGGGGGTTGTCCTGGGGGGGCGGTCTGTACTAATGGGGGGGTTGTCCTGGGGGGGGCGGTCTGTACTAATGGGGGGTTGTCCTGGGGGGGGTCTGTACTAATGGGGGGTTGTCCTGGGGGTCTGTACTAATGGGGGGTTGTCCTGGGGGTCTGTACTAATGGGGGGTTGTCCTGGGGGTCTGTACTAATGGGGGGTTGTCCTGGGGGGTCTGTACTAATGGGGGGGTTGTCCTGGGGGGTCTGTACTAATGGGGGGGTTGTCCTGGGGGGGCGGTCTGTACTAATGGGGGGGTTGTCCTGGGGGGGGCGGTCTGTACTAATGGGGGGGTTGTCCTGGGGGGGGCGGTCTGTACTAATGGGGGGTTGTCCTGGGGGGTCTGTACTAATGGGGGGTTGTCCTGGGGGTCTGTACTAATGGGGGGTTGTCCTGGGGGTCTGTACTAATGGGGGGTTGTCCTGGGGGTCTGTACTAATGGGGGATTGTCCTGGGGGTCTGTACTAATGGGGGGGTTGTCCTGGGGGGTCTGTACTAATGGAGGGGGAGTTGTCTTGGGGGGTCTGTACTAATGGAGGGGGGATTTGTCCTGGGGGTCTCTACTAATGGAGGGATTTGTCCTGGGGGTCTGTACTAATGGAGGGGGAGTTGTCTTGGGGGGTCTGTACTAATGGAGGGGGGGTTTGTCCTGGGGGGTCTGTACTAATGGAGGGGGGTTGTCCTGGGAGGGTCTGTACTAATGGAGGGGGGTTGTTCTGGGGGGTCTGTACTAATGGAGGAGTGGTGTTTGTCCAGGGGGTCTGTACTAATGGAGGGGGGGGTGTGTCCTGGGGGGGTCTGTACTAATGGAGGGGGTTTGTCCTGGGGGGTCTGTACTAATGAAGGGGGGATTTGTCCTGTGGGGGTCTGTACTAGTGGAGGGGGGGTTCTCCTGGGGGGTCTGTATTAATGGAGGGGGTTTGTCCTGGGGGGGTCTGTACTAATGGAGGGGGGGTTTGTCCTGGGGGAGTCTGTACTAATGAAGGGGGGATTTGTCCTGGGGGTCTGTACTAATGGATGGGGGTTGTCCTGGGGGGTCTGTACTAATGAAGGGGGGCTTTGTCCTGGGGGGATCTGTACTAATGGAGGGGGGGTTGTCCTGGTGGGGGTCTACTAATGGAGGGGGGGTGGTTTGTCCTGTAGGGGTCTATACTGATGAAGGAGGGTCTGTACTGAGAGAGGGGTTTATACTTAGTGGGGGTCTGCACTAACGAAGGGGGGTCTATACTTAGTGGAGGGAGGTCTGTACTGAGGGGCGACTAAAGTTGGTGGAAGGAGGGTGACACCATGTTATACCGCACCTGGTGACACCAACCCTAGTGACGTCACTGCAGCTGCAGGCTCTTCTTTCGCCCCTTCCCCTCCCTCTCCCTCTCCTCCGCACGTGCACTGCTATACTAGTGAGCGGCGCTGGCCAGCACAGCCTCCCACCATGTTTCTTCCCCCGCCTTCATATCAGCCAGGGAAAAATAGAATAGAAAAAGGAGAAGAGGATTGTGGGACATGTAGTCCCGAGGACTGGCAGCCCCACTGTAACACGGAAACTGCAGCCCACACAGCAGGCTCAGCTGAATGGGAGAGAGAGAGATACAGGAGCCTGGGAAAGCTTTCAGGGAAGTGCACCCAGGACTCCAGAGGGAGAGGGCAGCGCTGAGGGAACACCATCAGAGAGGAAACCCGGCTGCCCTGCGCCACCAGAGGGAAAGCCACACAGCCTGGTGCCATCCCTGGCGGAGAAAGGAATGGAGTCATTGCCAGAATACAGATCTGGGTGCTACCAAGCGGAGTCACCACGGGCAATTCAGAGTGAGCTTACTCCTGATCAGAGGAACCATCGCTGGGTCAGGTGAGAGGGCCAATCGGCCATTATCTACTAATGTCCATAGGAACTGCATTCTCCTGTATTATATCTGCAGTCTCTGACCTTCTCTTGTATCATGTCTGCAGTCTCTGATCATCTCCTGTACTATGTCTGCAGTCTCTAATCATCTCCTGTACTATGTCTGCAGTCTCTAATCATCTCTTGTATCATGTCTGCAATCTCTGACCAGCTTCTGTACCATGTCTGCAGTGTCTGACTGTCTCTTGTATCATGTCTGCAGTCTCTGACCATCTATTCTATCTTGTCTGTAGTCTCCGACCATCTCCTGTATTATGTTTGCAGTTTCTGACCATCTCTTGTATCATGTCTGCAGTCTCTGATCGTCTCCTGTACTATGTCTACAGTGTCTGATCATCTCCTGTACCATGTCTGCAGTCTCTGACTGTCTCTTGTATCATGTCTACAGTCTCTGACTGTCTCTTGTATCATGTCTGCAGTCTCTGATCATCTCCTGTACTATGTCTGCAGTCTCTGACCATCTCTTGTATCATGTCTGCAATCTCTGACCAGCTTCTGTACCATGTCTGCAGTGTCTGACTGTCTCTTGTATCATGTCTGCAGTCTCTGACCATCTATTCTATCTTGTCTGTAGTCTCCGACCATCTCCTGTATTATATTTGCAGTTTCTGACCATCTCTTGTATCATGTCTGCAGTCTCTGATCATCTCCTGTACTATGTCTGCAGTCTCTGATCATCTCCTGTACCATGTCTGCAGTCTCTGATCATCTCCTGTACCATGTCTGCAGTCTCTGACCAACTCCTGTACCATGTCTGCAGTCTCTGACTGTCTCTTGTATCATGTCTACAGTCTCTGACTGTCTCTTGTATCATGTCTGCAGTCTCTGATCATCTCCTGTACTATGTCTGCAGTCTCTGATTGTCTCCTGTACCATGTCTGCAGTCTCTGATCGTCTCCTGTACTATGTCTGCAGTCTCTGATCATCTCCTGTACCATGTGTGCAGTCTCTGATCATCTCCTGTACTATGTCTGCAGTCTCTGATCATCTCCTTTATTATGTCTGCAGTCTCTGATCATCTCTTGTATCATGTCTGCAGTCTCTGATCGTCTCCTGTACTATGTCTACAGTGTCTGATCATCTCCTGTACCATGTCTGCAGTCTCTGACTGTCTCTTGTATCATGTCTACAGTCTCTGACTGTCTCTTGTATCATGTCTGCAGTCTCTGATCATCTCCTGTACTATGTCTGCAGTCTCTGACCATCTCTTGTATCATGTCTGCAATCTCTGACCAGCTTCTGTACCATGTCTGCAGTGTCTGACTGTCTCTTGTATCATGTCTGCAGTCTCTGACCATCTATTCTATCTTGTCTGTAGTCTCTGACCATCTCCTGTATTATGTTTGCAGTTTGACCATCTCTTGTATCATGTCTGCAGTCTCTGATCATCTCCTGTACTATGTCTGCAGTCTCTGACCATCTCCTGTACTATGTCTGCAGTCTCTGATCATCTCCTGTACTATGTCTGCAGTCTCTGATCATCTCCTGTACCATGTCTGCAGTCTCTGATCATCTCCTGTACCATGTCTTCAGTCTCTGATCATCTCCTGTATTATGTCTGCAGTCTCTGATCATCTCCTGTACCATGTCTGCAGTCTCTGATCGTCTCCTGTACCATGTCTGCAGTCTCTGATCATCTCCTGTACTATGTCTGCAGTCTCTGACCATCTCCTGTACTATGTCTGCAGTCTCTGATCATCTCCTGTACTATGTCTGCAGTCTCTGATCATCTCCTGTACCATGTCTTCAGTCTCTGATCATCTCCTGTATTATGTCTGCAGTTTCTGATCATCTCCTGTACCATGTCTGCAGTCTCTGATCGTCTCCTGTACCATGTCTGCAGTCTCTGATCATCTCCTGTACTATGTCTGCAGTCTCTGACCATCTCCTGTACTATGTCTGCAGTCTCTGATCATCTCCTGTACTATGTCTGCAGTCTCTGATCATCTCCTGTACCATGTCTTCAGTCTCTGATCATCTCCTGTATTATGTCTGCAGTCTCTGATCATCTCCTGTACCATGTCTGCAGTCTCTGATCGTCTCCTGTACCATGTCTGCAGTCTCTGATCATCTCCTGTACCATGTCTGCAGTCTCTGATCGTCTCCTGTACCATGTCTGCAGTCTCTGATCATCTCCTGTACTATGTCTACAGTGTCTGATCATCTCCTGTACCATGTCTGCAGTCTCTGATCATCTCCTGTATTATGTCTGCAGTCTCTGATCATCTCCTGTACCATGTCTGCAGTCTCTGATCGTCTCCTGTACCATGTCTGCAGTCTCTGATCATCTCCTGTACTATGTCTGCAGTCTCTGATCATCTCCTGTATTATGTCTGCAGTCTCTGATCATCTCCTGTACCATGTCTGCAGTCTCTGATCATCTCCTGTACCATGTCTGCAGTCTCTGATCATCTCCTGTACCATGTCTGCAGTCTCTGATCATCTCCTGTATTATGTCTGCAGTCTCTGATCATCTCCTGTACTAGGTCTGCAGTCTCTGATCATCTCCTGTACCATGTCTGCAGTCTCTGATCATCTCCTGTATTATGTCTGCAGTCTCTGATCATCTCCTGTACTAGGTCTGCAGTCTCTGATCATCTCCTGTACCATGTCTGCAGTCTCTGATCATTTCCTGTACCATGTCTGCAGTCTCTGATCATCTCCTGTACCATGTCTGCAGTCTCTGATCATCTCCTGTACCATGTCTGCAGTCTCTGATCATCTCCTGTACCATGTCTGCAGTCTCTGATCATCTCCTGTACCATGTCTGCAGTCTCTGATCATCTCCTGTACCATGTCTGCAGTCTCTGATCATCTCCTGTACCATGTCTGCAGTCTCTGATCATCTCCTGTACCATGTCTGCAGTCTCTGATCATCTCCTGTACCATGTCTGCAGTCTCTGATCATCTCCTGTACCATGTCTGCAGTCTCTGATCATCTCCTGTACCATGTCTGCAGTCTCTGATCATCTCCTGTACCATGTCTGCAGTCTCTGATCATCTCCTGTACCATGTCTGCAGTCTCTGATCATCTCCTGTACTAGGTCTGCAGTCTCTGATCATCTCCTGTACCATGTCTGCAGTCTCTGATCATCTCCTGTACCATGTCTGCAGTCTCTGATCATCTCCTGTACCATGTCTGCAGTCTCTGATCATCTCCTGTACCATGTTTGCAGTCTCTGATCATCTCCTGTACCATGTCTGCAGTCTCTGATCATCTCCTGTACTATGTCTGCAGTCTCTGATCATCTCCTGTATTATGTCTGCAGTCTCTTATCATCTCCTGTACCATGTCTGCAGTCTCTGATCATCTCCTGTACTATGTCTGCAGTCTCTGATCAGCTCTTGTATCATGTCTGCAGTCTTTGACCGTATCCTGTATTATGTCTGGGGACTCTTTCTAACAGAAGCCCTCTCTGTGTGGATCAGAGAGACTCCCCTCCAGGTCTCATTAGTGTTCTCTCTTCCTGTATTTTCTTTATTGTTAAAGTGGTTGTATACCCTTTTTGTTAACTTTTACCTACAGGTAAGCCTATAATAAGGCTTACCTGTAGGTAAAAAAAATATCTCCTAAACCTATACGGTTTAGGAGATATTCCCCTCGCAATGAGCCGCTGACTCCAGCGGCGCATGCGCACAGGGGATTCTCGGCTGACAGCCCGGCAAACTCCGGAGCTTGCCGGGCAGAAGTCTCCTGTGCGCATGCGCGGGAGTGACGACATCGCGGCTCCGGCCACTCACAGTGCCGGAGCCGCGATACCCGGAAGACACGCCGAGGGGAGATGTCAGCTCCCTCGGCGTGGACAGGATGAGATGCCGGCGCCTCGTTCTAAGGTAAGTATATCATAATGAGCTAGTATGCGGTGCATACTAGCTCATTATGCCTTTTCCCTTGCAGGTATAGGAAAAAAAAAAAAAAAAAACGCAGGTATACAACCGCTTTAAGAGATCATGGGAGGATTTCAGGGTAACAAAGACTTCTTAGGGGAGCAGCTCTGTATTTGAGTCGTTGCCATAGAATCATTTGTAAATGGGAGGAGTTGGTAAGATGACCACGCCCATGTGGGGGCGCCAGAAATATTTCTGCACCCAGGCGCCGGTGACCCTAGGATCGGCCCTGGGTACACCACTGATAACCTTAGACCATTCAGAGTAAGAATCATTAACCACTACTCTCTGAATTCTGTCTTTTAGCCAGTTACAAACTGATATTTCCAAGCCTGTAGACTTTACCTTACACATGAGCCGCGTGTGGGGAACTGTGTCGAACGCTTTTGCAAAATCCAAGTATACCACGTCCACAGCCACCCCTCTGTCCAAGGTTTTACTTACTTCTTCATAAAAAGAAATCAGGTTTGTCTGACAACTTCTGTCTTTCATGAATCCATGCTGGCTGTTGTACTGACTGCACTGTATTATATTCTGTACACACTGTATTATATACTGTGTACACTGCCTGCACTGTATTATGTACTGTACACCGACTGCACTGTATTATATACTGTACACTGCCTGCACTTATATACTGTACACTGACTCCACTGTATTATATACTGTACACCCCCTGCACTTTGATACTGTACACCAACTGCAATGTATTATATAATGTAAACCGACTACACTGTATTATATACTGTACACTGACTGCACTGTATTATATACTGTACACTGACTGCACTGTATTATATACTGTACACTGACTGCACTGTATTATATATTCTACACTGCCTGCCCTGTATTATATATTCTACACTGACTGCAATGTATTATATACTGTACACTGACTGCATGTATTATATACTGTACACCAACTGCACTCTATTATATACTGTACACCACCTGCACTTAAATACTGTACACTGACTGCACTGTATTATATACTGTACACCCCCTGCACTTTGATACTGTACACCAACTACAATGTATTATATAATGTAAACCGACTGCACTGTATTATATACTGTACACTGCCTGCACTGTATTATATACTGTACACTGACTGCACTGTATTATATATTCTACACTGCCTGCACTGTATTATATATTCTACACTGACTGCAATGTAATATATACTGTACACTGACTGCATGTATTATATACTGTACACCAACTGCACTCTATTATATACTGTACACCACCTGCACTTAAATACTGCACGCAAACTGCACTGTATTATATACTGTACACCACCTGCACTGTATTATATACTGTAAACCAACTGCACTGTATTATATACTGTACACTGCCTGCACTTATATACTGTACATCGACCGCACTGTATTATATACTGCACACCGACTGCACTGTATTATATACTGTACACTGACTGCAATGTATTATATACTGTACAACACCTGCACTGTATTATATACTGTACACCGACTGCACTGTATCATATACTGTACACTGACTGCAATGTATTATTTACTGTACACCACCTGCACTTATATACTGTACACCAACTGCAATGTATTATATACTGTACATCGCCTGCACTGTATTATATACTGTACACCGACTGCACTGTATTATATACTGTACACTGCCTGCACTTATATACTGTACACCGACTGCAATATATTATATACTGTATACTGCCTGCACTGTATTATATACTGTACACCGACTGCAATGTATTATATACTGTACACTGACTGCACTGTATTATATATTGTACACTAACCGCACTGTATTATATACTGTACACTACCTGCACTGTATTATATATTCTACACTGCCTGCACGCTCTATCCACTAACTAACCTGCCTAATCTCTCTCCAGTCTCCATATTAACACACTACATACTGTATGGCCGCCATGTAAGCAGCATGCAATTAAAAATGCAGAGGTGTTCAAATCCAACCAAAAGAAAGTTCTATTTGTGGGAAAAAATTATATAAATTTTATTCACGTACAGCATTACATGACCCATAAAAGTCAAAAACTGGCCTGCTCAGGAAGGGAGGGGTGGGGAGGTAAATCTTTTGGAGATCAAGTGGTTAAATAAAACAAAAAAAAAACAAAAATAAATAACACATGTATAAAAATTCTCTAGGATGACTATAAACTGGTAATGTTTCTGAGCCACCCTAAGGGTAAACATTTTTATTAGCATATTCTGTGTCTCGTACTGGATTGCAGACAGAGGTTGCATCAGAAATAAATATAATGCCGCGTACACACGATCGGACTTTACGGCATACTTGGTCCGGCGTACCCGATTTCGTCGGACAATTCGATCGTGTGTGGGCTCCAGCAGACTTTGTTTTCTCAAAAGTTTGATAGACTTATGCCGCGTACACACAACCGGACTTTACTGCATACTTTGCCCGGCCGACTTTTCAACGGACTTTACGACAGTCTTTCCGAATGAACGGACTTGCCTACACACAATCCACCAAAGTCCGACGGATTCGTACGTGATGACATACACCGGACTAAAACAAGGAAGTTCATAGCCAGTAGCCAATAGCTGCCCTAGCGTCGGTTTTTGTCCGTCGGACTAGCATACAGACGAGCGGACTTTTCGACCGGACTCGAGTCCGTCGGATAGATTTGAAACAAGTCAGTTCATTCGGAAAGACCGTCGTAAAGTCCGTTGAAAAGTCCGCCGGGCAAAGGATGCCATAAAGTCCGGTCGTGTGTACGCGGCATTAGGGTGACACCTCCAAGGTGTGCAAACTAAGATAGTGGATAACAGATAACAGATACTGCCTGTAGGCTCTTGTTACATAGTTGGTAAAGTTAAATAAAGACACCGATCCGTCCAATTCAACCTGTGAGGGTGTGTATATGTTTAACTAGATGCCGTCATTATTAAGCCAAGGGGAAGGCTAGGCGGCGGTAGAAAATGGAAGGTGGACTTTTCACCTCACACATGGTTGGGCAGGCAGTTGAAAGATAATGATGTCCTCCGTGATGCGTGTTGCTGATGAAAGATAATGGAAAATAAAACTTTTTTTAAAAATAAAAAAATTCCTATGCACCACCACAGTACGCTGCACTGCAATAGTTAATTCTACCAGAAGATGGCACCGCAGGTTAAACTATAAAATGACAGTGTCAAGTACAGGAAAACTGGCCGCTGTATGAACTTAAAGAGGAGTTCCACCCAAAAGTGGAACTTCTACTTATCTGATTCCTACCCCCCTCCGGGGCCACATTTGGCACCTTCCAGCATGGAGGGGGGGGCGGATACCTGTTTTTTTACAAGTACCCTGTCCCCACTTCCGGAAGACCGGGCCACGGCAAATTACGTCAGCAGCTCAGTCCCCTTCCTCCTCCCTCCCCTTCTGCCAGGCCAGTGAGAGAGTGCAGCGCACCGAAAGACTACATTGCCGGTTCCCTTATCTGCAATGGCGGCGGCAGCACTCGACCAGCCAATTTTAAAGGGGCGGGCTAAACTCCGCTTTAACCACTCGCTGACCAAGCCTTTTTCTGACATTTTTTGCAATATCAATCAGTATTTTTTTGCTAGGCAATTAATTAAAACCCCCAAATATTATATATTTTTTTTTAGCAAAGACCCTAGAGAATAAAATGGTGGTGGTTGAAACTTTTTATGCCACGCGGTTTTTCCGCAGCGGTTTTTCAAACACAATTTTTTTGGGAAAAAATACACTTTGATGAATTAAAAAAACAACAAAAAACTAAATTTAGCTAAATTTTTTTGTATGATGTGAAAGATGATGTTACGCCGAGTACTCAACATGTCACGCTTTAAAATTGTACACGCTCGTGGAATGGCGCCAAACTACGGTACTTAAAAATCTCCATAGGCGACGCTTTAAAGTTTTCTACAGGTTACCAGTTTAGAGTTACAGAGGAGGTTTAGTGCTGGAATTATTGCTCTCGCTCAGACATTTGCGGGGATACCTCACATGTGTGGTGCAAACAATGTTTGCCGTTTACAAATGTTTCACGTATGCATTCACTACTGCGTGCGAGCATGCGGAGACGGGGGCGCTGTAAACTTAATTATTTCGGGGTTTTTTTACATAAAAAAATTTTGATCACTTTTATTGTTATCGCAAGGAATGTAAACATCCCTTGTGATAGCAATACAGCATGACAAGTCCTTTTTATGGAGGACTAAAAAAACCCAAATCTCTCCTCTACCCATAAAAAAATTTTTTTTCATCTTTCGCTTTAAGAAAAAAAAAAAACATGATCAAATGGCGTTGGCGTCACTCCAGTCCTCCAAGGGCATAGAGATGAGCCACCGGGAAGCGACTGGAGGGGGCACTTCTCCCGACGTTTATAAAAGTGATCTTGCAGCAAATCCGCTGCTGGAATCACTTTTATCAGAAAGCCGGCTGCCTGAGGGAAAAAAAGATACCGGGGTTACGGCATCTAGCGGCAGCCATCACCCCGGTATTTATTTTATAAGTACTTATATATAGCCATCATTTATATTGTACATTCCCATCAGTCTCTGCCCTTAAGGAGCTTACAATCTAATGTCCCTAACTCACATTCATACATACACATGATGTCAAAAGGGGGCGTGCCACCAGGTGACATAGCCGGGTGGCCCCGCCCCTTGCCTATTTAGGAAATGTCAAAGCACGGAGAGGGCACACGGCTCCTAGGAGGTGAACCATTTTTATTTTTTTCTATTTTTCAGGTCCAGCGGGCGTCGTGAATGACGATAGATGTACATCGAGGGACACTATTTTTTTAATTTTTAATAAAGAATTTGCCAAAAACTGTTTCCTGTGGTTATTACTTTTTAACACTTTTTTGGTGAATGGGTAGGGGTACCCATTCACATGGGGGGGGCGGGATCTGGGGACCCCCTTATTAAATGGAACTTCCAGATTCCGATAAGCCCCCTGCCTGCAGACCCCAACAACCACAGCCCAGGGTTGTCGGGAAGAGGCCCTTGTCCCCATCAACATGGGGACAAGGTGCTTTGGGATGGGGGGTCCCTAGTTCTAACCACTACACCACCGTGCTGCCCAGTACTTAACTGAAAAGTAATGATGTACATTTACAATTAGGTGGTCGGCAAGTGGCGGTATAAAACACAAAAACAAACACTTGCTATATTGCAGCTTACAAAATCTTAGATGCGATGGCAGCATTGGTTTTCTTCTTTAAGACTTTTTTTTTCCATTATGTTTTTAGGCTTTCTTTCTTTTTCTTTTTCAACAGAACAAGCTGTCCTGCAGATGTAGCAGTTGGAAGGTTGAAACAAACCATTTACCACTGACAGGATTGTGTGTTAGCTTAAAAAAAATCAAGAATTGCATTAGGATTACAGAACACCTCCCCTCTCATTATCTCTTTAAGATGAAAGGGGGAGGGGACAATTCTTCATAAAAAAAATTTAAGATAACACAGCAGTATAGAACAGAGGACAGCACTGTGTATTTGGCAGTATTAATAGCATAATTTGTAACCAATCAAATATATTTAAAAAATGCTTTCAGTGGTATATTTAAGACTAGGTTCACTTCTATGCATGTCCTAAATGCACACAAAATTGTACGCTTTCCCAACAATCACAAAAACATGCTGCCTTTTAGCAGACATGCAGCAGTGCCATTAGTAATGGTACCCCCATGCAACTGCAAACACACACTTTCACATGTGCCGGTTTGGTTGGTGCCATTACCCCATGTGGTTTGGTGTGGTGCCATAACTCCGTGCGGTTTGGTGTGGTGCCATAGCCCCATGCGGTTTGGTTGGTGCCATATCCCTATGTGGTTTGGAGTGTTGCCATAGCCCCATGCGGTTTTGTGTGGTGCCATAGCCCCATGTGGTTTGTTGTGGTGCCATAACCCCATGTGGTTTGGTGTGGTGCCATAGCCCCATGCGGTTTGCTGTAGTGCCATAGCCCCATGTGGTTTGGTGTAGTGCCATAGCCCCATGTGGTTTGGTGTGGCGCCATAGCCCCATGTGGTTTGTTGTGGTGCCATAACCCCATGTGGTTTGGTGTGGTGCCATAGCCTCATGCGGTTTGGTGTGGTGCCATAGCCCCATGTGGTTTGGTGTAGTGCCATAGCCCCATGTGGTTTGGTGTGGTGCCATAGCCCCATGCGGTTTGGTGTGGTGACATAGCCCCATGTGGTTTGGTGTGGTGCCATAGCCCCATGCGGTTTGGTGTGGTGCCATAGCCCCATGCGGTTTGGTGTGGTGCCATAGCCCCATGTGGTTTGGTGTGGTGCCTTAGCCCCATGTGGTTTGGTGTGGTGCCATAACCCCATGTGGTTTGGTGTGGTGCCATAGCCCCATGCGGTTTGGTGTGGTGCCATAGCCCCATGTGGTTTGGTGTGGTGCCTTAGCCCCATGTGGTTTGGTGTGGTGCCATAGCCCCATGCGGTTTGGTGTGGTGCCATAGCCCCATGCGGTTTGGTGTGGTGCCATAGCCCCACGCGATTTGGTTGGTGCCATAACCCTATGCGGTTTGGTGTGGTGCCATAGCCCCATGCGGTTTGGTGTGGTGCCATAGCCCCATGTGGTTTGGTGTGGTGCCTTAGCCCCATGTGGTTTGGTGTGGTGCCATAGCCCCATGTGGTTTGGTGTGGTGCCTTAGCCCCATGTGGTTTGGTGTGGTGCCATAACCCCATGTGGTTTGCTGTGGTGCCATAGCCCCATGCGGTTTGGTGTGGTGCCATAGCCCCATGTGGTTTGGTGTGGTGCCATAGCCCCACGCGATTTGGTTGGTGCCATAACCCTATGCGGTTTGGTGTGGTGCCATAGCCCCATGCGGTTTGGTGTGGTGCCATAGCCCCATGTGGTTTGGTGTGGTGCTTTAGCCCCATGTGGTTTGGTGTGGTGCCATAGCCCCATGCGGTTTGGTGTGGTGCCATAGCCCCATGCGGTTTGGTGTGGTGCCATAGCCCCATGCGGTTTGGTGTGGTGCCATAGCCCCATGGTATGGATTCGGGGGGGCACCACACGCTTTTTTTTTGCTCAAATTTATTTTATTTTTTACATTTAGCTGTCAGCGGGGAACCCTGCTGATAGCTGATGACTCATTGGTTGTTAAGGACACAGCGGACGGCTTCTCTGCCTCTCCTTAGCAACCAGCTTTTCATACAGTGTTTTTAAAGAGAAAAAAAAAACCCACAAAATGCCAAACGCATTAAAAATGCAATAAAAACGCCAGAAAAAGACCCTGTACCGGTTGAAAAACGCATAGATGTGAATGTGTACCATAGGAAACCATGTTAAATGGACTGTAGTGCATTTTTGAAAAACGGAAAATGCACAAAAAAGCGCATAGGTGTGAACATAGGGTAAGTGTATGGGGCATTTATAGGTAGATTTTGCCGGACAGAATGTAAATAATGCAGAAGGTCATCGCCTCTGGAAGGGGTTAGCACCAGGGTGTAGGGTCCCGTTTAGGACAATTTAGGGGGATAGGGAGGAGTCCTCAGAGTCACATTTAGATGGTGAAGGCTCTATGAAGAAGGTCATAGTTCCCATTCCCTTTTTCCATTTTGATATGTTTTGTTTGTTAAATTCCTCATACATAATAACTGACAAAGAATATCCAGGAACTCATGCACTATGGTGACCACAAACTACCTGTAACACCCCGAAGCCATTGGCTGGTAGAACAAGAAGAACAACAAAAGCAGGCTGAACTGTTCTTACAGCTTTTTACACATTCTTACCATAGAAGAGTATTGTGTATTATCTTGTATCTATATCCTGCCCTTGGGTATGCAAATAGAGGTATTGTCAGGATAACCAACGCCTGCTCATGCTGCTAACTGTGGCCTTTGCATTTATTCATCAATGACCTCTGCTGCTGAAAATGTTCAAAGAAAGAGAGTATGCATCCCTACCTAAATTCTCTAAACCAGAGAGGTTTATATTTCTAATTAACACAGTCAAAATCTCAGAAAAAATCGTTAGGGAAAAAATCCTTATTTGGCATATCCACACTAGGTGATCTATACCATGCCAAGCACATTTGACCACCAGAGTCCAGTGTGTTTGACTAGTGTGATTTCTCTGTACCATGCTCAGGCACAGTTCAGCATGTCATGCCCCTCTTGAAGAGGTGAGCTTGGGCACAGTTCAGTTGGACTATGGCATGTTACACATTTCCACGGGCATGGTTCAGCGTATCATGCCCCTCTTGAAGAGGTGAGCTTGGGCACAGTTCAGTTGGACTGTGGCATGGAACACGTCTGCTTGGGCATGGTTCAGCATGCCTTGCCCCTACAAAAGCGGTGAGCTAGGGCACAGTTCACTTGGTCTCTTGCATGGAACACATCTGCTCGGGCATGGTTCAGCAAGCCTTGCCCCTACTGAAGAGGTGAGCTTGGGCACAGTTCAGTTGGATTTTGGCATGGAACACATCTGCTTGGGCATGGTTCAGCATTACTATGCCCCTACTGAAGAGGTGAGCTTGGGCACAGTTCAGTTGGACTCTAGCATGGAACACATCTGCTTGGGCATGGTTCAGCATTACTATGCCCCTACTGAAGAGGTGAGCTTGGACACAGTTCAGTTGGACTCTAGCATGGAACACATCTGCTTGGGCATGGTTCAGCATTACTATGCCCCTACTGAAGAGGTGAGCTTGGGCACAGTTCAGTTGGTCTCTTGCATGGAACACATCTGCTCGGGCATGGTTCAGCATTACTATGCCCCTACTGAAGAGGTGAGCTTGGGCACAGTTCAGTTGGTCTCTTGCATGGAACACATCTGCTCGGGCATGGTTCAGCATTACTATGCCCCTACTGAAGAGGTGAGCTTGGGCACAGTTCAGTTGGACTCTAGCATGGAACACATCTGCTTGGGCATGGTTCAGCATTACTATGCCCCTACTGAAGAGGTGAGCTTGGACACAGTTCAGTTTGACTCTAGCATGGAACACATCTGCTCGGGCATGGTTCAGCAAGCCTTGCCCCTATTGAAGAGGTGAGCTTGGGCACAGTTCAGTTGGACTCTAGCATGGAACACATCTGCTTGGGCATGGTTCAGCATTACTATGCCCCTCTTGAAGAGGTGAGCTTGGGCACAGTTCAGTTGGACTCTAGCATGGAACACATCTGCTCGGGCATGGTTCAGCAAGCCTTGCCCCAATTGAAGAGGTGAGCTTGGGCACAGTTCCATTGGACTATGGCATGGAGCACCTCTACTCGGGCATGGTTCAGCATGTCATGCCCCTCTTAGAGAGGTGAGCTTGGGCACAGTTCAGTTGGACTCTGGCATGCTACACATCTGGGGAATGGCTCAGCAGCGCCATGCCCTTGCCAGTTCGGACGTGGTTCAGTTGGACTCTGACACAGGGCACATCTATGTGAGGCAAAGGTGATGACATAAATGTGCTTGGGTCCACAGCAATGTGAGTTCAGGCCAATGAGGGAGTAGGGAGTGGGACAAACATGCCTGGACATGGTACAAGCCAACTATGTGAGTACACCACAGTGCTCTGATTGTGTGGCCAATATGGACTTAGACAAGCGAGCGGGTTCAAGCAAGGCTGGTCTCCATAGTTGATAAATGGTGAATTATTAAATAAATCATTTGTCATCTGAAAATAGTAAATGTTTTAAAGTGGTGCTATAGGAAGCCATATCCACGTATTAGGCACTCGGCAGTGATTTTGACCCAATCCAGCTAATGCACAAGTGAATGCAATTATAAGTTCAGCAATCTTCTGCCAACTTTTCTCTGGTAAAAGAGCAGCAAATCAATGGCAAAATGGCAATCTGATACTTTAGAAACACCATAAGGCAGGGCAACCTCAGCAATCCAACTGTTGAGAAACTACAAATCCCATCATGCCGCTGACAGCCACAGGTGCAGCTAACAGAAGCAGAGTCTTGCAGTGCCTCATGGGACTTGTGGTTCTACAACTGATGGAGTGTCGAGGTTGCCTGACCTGATAAGGAGTATTTCGTTTGAAATTCAGACAAAAGTGAAAGAAAATTATACTTTATGGTATAAAATAAAGCCACAGCAATGAACCAGATTCCTAATGACAGTTCTATGAAAACTGGGACAAAAAATCTGGAGCAAAAAAGTACTGCAGCCCATAGGAATCAATCCATGTGTTTGTTTCATCTGGAAGTTGTAATCGAGATGCCGAATGGAGGCAACAACTCCACTTTTCAACAACCACTTCAGTACCGGGCACTTTCACCCCCTTCCTGCCCAGACCAATTTTTACAATTGCGCAGTCATGCAACATTGTACACATATAACATTTGTATCTTTTTTTTTTTTAGACAGATAGATCTTTCTTTTGGTGGTATTTAATCACCACTGGGGTTTTTTTTTTGGCTAAACAAAAGAAAAAGACCAAAAATCTTGAAGGAAAAAAAAATGTTTTTCTGTTTCTGTTATAAAAATGTGCAAATAAGTAATTTTTCTTCTTCACTGATGTGCGCTGATGAGGCTATACAGATGGGCACCGATGAGGCTGCACTGATAAGGTGACACTGATGGGTACTCCTAGGCAGCACTGATGGTCACTGATAGCTGACACTGATGGGCACTGATAGCTGACACTGATGGGTACTCATAGGCAGCACTGATGGGCACTGAAAGCTGACACTGATGGGCACTGATAGCTGACACTGATGGGTACTGATAGCTGACACTGATGGGCACTGATAGCTGACACTGATGGGTACTCATAGGCAGCACGGATGGGCACTGAAAGCTGACACTGATGGGCACTGATAGCTGACACTGATGGGTACTCATAGGCAGCACTGATGAGCACTGAAAGCTGAAACTGATGGGCACTGATAGCTGACACTGATGGGTACTCATAGGCAGCACTGATGGGCACTGAAAGCTGACACTGATGGGCACTGATAGCTGACACTGATGGGTACTTATAGGCAGCTCTGATGGGCACTGAAAGCTGACACTGATAGGCACTGATAGCTGACACTGATGGGCACTGATGGGCACTCATAGACAGCACTGATGTGCACTGATAGCTGACACTGATGGGTACTCATAGGCAGCACTGATGGGCACTGATAGCTGACACTGATGGGCACTGATAGCTGACACTGATGGGTACTCATAGGCAGCACTGATGGGCATTGATAGCTGACACTGATGGGTACTCATAGACAGCACTGATGTGCACTGATAGCTGACACTGATGGGTACTTATAGGCAGCACTGATGGGTACTGATAGCTGACACTGATGGGTACTCATAGGCAGCACTGATGTGCACTGATAGCTGACACTGATGGGTACTCATAGGCAGCACTGATGTGCACTGATAGCTGACACTGATGGGTACTCATAGGCAGCACTGATGTGCACTGATAGCTGACACTGATGGGTACTCATAGGCAGCACTGATGTGCACTGATAGCTGACACTGATGGGTACTTATAGGCAGAACTGATGGGTACTGATAGCTGACACTGATGGGTACTCATAGGCAGCACTGATGTGCACTGATAGCTGACACTGATGGGTACTCATAGGCAGCACTGATGGGCACTGATAGCTGACACTGATAGACAACACTGATAGGCACTGATAGGCAGCACTGACTGGCATTGATAAGGCTCCACTGATAATCAGGACACTGATGATCAGTGCCCTAATTATCAGTGTAAACAGTGTGCTGACAGCCTTGCTGGTTATCAGCACTCCTTTCCTCACACAGACACAGTGCATGAGATAAGGAATGCCGATAACCGGCAAGTCTGTTTACATGAGATCAGCTGTGATTGGACACAGCCCATCACATGGTAAAGAGCTGCTGTGATTGGCCCTTTACCCCAATCTGTGATCAGCTGTGTCAGAGTGTGCCCAATGCGTGCCACAGGAGACGGGGTCCTGGGAGGACGTTCATTTGCGCCCTCTTAGAACTATAGTACCGCGCTGTAGCCATCTTTTGCCTATAGCGCTGTGTTTAAAGGAGTTTTATGGTCACAGCATATTCTTTCATTCATCAGCATTCTAATAACAATACAAACAATAGTTATTTCCTATAATCCAATATTACTTGAAAAATCTCCTTTCATGTTGTTCTGCCTGTCTGCTGGCCATCTCTTTGTTCAACTTTCTGGATTCCCTGCATGCTATGCAGGTTCTCCTCAATCTCTAAGGACTACATATCCCATGGCACCTTGCTGCCTGCAATCATTGATTTCCGTATTGACTCCGCCTCCTGAAACTCCATCTCTCAGCACCTCTTTAGTTCAGAAGGAAGGATCTGGGAAATGTGTGACACAGCAGTGCCTACTCCCACAAGACAAAGATACAGGAATGCCATGCTCACACACAGTGTCCTGTAACTCTGGCAAAGAGACACTGAGACCCAAACTGACCACACCAGCGTGGATCTACTTCTGCCTTTGACTTGGTCAGTTAGGAAAAGCACAGAAGAGGGACTGACAACGTCACCTGGCATTTGCGTACAAAGGATGAAATACAAACTACCACAGATTTTATTTTCACACACCTACATAAAATAAACACTTTAATATGTTGCTTTCCTATAATCATCAACTCCATCTAGTGGCCATAATGCAGTATTTGCCTGATTGAGTTATTTCAGGAAAATAACACATCATGGCCACTAGATGGAGCTGATGAACATAGAAAATCAGCGCAAATGCAACATACAACAAATACAATGCAAAATCAGCAACGTACGGCCAGATTGTGAGAGCGAGATGAAAACTTGTGGCATTTGTCTAACCAAATTTTCAGGAGTTTTTTTTTTTTCAGAAATATTCTGCACTTTTTTTTGTTCCTGGTGCAGGTTTGCACACTGGCAGTCATTATCATCACATTCACAAATTGCTCATGATATGAAAATAAATATACATTACCTTGAGGTCAGAGTACGTTTTATTATTTGTCTTGCAGAATCAGTGGTTAACCGATACAAGAAGTAGGTAAATTATGTGTGTTATGCTAGTAAAGCCCTTAAAGCGATATTAAACCCAAAAGCAAACATTTATTATATTGCAGATTACCAATTCTTAGATGTGATGACTGCATTCATTTTCTTTTCTAGGCTTTCTTTCTTCTATTTTCATCTGGTGATCCAGCGAGTAAGTCTTCTGTTTTTTTCAAAAGAACAAGGTTACGCCGGATGTATCAGTTTACAGGGATGAGACAAACCATTTACCACTGACAGGGGTGCTTAGAATGATCAGCTTTTATTTATTCATGTAAAACCTTCATCCCAAAAGGAAAAAAAAACAGTTCACTATAAATGATTATTATTTATATATACAATATATATACTATTGGAAAAAAAATTAGGATCTCCAAAGCTTGCAATAAAGTCTTTTTTTTACTTCAAATGTACATCTTCATACAAAATTTAGTGTGACTGTGCGGTTTCAAGCATATCATTGCTCTTCATCCAGCATTAGTTGTAATTCTACCCCCCCCCCCCCCCCCCCCAATTCCATACCAGGCCCTTCGGGTCGGATATGGATTTGGAGGGGAACCCAATGCCAATTTTTAATTTTTTCTTTTCCAATATTTTTATTCAAGAATTTTCAAAAGATATAAGATTAAATTTATTACATGTTTTGTTTAAGGTGTAAGAACCGATAACAAGACGTTTATACAAAATAATCAAAGAAAAAATAAAAGAAACAAAATGAAAGAGATAGGGAGGTTACACAACAGATAATTCCATATAGTTATTAATTCCTTATTGTGTTTCATGCATAGCTTGAGGAGTCTCAGGAGGAGAATTCTCACTCCCCAGCTCCTTAACTTGGTGTAACCTGTAAATGATCCTCCAATAACGGCCCTAGGGCTTCGATCAACCCTATACTCTTTGGGGCTTATTATATATAGTAAGGTAAAAAGAAAGAAAAAGATAGGAAAGTGAAAAGTAGAGGGTAGAGAAAGGAAGGGGAGGTGCACTCCTGTCTTAGAGCGAGGGATTCCTAGGTATCCCATCGCATTATGTATTCGAGATATATTTTATCCAAGGGTCCCATATTCTTTCAAACAAATCCATTTTGTCATTTAAGATAGCAGAAAGACGTTCATTAACCATAATCCATGACAGTTTAGATTTTATAAGATAAAAGGGGATCGTTGGAGACTTCCATGATTTAGCTATCGCTATTCTCGCTGCTACAAATATAAAAGTTATGAGTTTTCGCATGTGTTTCGATGCTCCGTCCACTGGATGTCCCAACAGTGCCTGCAAGGGTGACTTGATTAGGTTCACTTGGGTTAATGAATATATAAAGTTGTATGTACGGATCCAAAATCTACGCACTTTTGGGCAGGACCACCATGTGTGTATCATGGTGCCTTCGCTGTTGCATCCTCTAAAGCACTGTGGGGAGGCACCCGGAACAAAAGCTGCCACTTTCACTGGGACCATATACCATCTCACCAGAACTTTGTAGTTTGCCTCTATCAAAGAGGTATTAATATATGATTTGGATGCCTGGAGAGACGACAGTTTGTGCCAGTCTTCAGCTGTTAGGCTGATACCTGTATCTTGCTCCCATTTTTGCATATAAAACAATTTCTGAGAGGATGATGATAAAATACCATATATCAATGAAATGTGGCCCGAGTGTTTGTCTATGGTTCTGCAAAAATTTTCCATTTGGGTGGATTTAGTTAAATCTGAACTACGGTTCAGTGTAGTTAACCACTTCAGCCCCGGAAGGATTTACCCCCTTCCTGACCAGAGCACTTTTTACAATTCGGCACTGCGTCGCTTTAACTGCTAATTGCGCGGTCATGCAATGCTCTACCCAAACGAAATTTGCGTCCTTTTCTTCCCACAAATAGAGCTTTCTTTTGATGGTATTTGATCACCTCTGCCGTTTTTATTTTTTGCGCTATAAACGGAAAAAGACTGAAAATTTTGAAAAAAAATGATATTTTCTACTTTTTGTTATAAAAAAAATCCAATAAACTAAATTTTAGTCATACATTTAGGCCAAAATGTATTCGGCCACATGTCTTTGGTAAAAAAAATGTCAATAAGCGTATATTTATTGGTTTGCGCAAAAGTTATAGCGTCTACAAACTAGGGTACATTTTCTGGAATTTACACAGCTTTTAGTTTATGACTGCCTATGTCATTTCTTGAGGTGCTAAAATGGCAGGGCAGTACAAAACCCCCCCAAATGACCCCATTTTGGAAAGTAGACACCCCAAGGAAATTGCTGAGAGGCATGTTGAACCCATTGAATATTTTTGTTTTTTTGTCCCAAGTGATTGAATAATGACAAAAAAAAATAAAAAAAAAAAAATTTACAAAAAGTTGTCACTAAATGATATATTGCTCACACAGGCCATGGGCATATGTGGAATTGCACCCCAAAATACATTCAGCTGCTTCTCCTGAGTACGGGGATACCACATGTGTGGCACTTTTTGGGAGCCTAGCCGCGTACGGGGCCCCGAAAACCAAGCACCACCTTCAGGATTTCTAAGGGCATACATTTTTGATTTTACTCCTCACTACCTATCACAGTTTTGAAGGCCATAAAATGCCAAGATGGCACAAACCCCCCCCAAATGACCCCATTTTGGAAAGTAGACACCCCAAGCTATTTGCTGAGAGGCATGGTAAGTATTTTGCAGCTCTCATTTGTTTTTGAAAATGAAGAAAGACCAGAAAAAAAAAATTTTTTTTTCTTTTTTCAATTTTCAAAACTTTGTGACAAAAAGTGAGGTCTGCAAAATACTCACTATACCTCTCAGCAAATAGCTTGGGGTGTCTACTTTCCAAAATGGGGTAATTTGGGGGGGGGTTTGTGCCACCTGGGCATTCCATGGCCTCCGAAACTGTGATAGGCAGTGAAGAGTGAAATCAAAAATTTACGGCCTTAGAAAGCCTGAAGGCGGTGCTTGGTTTTCGGGGTCCCGTGCGCGGCTAGGCTCCCAAAAAGTCCCACACATGTGGTATCCCCGTACTCAGGAGAAGCAACAGAATTTATTTTGGGGTGTAATTTCACATATTCCCATGGCACGTTTGAGCAATATAACATTTAGTGACAACTTTGTGCAAAAAAAAAAAAAAAATTTGTCTCTTTCCCGCTACTTGTGTCACAATATAAAATATTCCATGGACTCGACATGCCTCTCAGCAAATAGCTTGGGGTGTCTACTTTCCAAAATGGGGTCATTTGGGGGGGGGTTTGAACTGTCCTGGCATTTTATGCACAACATTTAGAAGCTTATGTCACACATCACCCACTCTTCTAACCACTTGAAGACAAAGCCCTTTCTGACACTTTTTGATTACATGAAAAAATTATTTTTTTTTGCAAGAAAATTACTTTGAACCCCCAAACATTATATATTATTTTAAAGCAAATGCCCTACAGATTAAAATGGTGGGTGTTTCATTTTTTTTTTTTCACACAGTATTTGCGCAGCGATTTTCAAACGCATTTTTTGGGGAAAAAACACACTTTTTTAAATTTTAATGCACTAAAACACACTATATTGCCCAAATGTTTGATGAAATAAAAAAGATGATCTTAGGCCGAGTACATGGATACCAAACATGACATGCTTTAAAATTGCGCACAAACGTGCAGTGGCAACAAAATTAATACATTTTTAAAAGCCTTTAAAAGCCTTTACAGGTTACCACTTTAGATTTACAGAGGAGGTCTACTGCTAAAATTACTGCCCTCGATCTGACCTTCGCGGTGATACCTCACATGCATGGTGCAATTGCTGTTTACATTTGACGCCAGACCGCCGCTTGCGTTCGCCTTAGCGCGAGAGCAGGGGGGACAGGGGTGCTTTTTATTTATTTATTTTTTTTCTTTATTATTTTTTTGCTTTTTTATCTTATTTTTAAACTGTTCCTTTCATTTTTTTTTTAAAATCATTTTTATTGTTATCTCAGGGAATGTAAATATCCCCTATGATAGCAATAGGTAGTGACAGGTACTCTTTTTTGAAAAAATTGGGGTCTATTAGACCCTAGATCTCTCCTCTGCCCTCAAAGCATCTGACCACACCAAGATCGGTGTGATAAAATGCTCCCCCAATTTCCCAATGGCGCTATTTACATCCGGCGAAATCTAAGTCATAAAATGCTCGTAGCTTCCGGTTTCTTAGGCCATAGAGATGTTTGGAGCCACTCTGGTCTCTGATCAGCTCTATGGTCAGCTGGCTGAATCACCGGCTGCATTCTCAGGTTCCCTGTTGAGACAGGAGAGCCAGAGAAAAACACGGAAGACGGTGGGGGGGGGGGGCATTCCCTCCCACTGCTTGTAAAAGCAGTCTAGAGGCTAATTAGCCGCTAGGATTGCTTTTACATGAAAGCCGACCGCTGGCTAAAAAGAATGATACCAAGATGATACCTAAACCTGCAGGCATCATTCTGGTATAACCACTCAAAGTCGTGAATGGCGTACCTGAAGACAAAAAAATGGTTAACAATAAAGCACAGTAAACGGTAAAGTATAAAAAATTGCATACCTGAAAAGCAAACATGATAAAACATAATAACAATAAAACATTGCAGAATAGAATACAGTAAAAAAGAGCAGAACAATAGAGAGAGAGAATAGAGAGAGAGAACAATAAAACGACAACTATTTTTTTTTATTTTTGTTTGTGTTTTTTTTTTTTTTTACACTTTTTTTTTGTAACTGTAACTTTTATAACTGTAACCGCTTCCAGGTTCGGGTCTCTCAAAATGCGATGGCATCTTGGGAGACCCTGTGAAAGTGTGCCTAGTCTGTGCAATGCTGTACCCTACGCTAATACTCAACTAGTGAATGGTAGCGTTCAAAACATTCACCAATGCAAAGACCAGGATTGTCAGGACAGGAGGGACAATAATAGTGAGTGTCACGCCTATATCCGCGCTTGCTGCAGACACAACATCTTTTTTGGGGGGGTTCGTTGGGTAGGGGTACTCGGGAGGATATATAAATGCCTCTCATGCAGCCGACTGCATTTGGTTGGGGATGTGAATGGGGGAAGTACGGGCGCTGCGGAAGCGGTGGGTTCCCAATTAGGATTGGCGAATGCAGCAGGAAGGGCACTATGGGCACGACGGGCCTGTGTTTGTCTTTTTGGTGGCAGCGGGACACTACTTGTGCTTGCCACCTCACCAGCTTGAACTGCACTTATGGGACTCGCCACGTCACCAAGTGTTACTGCAGTGCTGGTTTGACTACGACCGGGGTGTACTAGGCCACTGGTGCTTGCCAGTTCACCAAAACGTTACAAAAAAAAGTGACAGTGATCGATCGATACTGCACTTGGGTGGGCTGGGCTGGGCCGGGCGGAGGGGCAAAACGCAGGTGCTAGCAGGTATCTGGGCTGATCCCGCTAACACTGCGTTTTTGAGAACACTAAACTGCTGGGGACGCCAGTATAGATCTGATCGGATCAGATATTGATGCGTTCAGATACTATACCACTAAGGGAGGTGTACGGTGCGTGTACGGTGCGTGCATGGGTGTTCGCGGTACTGGTGCTAATCTGACGCTGCCTAGGGCGACGCATATCACCGCCGGGCGATCAGGGGGCTAAACCTTTTTTCGGTAATAAACGGCGGGTGCCCTGACACTATAAAAAATAAACAAACTAACCAGCATCACCCGTAACGGTTATACGGTGATCAGTGGTAAAAGGGTTAACTAGGGGGCCATCAAGGGGTTAAAACATTTATTAGATAGTATATGGGGGTCCCTGTCGCTATAAAACACTGACGGCGAACCTAAATATTTACGTCCCTAACTAGCGTCACCAGCGACACTAATACAGCGATCAGAAAAATGATCGCTTAGCGACACTGGCGACAGGGGGTAATCAAGGGGTTAAAACTTTATTAGGGGGGGTAAGGGGGGTACCCTAGACCTACAGGGGGCTAAACTTTTATTTGGTAATAAACGGCGGGTGCCCTGACACTATAAAAAATAAACAAACTAACCAGCGTCACCCGTAACGGTTATACGGTGATCAGTGGTGAAAGGGTTAACTAGGGGGCAATCAAGGGGTTAAAACATTTATTAGGTAGTATATGGGGGTCCCTGTCGCTATAAAACGCTGACGGCGAACCTAAATATTTACGTCCCTAACTAGCGTCACCAGCGACACTAATACAGCGATCACAAAAATGATCGCTTAGCGACACTGGTGACGGGGGGTGATCAAGGGGTTAAAACTTTATTAGGGGGGGTAAGGGGGGTACCCTAGACCTACAGGGGGGTAACAGTCACTACCCTAACACTGCTAACTGTCACAAACTGACACTATGCAGTAATCAGGAAAAAAAAAACAAAAAAAAAAAAAACCTGCTTGGTGTCAGTTTGTAACAGGGGGGGGGGGTGATTGGGGGGGGATCGGGGGGCGATCGGGGGGGGGATCGGGGGTGTAAGGTATGCCTGGCATGTTCTACTGTGTGTGTAGTGTTGGTGCACTTACATGTCATCTCCCCTCGGCGCTGGAACGGAAACTCCCGAGCCGAGGAGAGATGACATCACATCCTCTGCCTCTGTGTACTATACAGAGGCAGGGGATGTTTGTCATTGGCTGGGAGCGATCGCGAGGGGGGGGCCACGATCGGATGGCCTCCCCCTCGTCTCCCATCGCTTCCAACCAAATGCCGACCGCAGCTGGCACCGGGGGGGGGTCCGATCGGACCCCCCACCCGCGGGAAGGCAATCACGTTTCAGGTACGTGATTTTGCCTGCCCGTGCCGCTCTGCTCACGTATATAGGCGTGAGGCGGTCGGCAAGTGGTTAAGAAGTGCGCTATCTGGGAATAGCGGTATATTTCTGTGTTTGGTAATTGGTACTTTTCCTGCAGAACCTGTTTCAACATAATCCCACAAATCTAATGAAAAGGACAGAGTCGGACACATTATTGTCGGTCTATCCTTCGGTTTCATCCACATTAGGTGGCTGATCTCCTTATTGGGAAATAACGCTGTTTCCATTATCATCCAAAGTGGGTTTGATTGTCGGGTATGGAATCGTGTTAACTGAGATAATTGCGCTGCATGATAATATTTTATCAGGTCTGGTACTCCCAGTCCACCTTGTAATTTGGGGGTGTATAATGTTCGTCTATTCACCCTGGGTCTCTTGTTCCCCCAGATAAATTCCAGAAGTTTATTCTGGAACCTCGCTAGGTCTGCTCTATCTATTGCTATGGGAAGAGTCCTGAACAAGTATAATACCTTCGGTAGAATAGTCATTTTAACTGAGTACAGTCGACCGAACCAAGGTGGAGGGTTGTTTGACCATCGTTTGAGATCCTCTAATAATTTTTTGAACAAGGGGGGGTAATTATATTTGTATAATGTGGCTAGTGATGGGGTAAGGAAAATACCTAAATATGGAAGAGCTGTGTCTTGCCACTTAAATGTATATGAATTTCGTAAAGCACGGATTATGTGCGTTGGTAATAGTACATTAAGGGCTTGGGATTTTGAGTGATTCACTTTTAGGCCTGAGATTAACGTAAATTGTGTTAGTAGCATGTGCAAGGTGGGTAGTGTGGTGATCGGGGAGGAGAGGAGCAGCAGCAGATCATCCGCAAACAACGCGCACTTATGTTCCCTGTCGCCACTCTTCACTCCCTGTATGTCTGGGTGGGCTCGTATCTTTATAGCTAATGGTTCTAATGCTAGAATGAACAACAAGGGGGATAGTGGACATCCCTGTCTGGTTCCTCTGTGTATGTCTATTGGCTGAGACCGGAAACCCTTGACAACTAGGTGTGCTGTGGGAGTATGATAGATGTTTTCTAGTGTCTTCAGGAAATTCGGGCCAAACCCATAGCGTTTCATTATGAAAAATAGATAGTCCCATGACAGGGAGTCAAAGGCCTTGTGTAAGTCCAGGGAGATCAAAAGCGCTCCCCTCTGGCCCCCCCATCCCACCCTGAGTTCAGGGCAGATATTATGTTGATAATTCTTCTAGTTTGGTCTGAGGCCTGTCGATTGGGGACGAATCCCACCTGGTCTGGGTGAATATATTTGGATATAAACGAATTCATTCGAGTGGCCAAAATTTTTGTCATTATCTTTAAGTCTAAATTAATTAGTGATATTAGGCGGTAATTTGCGCAATCTCCATGATCTTTATTTGGTTTGGGTATTATATGAATATAGGCATTATTTTCATGTGTTGGAAGTGGGTTTCCTTTTCTTAATTCATTAAAAAAAGAGCATAAATGGAGAACTAGTATTTCAGTGTATTTTCTGTAGTAATGTCCAAAAAACCATCAGGACCCGGTGCTTTGGAAGGGTTTATGTGTTTAATAGCTGCGGCCACTTCCCCTGCTGTGAACTCCGCCTCCATTAGCTCTGTGTGGTCCCGTTCCAATGTGGGCAATGTGATGTCACTGAGGAATTCCTCTGCTTTGGTTTTATGTAGAGGTGTAGGGGTATCATACAATTTAGAGCAATTTTTAATTTTTTAATGGCGTGAGGTCCCCCCCAAAATCTATACCGGACCCTTATCCGAGCGTGCAGGCTGCATGCTCAGGTAAGGGTCTGGTATGGATTTTGGGGGGGACCCCATGCCAGTTTTTTTTTCATTTTGGTGTGGGGTTCCCCTCCAAATCCATTCCAGACCTGTCGTTTTTTTCCTGATTTTTTTTTTTTTTGCCGGCAATTCTTTTTTTACATTCAGCCGGCAACCCCGCTGACAGCTGTTGACTCATTGTTTTTTTTTTTTATTTCAAATTCTTTATTTAATGAACAAAGTGTCCCAGAGAACGCATACAAACATGGTAAATAACAAGATTAAATTACAGAAGGCGATCAAGAAGAAAAAAAGAGATACAATACTACAGCAAATTTGATATTTCATACGGAAAATAAGTACAAATCATCTAGAGGGAGAGAGGTATCGGGAAGCCTGGATCAAAGGATCCCCTCAACGGGGGCAGGGGGCCATGAAATGAAAAAAAATAAAAATAAAACTCCCTTAAGACAATCCAATGGTAACAAGAGATTTCTGGAGGAAAGACCTGCCGTAGTCCATAAAATTTAATAGGGATGTTTCCCACCCTGTGGCTATCCCCCTTGCAGAGTTGAGACCTCAGCTCGGGCAGGACACAACATTTTTGCCTTATACAGACAGCAAGAGAAGGTCAAGGATAGTAAGAAGAGTAGGGAGAAGGGAGGAGGAAGGAAAAGGAAGGGGAGCAAGAAAGAAAGAAAGAAAGAAAGTGGGAAAAGGGGCCAGCAAGAGCAGAGGCAATGAAAGGCCAAGAGGAGGTCAGTTCCCAGAACAGTTATCCATTAAAGCCCAGCCTTCATCAGAGAACACAAACATGTTCCAATAGAGCCATGTTTTGGGGTACCATTCTCGTTTATTCTGGGCAGTCAGTATCAGGTCCTCCATCCTGTTGGTGTCCTCTACTCTATCGAGCCATAGCGAGATAGAGGGAGGGTTTGGGTCTCCCCATCTCTGTGCAATGCAGGCTTTGTTCGGCATTAAGTAGACGACGAAGGACTAACTTCTTATAAACTTTGACAGGGATATCCGAACAGTGGAGAAGGAAGAAGGCAGGGTCGTTTGGAACCGGATAGTCCATAAACTTATGGGCAACTCTCTGCACTTCTTTCCAGAAATGGTCCAATTTCGCACAGGACCAGAAAGTATGGAAGATCTCGCACCTCCAGCAACGATCTGAAGCTTCAGGGGAATACCGGCATACAATTGAAGGTGTGCGGTACCATCTGGTAAGTAATTTGAAATTGCTCTCTTGGATGCGGGTGTTAGGGTTAGGGTTTTAGGGTTATGGTGTTAGGGTTAGGGGGTTAGGGTTAGGGTTTTCCCTTGAAGAACAAGGTTAGGACTCAAGGATTGGAATAGGGAACTGCTCCAAGGGTCAAAAGGTCAGAAGGAGTGTCCCTAGAGGTCAAGGGTCAAGAGGCGTGGCTGACCCACCCCCACCAAAGTGTTCCGCCTACCCCAACTAAGTCGGGGAATGAACAAATCGGGGAATGAACAAGTCGGGGAAGGGTAGGGTGGAAGACTTCAGAGAGAATTGGCTAATACTTCAATAGTGATCTGGCGAGAAGGTTCTGTTGAGGTCAGCTTCCCATTCACGGATGCAAGGTAGCATGGAGCCTTCCGGTGGAGTCACGAAAAGGGAATACATTTTGGAAAGGGAGTGAGGTAGGGGATCGCTGCCCACGAAATATGTCTTGGACGAAGTCAGTGGGCATCGGAACCGCGTGGGGGTGCCCAATGTGCGAAAGAAATTATGGAGTTGCAGTGCTTTCCAAAAATCGAGGGCAAACGGTCCTGACAAGGCAGAGATCGAAGGCCTGTCTTCTGAGGTAGGGAAATGAGAGGCCTGAAAGTAGCCAGTGGTTGGCAAGATATAGAACGCCCTATCCTCTATTCCAGGGGGAAAATCCGGGTTGCCCATGAAAGGATATAATGAGGTCTAAGCTGAGGAAAGACTCATCGGTTGTTAAGTCCCGGCCCGCTCCTTAACAACCAGCTATCAGTGTTAATTTTGTCGACTAAAACATTTTAGTCGACTAACTTAATACCATTTTAAAAACTAGAACAATTGAGATGACTAAAATACGACTAAAACTAAAATTAAATTTGACGTCAAAATTAACACTGGTCTGTAGTGCATCTTCATACCTCAATACCATAAATAATAACATATTCAATTTTTTACTCCAGTAGTATATAATGACTTTGGAAATTGTAGAGAAATTCTTAAATAATGCATTACAATTTAACTACACCCATTCGATTTTAGATGACTAAAATGAGTTTTAGTCGACTAAAATCATTTTATTCAGCTAAAATTTCCTGGAGATTTAGTTGACTAAATACGACTAAAACTAAAACAATTGCAGAAGACTAAAATGGGATTAAAACTAAAATGCCATTTTAGTCCTAAGACTAAAACTAAATCGAAATTTGCTGCCAAAATTAACACTGCCAGCTATACACCAGTGTGTTAAAGAGAGAGAAAAAAAAAAGTTTAACGCATCAAAATACACAACACTTGGGTTTTTGGTGCGGCTCCATTGAAGTCTATTACATGCAAAACGCGATCTGCTGCCGGACAAAAAATCCCTGACCCTTTCCAAAAAACGCAGCACCGCAAAACGCACAGATGTAAACTACATCCATAGGAAACCATGTTAAATGCACTGTAGTGCGTTTCCGCAAAATGCCCCAAAAACCGCATAGGTGTGAACGTAGGGTCAGTATCCAAAATGAAAAATTCTCATGCAGTCTAATATATTATTATACATTTACAGAGAAAAATTCTTACCAAATCTAGCTAACAGAGAGAATAAACCTAATTATATAAATTAAATGAACACCATAATCTATAATTCAGCAATATGAAAAATCCATCACTCCACCGCAGCCGTTTCATTCGCTTTTCAGAATCAATGATGGAAGCAATGATGTGCTTGAAACTGCGCAGTCACGCTAATTTTTGTATGAAGATTTACATTTGAAGTAAAAAAGACTTTATTACAAGACTTGGAGATCCTGTTCTCATTTGTCTTTGGTGTCTGTTTTGGTGGAACAATGAGATCCCACCATTGACGAGATCTCCAGCAACAAAATTGTAACATAGCAGGAGTGACTTACTCTATTTTTGATTATACACTATATTACCAGAAGTATTGGGACGCCTGCCTTTACTGAATTTTAATGGCATCCCAGTCTTAGTCCGTAGGGTTCAATATTGAGTTGACCCACCCTTTGCAGCTATAACAGCTTCAACTCTTCTGGGAAGGTTGTCCACAAGGTTTAGGAGTGTGTCTATGGGAATATTTGACCATCCTTCCAGAAGCGCATTTGTGAGGTCAGGATCTGATGTGGACGAGAAGGCCTGGCTCACAGTTTTCGCTCTAAATCATTCCAAAGGTGTTCGGGTTGAGGTCAGGACTCTGTGCGGGCCAGTCAAGTTTCTCCACCCCATGTCTTTATGGATCAAAGCAGGACAGGATGATGCCATCTCTGAGAGTTTTTCAGTCAGGCTTCAGGAAGCACAAAATGCCTCTACCTATAGCAGGTCTCCAAACTTTTTAAACAAAGGGCCAGGTACTTTAGGCTTTAGGGTGGCCGGATTGTGGCCAGTGGGAGTGGAAACATCCCCGGCATCAGTGTCAGTAAATTATGTGCCACCACTGGTTTCAGAGGGAGGAATAGTGCCCCATTATTGGTGTCAGTTGGAGGGATAGTGCCGCATTGATGGTGTCAGTTGGAGAAATAGTGTCTCATCAATGGTGTCAGTGGGAGGAATGGTGCCCCATCACTACTGACAGTTGGAGGAATAGTGCCTCATTGATGGTGTCAATAGAAAGAATGGTGCCCCATCACTACTGTCAGTTGGAGAGATAGTGTCTCATTGATGGTGTCAGTGGGAGGAATGGTGCCCCATCACTGGTGTCATTTGGAGGAATAGAGCCTCATCATTGGTGTCAGTGGGAGGAATGTTGCCCATCACTACTGTCAGTTGGAGGAATAGTGCCTCATTGATGGTGTCATTCGGAGGGATAGTGCCCCATTGATGGTGTCAGTTGGCGAAATAGTGTCTCATCAATGGTGTCAGTGGGAGGAATGGTGCCCCATCACTACTGTCAGTTGGAGAGATAGTGCCTCATTGATGGTGTCAGTGGGAGGGATAGTGACCCATTGATGGTGTCAGTTGGAGGGATAGTGCCCCATTGATGGTGTCAGTTGGAGGGATAGTGCCCCATTGATGGTGTCAGTTGGAGAAATAGTGTCTCATCAATGGTGTCCGTGGGAGAAATGGTGCCCCATCACTGGTGTCAGTTGGAGGAATAGAGCCTCATCATTGGTGTCAGTGGGAGGAATGGTGCCCCATGGCTGGTTTCAGTTGGAGGACTAGAGCCTCATTGATGGTGTCAATAGAAAGAATAGTGCCCCATCATTGATGTCAGTGGAAGAAATACTGTAGCGTCTCATCGATGGGGTCAGTTGGAGGAATGGTACTTGATCATTGGTGTCAGCTGAAGTAATAGAGCCCCATTGATGATGTCAGTAGGAAGAATGGCGCTCCATCATTAGTGTCAGTTGGAGGAATAGTGCCCCATCATTGGTGTCCATCAGAGAAATAGTGCCCATAGGGCCAGATAAAAGCAAGCAAAGGGACACATCTGGCCCCTGTGTCACAGTTTGGAGACCGCTGACCTATAGTAAGGATATTATTCAACTTTGGTCAGAGCTGCACAGTTTTTAACTACAGACGCCCCTTATCTGCATAGGCAGTTTTTGGTAAAGGTGAACAAACCCACTTAGCCTTAAAGTGGTTGGTAAGCTCAGACATGAAATATGAACAAAGCATATCCCTCTATAGTGTGTACTTGTCTCAATCCAGAGCACTAAGCTCTCCTCACGAAGTTCTGCAGTGTGTAATTTCAGCTCTCCATCCCCTGCTTTCTGAAAACTCAGACAAGCTGTATAACATTTGGGACTTTGAACAGCTTTAGGCTGCACTCACACCTGGGGGTAACGTTTTTCGTACGTTTTTATTGCTCGATTTTGGCACGTTTTTTTTCAGAACTTGCGTGTTTTATACAGTGTTTTTGAGCTTTGGCGTTTTTTTATTAGACGATAGAGAAAACAATTATCTGTTGCATCCTTTGTTGCTATGTATTTCAGCTTTTTTAGATTTTCCATCAGCTTTTTTTTAGTTTTTTATTATTATTATTATTATTTTTCATAATTTTTTTATTTATTTTTTCGTTAGGGTAAGGGGTTAGAGTTAAGGTTAGGTTCGAGTTAGGAGTAGGAGTTGGGGTTAGGGTTATTTATTATTAATATTATTTTTTTGTTAGGGCTAGGGTGTTAATACTACTACTACTACTAATAATAATAATAATAATAATAATAATATTAATAAAATAATAAATGAATAAATAACTGTAAAACAAATACACAAATAAATAAAAATCATAAATAAAAAAAAAGGAATAATAAAGAAATAATTACTCCCTAACCTTAACCCCTAACCCTTAAAAAATAACTAAACACCCTAACCCTAACACAAAATAAATAAATAATAATAATAATTATTATTATTATTATTAATAATATTTTTTTGTTCAGGTTGGGGTATTTATTATTTTATTATTATTATTATTACTATTATTAATAATAATGATTTATTTTTTAAAAAAATGTAAGGTTAGGGGTTGATTATTATTTATGTATTACTACATATTAATAATTTATTTTATTTATTTATGGTGATTTTTACTTGTGTAGTTGTTTTAGTAGTGTGTATTTATTTTACATGTATTTATTCATATATTATTTTTTTTATTTTTTTAAATGTTTCATTTGAGCAGAAAATCGTGCAAAAAGACGACAAAACGCGGGCATGCACACAAAATCACGGAAATGGCGTGCTCCCATTCATTTTTATGAGAGTAAAAAATGTGCCAAAAACACTCAAATCCGCTTAATTTGGGCTCCAAAAAAATCTCCAGAACTTTTTTGAGCTTCAGGCGACTTGTAGTGGAGATGTGAATCGTCTCCGTAGCGAATAATTGATTTTTTTCTCCTCCAGCGTTTTGAAGCCTCAAGTTACAAAACTCTGAGGTGTGAACGGGGCCTAAGAGAAGAGAAGACAGCAGATAAACAAGTACAACTTATGTAGGAGGATTTGTTTCATCTCTGTATAACTTCTGAGGCTGGTCATTTCACTGGAGGGCTTACAACCAAACCACTTAAGGACCAGCCTCGTTTTGAGATTTTGGTGTTTACATGTTTAAAACAGGTTTTTTTTTGCTAGAAAATTACTTAGAACCCCCAAACATTATATATTGTTTTTTTTTATAACACCCTAGAGAATAAAATGGCGGTCATTCCAATACTTTTTTTCTCACCATATTTGCGCAGCAGTCTTACAAGAGCCCTTTTTTTGGAAAAAAAACATTTTTTTAATAAAAAAAATAAGACAACAGTAAAGTTAGTCCAATTTTTTTTTATATTGTGAAAGATAATGTTATGCTGAGTAAATTGATACCCAACACGTCACGCTTCAAAATTGCGCCCGCTCGTGGAATGGCGTCAAACTTTTACCCTCAAAAATCTCCATAGGCGATGTTTAAAAAATTCTACAGGTTGCATGTTTTGCATTACAGAGGAGGTCTAGGGCTAGAATTATTGTGCTCGCTCTACCGATCGCGGTGATACCTCACATGTGTGGTTTGACCACCGTTTTCATATGCGGGCGCTACTCACGCATGCGTATGCTTCTGCGCGCGAGCTCGTCGGGACGGGGCGCTTTAAAAAAATATTTTTTTCTTATTTATTTTACTTGATTTTATTTATTTTTCACTGTTTTTAAAAAAAAAAAAATTGGGTCACTTTTATTCCTATTACAAGGAATGTAAACATCCCTTATAATAGATAAAAAAGCATGACAGGACTTCTTAAATATGAGATTTGGTGTAAAAAAAAATGACAACAAAGAAAATGTGCCTTTAACCACTTGCTTACCGGGCACTTAAACCCCCCTCCTGTCCAGACCAATTTTTAGCTTTTAGCGCTGTTGCACTTTGAATGACAATTGCGCGGTCATACAACACTGTACTCAAATGAAATTTTTATCATTGTTTTCCCACAAATAGAGCTTTCTTTTGGTGGTATTTGATCACCTCTGCGGTTTTTAGTTTTTGTTAAAAAAATTGAAAAAGACCGAATTTAAAAAAAAAAATGTTTTTTTTTAATATTTTGTTATAAAATTTTGCAAACAGGCAATTTTTCTCCTTCATTGATGTACACTGATGAGGTGGCACTGATGGGTGGCAGTGATGGGCACTGATGGGTGGCAGTGATGGGCACTGATGGGTGGCAGTGATGGGCACTGATTGCTTACACTGATGGCAGCACTGCTAGGTGGCACTGATTGGCACCACTGGTGGGCATTGATAGGTGGCACTTGTGGGCATTGATAGGTGGCACTGCTGGGCACTGTGGGCAATGGCAGGTTGCCCTGGCTGGCACAGATGAGGCATATGTGCCTCCATCCTCTTCAGGACCGATGTCCCTTTAACATAAGCCGGTGAAAAAACGATTAGCGAGCTTTTGTTTACATCATGTGATCAGCTGTCATTGGCTGACAGCTGATCACATGGTAAGGGGCCGGGACCGGCCCCTTACTCGGATCGGTGATCATCTGAGTCTCCGTGACTCGGTGATCACAGCGCGCGCACCGCGCGCCCTGCAGGGTGCGCGCGGTGCGCGTGCACAGGGGAGGACGTCCCATGACGGCCTCCCGGAAATTGAGGTCCGCGCTGTGGCCGTCATTCGGCTATGGTCCGGACCTGAAGTGGTTAAGACGTATGGGCGGAAGTGACGTTTTGATGGGGCCATCTTCCACTCAATCATCTCCTTACCACAGATGTTGAAGGACCCGATCGCCTCCGCCGCTACCGACGGCTCCGGTGGGCAGCGGAGGGCACGGGAGAGCGGCGGAAGGGGGGTAGCACCTGTCCCACTGCCAATAACGGTGATCTCGCGGTGAATCCACCACAGAGACCACCATTATCGTAAACACAACCGCCGGCTCTAAAGATGGATACCGCGGTGGTGGCAGCAGCTGCTGCCGTTACCAAGATAACCATCCTCAAACTGCCGACGTATAAATACAGGAGCCGGTCGGTAAGTGGTTAATTTCAAGTATCATCTCTCCTAGGGTGTAACATTCTACACTCAACAGGCCATCCAGCCCAGCTTTACTTTGATGTCATCACAAACCCGGATATAAAAAGTCTGACAAATATTTGCTTTCTATACACATGGAAGATTTTCTGTGTCATGTAACTCCATTAAGACAACACAATAAGCTCTGAGTGATGATGGAACGGCTGAAGTTGTGCTGTGTACTGTATAGTGGCAGAAAAAAAAATTATATTTATACAATTTTAAGTAGAGTATACTGAGGGGTTTATCATGATTAAAGTTGCCTTTTATTAACCACTTGCCTACCGGGCATTTCTACCCCCTTCCTGCCCAGGCCAATTTTCAGCTTTCAGCACTGTCGCACTTTGAGTGACAATTACTCAGTCATACAACACTGTACCGAAATTACATTTTTATCATTTTTTTCACACAAATAGAGCTTTCTTTTGGTGATATTTAATCACCATTTAATCACCATGGAATTTATTTTTTGCTTCAAAAAAAGAAGAAGAACCGAAAATTTTGAAAAAAAAAGCAAAACATTTTTCTTAGTTTGTTATAAAATTTTGCAAACAGGTAATTTTTCTACTTCACTAATGGGCGCTGGCGAGGCGGCACTGATGAGGCGGCACTGATGGGCACTGATGAGGCTGCACTGATCGGTGGAACTAATGGGCACTGATAGGCAGCACTGATGGGCACTGATCGGTGGCACTGATGGGCACTGATGAGGCATTGATTGGTGCAGTGGCGTAGCGTGGGTTGTCAGCACCTGGGGCAAGGCAAGTAATTTGCGCCCCCCCCCCCTAACCTGCAGACTTTTATCACTCCCCGAGTCCCTTCAAATACAATAGTACTGACCTACCTGATTCCTATACTGACCACTACACACTACACTGACCACTATACTATACTGTCCACTACACTAAGAACTACACTGACCACTACACTACACTAACCACTATACTGTCCACTACACTGACCACTACACTATGCTGTCCACTACACTAAGAACTACACTGACCACTATACTGTCCACTACACTGAGAACTACACTGTCCACTACACTATACTATACTGACCACTATACTACACTGACTACTATACTGTTCACTACACTAAGAACTACACTGACCACTACACTACACTAACCACTATACTGTCCACTACACTGACCACTACACTATGCTGTCCACTACACTAATAACTACACTGACCACTATACTGACGACTACACTGAGAACTACACTGTCCACTACACTATACTATACTGACCACTATACTACACTGACCACTATACTGTCCACTACACTACACTGACCACTATACTGACCACTACACTGAGAACTACACTACATTGACCACTATACTGTCCACTACACTACACTGACCCCTATACTACACTGACCACTACACTATACAGACCACAATACTACACTGACCACTACATTATACTAACCACTACACTATACGGACCACAATACTACACTGTCCACTACACTATACTGACCACAATACTACACTGACCACTATACTACACTGTCCACTATACTACACTGTCCACTATACTACACTGTCCACTACACTGTACTGACCACTACACTACACTGTCCACTACACTATACTGACCAAAATACTACACTACACTGACCACTACACTATACTGACCACTATACTACACTGACCACAATACTACACTGACCACAATACTACACTGTCCACTACACTGTACTGATCACTACACTACACTGACCACTACACTACACTGACCACAATACTACACTGTCCACTACACTGTACTGACCACTACACTACACTGTCCACTACACTACACTGACCACTACACTGTCCACTACACTACACTGTCCACTACACTATACTGACCACTACACTATACTGACCACTACACTACACTGTCCACTACACTGAACTGACCACTATACTACACTGTCCACTACACTGTACTGACCACTATACTACACTGACCACTACATTATACTAACCACTACACTATACTGACCACAATACTACACTGACCACTATACTACACTGACCACTATACTACACTGACCACTACACTGTACTGACCACTACACTACACTGTCCACTACACTATACTGACCACAATACTACACTGTCCACTACACTACACTGTCCACTACACTACACTGACCACTACACTATACTGACCACTATACTACACTGACCACTATACTGTCCACTATACTACACTGACCACTATACTGTCCACTACACTACACTGACCACTATACTGACCACTACACTGAGAACTACACTACATTGACCACTATACTGTCCACTACACTACACTGACCCCTATACTACACTGACCACTACACTATACAGACCACAATACTACACTGACCACTACATTATACTAACCACTACACTATACGGACCACAATACTACACTGTCCACTACACTATACTGACCACAATACTACACTGACCACTATACTACACTGTCCACTATACTACACTGTCCACTATACTACACTGTCCACTACACTGTACTGACCACTACACTACACTGTCCACTACACTATACTGACCAAAATACTACACTACACTGACCACTACACTATACTGACCACTATACTACACTGACCACAATACTACACTGACCACAATACTACACTGTCCACTACACTGTACTGATCACTACACTACACTGACCACTACACTACACTGACCACAATACTACACTGTCCACTACACTGTACTGACCACTACACTACACTGTCCACTACACTACACTGACCACTACACTGTCCACTACACTACACTGTCCACTACACTATACTGACCACTACACTATACTGACCACTACACTACACTGTCCACTACACTGAACTGACCACTATACTACACTGTCCACTACACTGTACTGACCACTATACTACACTGACCACTACATTATACTAACCACTACACTATACTGACCACAATACTACACTGACCACTATACTACACTGACCACTATACTACACTGACCACTACACTGTACTGACCACTACACTACACTGTCCACTACACTATACTGACCACAATACTACACTGTCCACTACACTACACTGTCCACTACACTACACTGACCACTACACTATACTGACCACTATACTACACTGACCACAATACTACACTGACCACAATACTACACTGTCCACTACACTGACCACTACACTACACTGTCCACTACACTATACTGTCCACTACACTATACTTACCACTACACTTCACTGTCCACTACACTACACTGACCACTACACTGTCCACTACACTACACTGTCCACTACACTATACTGACCACAATACTATACTGTCCACTACACTACACTGACCACTACACTATACTGACCACTATACTACACTGACCACAATACTACACTGACCACAATACTACACTGTCCACTACACTGACCACTACACTACACTGTCCACTACACTATACTGTCCACTACACTATACTGACCACTACACTACACTGTCCACTACACTACACTGTCCACTACACTATACTGACCACTACACTATACTCACCACTACACTACACTGTCCACTACACTACACTGACCACTACACTGTCCACTACACTACACTGTCCACTACACTGACCACTATACTACACTGTCCACTACATTGTACTGACCACTATACTACACTGACCACTACATTATACTAACCACTACACTATACTGACCACAATACTACACTGTCCACTACACTATACTGTCCACTACACTATACTAACCACTATACTACACTGACCACTATACTACACTGACCACTACACTGTACTGACCACTACACTACACTGTCCACTACACTATACTGACCACAATACTACACTGTCCACTACACTACACTGACCACTACACTATACTGACCACTACACTATACTGACCACTATACTACACTGACCACAATACTACACTGACCACAATACTACACTGACCACTACACTGTCCACTACATTACACTGTCCACTACACTATACTGACCACTACACTGACCACTATACTACACTGTCCACTACACTGTACTGACCACTATACTACACTGACCACTACATTATACTAACCACTACACTATACTGACCACAATACTACACTGTCCACTACACTATACTGACCACTATACTACACTGACCACTATACTACACTGACCACTACACTGTACTGACCACTACACTACACTGTCCACTACACTATACTGTCCACTACACTATACTGACCACTACACTACACTGTCCACTACACTACACTGTCCACTACACTATACTGACCACTACACTATACTGACCACTACACTACACTGTCCACTACACTACACTGACCACTACACTGTCCACTACACTACACTGTCCACTACACTGACCACTATACTACACTGTCCACTACACTGTACTGACCACTATACTACACTGACCACTATACTACTCTGACCACTATACTACACTGACCACTACACTGTACTGACCACTACACTACACTGTCCACTACACTATACTGACCACAATACTACACTGACCACTACACTGTCCACTACACTACACTGACCACTAAACTACACTGACCACTACACTATACTGACCACTACACTACACTGACCACTACACTACACTGACCACTACACTATACTGACCACTACACTATACTGACCACTATACTACACTGACCACAATACTACACTGACCACAATACTACACTGACCACAATACTACACTGACCATTACACTACACTGTCCACTACACTACACTGTCCACTACACTATACTGACCACTACACTACACTGTCCACTACACTACACTGACCACTATACTACACTGTCCACTACACTACACTGTCCACTACACTATACTGTCCACTACACTATACTGACCACAATACTACACTGTCCACTACACTATACTGACCACAATACTACACTGTCCACTACACTATACACTATACTACACTGTCCACACCACTATACTACACTGTCCACTACACTATACTGACCCCTACACTACACTGTCCACTACACTATACACTATACTACACTATACACTATACTGTCCACTATACTACACTGTCCACTACACTATACACTATACTGTCCTGCCTAGTCTTCCTATACTGACACTACATATACGGCGCCTGTCTCTTCTCTCCCCCCCCCCTGTGTTTATCTATTTCTCACCTTATTGTGTTGCATCGGTCTGGAGGATGAGAAGACATCTGCCCTGGCGCTCACACTCTACAGTGCTCGTCTCCCCTGCGCTCCGGCCGCCATATTCATTTTTCCCGGCGCACTGTGATTGGGCGAATGGGGGTCATGTGCGGAGGCGGGACTTCAGGAGCAACTGTGATCGCGGATAGGCCAGCCCCACGCCGCACATAACCCCCATACGCCCAATCACAGGGCGCAAAACACTAGACACAAAGAAATTAGGAGGAGGCAGCCAGTAGTGACACTACTGGCACGAAATTGCGCCCCCCTAAATTTCGCGCCCGGGGCCACGGCACCCCCCGCACCCCCCACGCTACGCCACTGGATTGGTGGAACTGATGGGCACTGATATGCAGCACTGATGGGCACTGATCGGTGGCACTGATGGGCACTGATGAGGTGGCACTGATCGTGGCACTTAAGGGCACTGATAAGGAGCCACTGATGAGGCGGCACTGATGTGCACTTATTGGCAGCACTGATGGGCACTGATGAGGAGGCACTGATGAGGCGGCACTAATAAGGCTGCACTGATCGGTGGAACTGATGGGCACTGATAGGCAGCACTGATGAGGAGGCACTGATGAGGCGGCACTGATTGGTGGCACTTATGGACACTGATGAGGAGGCACTGATGAGGCGGCACTGATGAGGAGGCACTCATGAGGCGGCACTGATGGGCACTGGTAGATGGCACTAATAGGCAGCTCTGAGAGGTGAAACCAGTAGGTGAAACTTTGTGAGCTGCCACCCTAAACCTAAATATCCTGAATAAACACAAAAAATAATCAGCTGCCCGCACTACCCACACTGTGATAATACAATATATATACAGTATATACAGTATATATATATAAACTGTGCAGCGCTAATAATGTAAATAATGAATACAATAAACTATATATAGCAAAGATATATATAACACAACAGCATGCATTTAAAGGAATACATAAATCAACAGTGCTCGTGCTCCGTGATATTGCACTCAGTCCTCAATGAGGATAATATAAAACTAAACGACAATAGTCCATATAAAAAATAATAAATAATAATAAAGTGCTTGTGCTCCGTGAATATCAATAAATCCTTGATGAAGTATTTCAACCAAACAGCAAAAGTCCATCGTAACATCAATCATGTGATAATGGTGTCTTCATGCGTGGTGCTCACATAACCCCCCACCGGGTGTTCCCTCACCTTAAGGGCCTAAATAATAAGCCTGTAATAGATAGCAGTAGCCTGCAGAGATCCTCCTTTTCTTGCTATGCGGGTTTGTGGAATATGGAACACAGGACATCTACTCCTTCCGATAATAACCCAGCTCCCAGGTCTCTATTTTCTCCTGGTATGTTTCAGAAAATCTCCTTATATACATCACATGCGGGAAATGACAGAGGCAGGCGATAGCGTGATACCGTTTAAAACATTTTTAATCGCACATAAAACTCCACATATATACAAGTCACATTTCAAATAAATAAAAATGCCTTTTAAAGTGCTATAGTGCTGAGGGGTGATAGAGTCACCTGTGGTCCGGCTCTGCAGCCCCGGTTTTCACAGCGTTCCCCCCTGTCCTATGTCAGCTCTCCTGCACTTCCTGGTACCTCTCTCGTCAGCCAATCAAGCTCCTCAGAGGAAGTCACGAGAGTGACAAAACCTTAAGGTGAGGGAACACCCGGTGGGGGGTTGTGTGTGCACCACGCATGAAGACACCATTATCACATGATTGATGTTACGATGGACTTTTGCTGTTAGGTTTAAATACTTCATCAAGGATTTATTGATATTCACGGAGCACAAGCACTTTATTATTTTTTATTATATTTTTTATCATTACTATTATTATTTATTATTTTTTATATGGACTATTGTTGTTTAGTTTTATATTATCCTCACTGAGGACCAGTGGCGTCGCTAGGGGGTGGCTTTTGGGGCTATAGCCCCGAATCTGGGGCCCATAGCCCTGAGTCTCTGCAGGGGTCCCCAAGGGGAGGGGAGGCTCTCTGGGGACCCTGATGCAAGGGGGAGGCTCTTTGGGGACCCTGATTTTAAGGGGGAGGCTCTCTGGGGACCCTAATGTAAGGAGGGGGCTCTCTGGGGACCCTGATGCAAGAGGGAGGTTCTCTTGGGACTCTGATGTAAGGAGGAGGCTCTCTAGGGACCCTGATGTAAGGGGGAGGCTCTCTGGGGACCCTGATGTAGGTGGGGTGCTCTCTGGGGATATATATACACACACACGTATATTACTGTATATACATGTGTATGCCCGCCCAAGCGTATGACTTTCTTTACTACACTGCTATGGGCTCTAGCCCCAGATCTTTTGTAGACCTAGCAACGCCCCTGCTAAGGACTGAGTGCAATATCACGGAGCACGAGCACTTTTGATTTATATATTCCTTTAAATGCATGGTGTTGTGTTATAGATATCTTTGCTATATATAGTTTATTGTATTTATTATTTACAATTATTAGCGCTGCACAGTTTATATATATAGCTCTGAGAGGTGACGCTGATGAGGAGGCACTGGTGAGGCGGCACTGATGGGCACTGATAGACACTGGTAGACAACACTGATAGGCAGCTCTGAGAGGTGACACTGATGAGGAGGCACTAATGAGGTGGCACTGATAGGCAGCACTGATGGGCAGTATAGGCGGCACCGATTGGTGACACTGATAGGCACTGGTAGACGGCACTGATAGGGAGCTCTGAGAGGTGACACTGATGAGGAGGCACTGATAGGCAGCACTGATATGCAGCATAGGTGGCACTGATGGGCACTGATTGGTGGCACTGATAGGCACTGGTAGACGGCACTGATAGGGAGCTCTGAGAGGTGACACTGATGAGGAGGCACTGATGGGCACTGATTGGCAGCACTGATGGGCACTGATAGATGGTACTAACAGGTACTGATTGGCAGCACTGGTTGGCAGCACTGGTGGGCACTGGTGGGACTGCACTGATAATCACTCAGTGCCCTGATTAACAGTGCCGATGTCCTTTGAAAATAAGGCAGTTATTGGCTTTCTTGTCTCCTCACTCTGGCAGCGAAAAAAAGCCGATAACCGGCTTGTAACCGGCTTGACCAATATAACTACCATAGACGTGTGCTCAGGGTGTACCAGGTGTGATTCCTGTCCCCCCCCCCCTCCCCCGCAGCACTGCCACCTTCCCTCTTCTCCTCTCCAGCCAGCCGGGGGATGTTTCAGGGGGGGGGGGGGGGGGGGGGCAGGGGAGGGGGCCAGTAAATATGAAACTTATTTGCCCCTTTTTTTTCTGAATAAACACAGTGAGCTATCAGTACCGATCACTCCTGTGTCCACTCATAACTGAAGCATAGTAAACTGTATTTCCTATGCTTCAGTTTGCGAATGAACAGAAAGCTCAGCACAGAGGACTTCCCATTCATTTACTGTCCAGTACAGCTGAGGCTGCAAAGAAAGGGACTGGGGAATACCTGTCCTCAGTCACTTTCTCTGTCTCAAAAGTGAGTGTCACACCTGCCCCTAATGTAAGTGGTCAGGCACTATAGCTATATATAGCTGGCTACTCTGTTTTTGTGTTGTACAAAAAACTGTAAAAAAAAAAATATATATATTGTAAAAAAATAATAAAAAAAATAAAAATACAGCATATACTGTATACATATATGTCGTCCTTAAAGAGGTTGTATTTTTTTTTTTTAAATAACACACATGTTATACTTACCTCCTAGATGCAAGGGTTTTGCACAGAGTGGCCCCGATCCTCCCCTTCTGGGGTCCCCCAGCGGCGCTCCTGGCTCCTCCCCATATCGAGTGCCCCATCGGAGAAGCGCTTTCCGTGGGGCACCCGTGCGGGCGCGCTCCTGTGTCCTGCTGCTGCGTCCATTGACACAGAGAGCAGGACTAAGCCCCGCCCCCGTCTCCCGCGTCATTTGATTTGATTGACAGCAGCGGGAGCCAATGGCTGCGCTGCTATCAATGTACTTAATCAGGACCCGAGACAGCGGCTGGTGCTGCTGGGCTCGTCCCCGACGCTGGAAAAACCGGGTTCAGATAAGTAAAAGGGGGATCTGGGGGGCTGCTGCTTCACAGGAGGTTTTTCACCTTAATGCCTACAATGCAATACGATGAAAAACCTTAAACCTTAACCCTTTAATCACAGTGTGTAAACCATCAACCACAAATTATACCAAATAATACTAAATTACTAAATGATAAAATTATAATGACCCATATGGTGCATAATCCATATAGTGCAGCTTTAAAGAAAAGGTCCATTAATAAATAACATCCTTCAGGTGCTGCTTGCAGCTACACCATGTTGTCAAAAGTATTGGGACACCTGCCTTTACACGCACATGACCTTTAATGGCACCCCAGTCTTGGTCCGTAGGGTTCAATATTGAGTTGGCCCACCCTTTACAGCTATAACAGCTTCAACTCTTCTGCCCCATACACACAATCGGACATTCCGACAACAAAATCCATGTTTTTTTTTCAGACGGATGTTGGCTCAAACTTGTCTTGCATACACACGGTCACACAAATGTTGTCGGAAATTCCGATCGTCATAGAACGCGGTGTCGTACAACACGTACGACGAGCTGAGAAAAATGAAGTTCAATAGCCAGTGCGGCTCCTCTGCTTGATTCCGAGCATGCGTGGAACTTTGTGCGTCGGAATTGTGTACACATGATCGGAATTTACGACAACGGATTTTGTTGTCGGAAAATTTGAGATCCAGATCTCAAATTTTGTGTGACGGAAATTCCGATGGAAAATGTCCGATGGAGCCTACACACGGTCGGAATTTCCGACAACAAGCTCCCATCGAACATTTTCCGTCGGAAAATCCGACCGTGTGTACGGGGCATTCTGGGAAGGCTGTCCACAAGGTTCAGGAGTGTGTCTATGGGAATGTTTGACCATTCTTCCAGAAGCGTATTTGTGAGGTCAGGCACTGATGTTTGATGAGAAGGCCTGGCTCGCAGTCTCCGCTCTAATTCATTCCAAAGGTGTTCTATCAGGTTGAGGTCAGGACTCTGTGCGGGCCAGTCAAGTTCCTCCACCCCAAACGCGCTCATCCACATCTTTTTGGACCTTGCTTTGTGCACTGGTGCGCAGTCATGTTGGAACAGGAAGGGACCATCCCCAAACTGGTCCCACAAAGTTGGGAGCAAAATGTCTTGGCATGCTGACGCCTTAAGCGTTCCCTTCACTGGAACTAAGGGGCCAAGCCCAACCCCTGAAAAACAACCCCACACCATATTCCCCCCTCCACCAAATGATTTGGACCAGTGCACAAAGCAAAGTCCATAAAGACATGGATGAGCGAGTTTGGGGTGGAGGAACTTGACTGGCCTGCACAGAGTCCTGACCTCAACCCGATAGAACACCTTTGGGATAAATTAGAGTTGAGATTGCGGGCCAGGCCTTCTCATCCAACATCATCGTCTGACCTCTGTACACACTGCACACTGCTCCGCTGTGTACACTATACTTACTACTCCACTGTGTGCAAAATACTATTCCACTTAGTACAGTATATTTCTATGTACAGTATCTCACAAAAGTGAGTACACCCCTCACATTTTTGTAAATATTTTATTGTGCTGTCCCCACAAAATAACTCAACACACAGCCATTAATGTCTAAACCGCTTTAAACGTGGGGCGGTTCGCCCATTGCTGGAAATTTTACGGAAGGCGGAGATCAAGTATAGGTGGGGGGTTCCCTTTCAGTCTAACAGCTTCCAGGAATGGAAGAACCGCAACATTGCGAACGAAGGATGATCTAAAAGTATTTGTGGAAAAATTAGATCTCCCGATGGTGGACTTTGTGGACTGGAGAATAAGTTGTCTAGGGCCCCCCCTACAACGAGCAGAGAAATGACAAGAAGTACCAGCAAAGGTTAATAGGGGAATAGCCCAGAGAAGGACTTAAAGGACATTTTTTTTTTTTTTTTTTTTTGTCCTGCCCACGCAGGAGGGGGTTAATAGAGTAATACCGGGGAGAGGGGGGGGATTGGAAGGGAAGGTGTAGTGGGGAATGTGTACCTTAGGTAGGTCAATAGGTCATCCCCAATGGAAGGGGAGAATAATCCTGCGGAAGGCAGGGAAGGGTGGTGGCAGGCGCACAGGAGATGTGGGTGTGCGCAAGCTAAATACCCGATTTTTAGAAATACCCCTAATGGAAGGTTTGTGGTTTGGGAGGACAGGATGTAAGTATGTAAGGTATATATTTATGATACACGAGTGGTATATTTTTTGTTTTTCTTGGGTTTTTTGTCTGGAAGTAATAAACGATGGGGAGGGGGGGGGGGGGGGTAGAAGGGGGGGTGGGATTGGCAGAGGAGAAGATAGAGAACAAGGCCAAGGGGCTGGGCGTTCTAAAAATGAAATGAAATGACAGCCATTTTGAAAATTTTGTCATATAATGTGAGGGGTTTGAATTCCTCAATTAAAAGAGGGCGCTTATGGGTTGAGCTGCAACATTGGGGAGCTGATGTTGTTTTCCTGCAGGAGACCCATTTCAAGAGCAGCTCAATTCCAAGCTTACCCCAGAATATACTGAATCAATGGTATCATGCAGTATCCCCAATAGCGAGGGCAAGAGGGGGTCACAATTGCGTTCAAAAAATCATGCCCATGGACTACGGAGACCCTGCAAAGTGACCCAGAAGGTCGGTACTTGTTTGTAAAGGGCACGCTACAGGGGAGACGATATACCTTTGCTTCAATATATTCGCCCAATGTTGGGACAGCTAACTTTCTGGTTAAAGTATTTAGAAAACTGGAAGAATTTAAAGTGGTGTTCCGGCCGAAATTATACTTTTTAAATAAAAATACCCCTATAATACACAAGCTTAATGTATTCTAGTAAAGTTAGTCTGTAAACTAAGGTCTGTTTTGTTAGTTTATAGCAGAAGTTTGTTATTTTATAAACTTACAGCAGGCCGTGGCCATCTTAAGTGTGGGCATCTGAGGCCAGACTGTATTTCTTCCTGGATCTCATCCCTGCAGATCTCGCACATGCTCAGTGCAGCACAAGCAGTGTAATAGGTTTCAGGTCAGGATCCCAGAGCAATGGCAGTTTCAGAGGAAGTTGCCGCCCCTTCCCAGAAGGCATTGCAAACAGGAAATGATGCCATGGGCCGCAGCCAGGGAGGAGTAAGTGAAAAATGAATACAGTAGATATACAGTAAGTGCTGAGAATTTTTTTTTTTAAATATCCAATTCGTTTACAGTGCACAGTTTAGTGAGGGATGCTGAAGAGTTGTAAAAGTGGGTGGAACTCCACTTTAAGGAAGGGTGTGTAGTGGTAGGAGGAGATTTTAATATGGTGTTAGAGCCGAGTATAGATACCTCTACGGGTAGAACTGCTGTGTCTTTTAAAGCCATAAAGCGGGTTAAACAAATCTTACGCTCTCAACACCTAGTGGATACTTGGAGAGCTTTACATCCAGGTATCAGGGATTATAGCTATTACTCTAAAATACACGATATGTATTCACGGCTAGACCTCTTTTTGGTGGATCAATTCTACTTGGGGAATGACAGCACAAGTACAATTGAACCAATAACTATGTCTGACCATGCCCCAATGATTTTGACCCTTCAACCAACTCAAATGACTCGGGCGGAACGAACTTGGCGTCTGAACGAGTCATTGTTGGATAAAGAAGACATAGTGGAGAGATTAATGGTTAGGATAAAGGAGTATTTCGAAATAAATAAAACGGAAGGAGTGTCAGATCAAGTGGTGTGGGAAGCGCACAAAGCGGTTGTGAGGGGGGACTTAATTGCCATCGGCACATATATGAAAAAGGAAAGCAAAAGGGAAATGGACGAATTACTAGAGAAAATCAGAACCCTAGAGATAAAGCATAAGGAAAATCTCGATCCAGTGGATGGTAGACGTCTGGAGAGTGTACGGGCAGAGCTTGCGCAATATTTAGAATATAAAGCAAAGAACAAAATTAGGTTTTTCGCAAATAGAGCATATGAACAAGGAAATAAATGCGGTAAGCTACTGGCAAAACAACTTAAAAAACAACAGGACTCCAGACACGTGCACAGCTTACTAGTTCAGGGTAGGAAAATAATAGACACAAAGGCGATAGCAAAAGAATTTAGTAAATTTTATGAGGTACTATATAACATCTCCAAAACAGAACCATCTGAAGAAGGGGAAAGCGAGGAACAAAGGAGAGATAAGATCAAGGATTACATTGAGAACGCAGACATGCCCATACTAAATAGAGAAACCTCCGAGATTATGGAACGCCCAATCACGGTGGAAGAGTTGAGCAGAGTGATAGCAGCCCTACCCCCAGGGAAAAGCCCGGGCCCGGATGGGCTGACAAACATATATTACAAGAAATTTCTCCCAATTTTGGTAAGGCCACTTTGTGACTATTTCAACTCTATGGGTGCTGGAAATCCACTCTCCTCAGAAGCATCACTGGCGTACATAACGGTTTTGCCAAAAGAGGGAAAAGATCCCCAGGTATGTGCCAATTACAGGCAATGGCGACCCTAGGGGGGGCCAGAGGGGGCCCTGACCCCCCCAACATTATGCTGGGCCCCACCATGTGCCCCCCCAAAAAAAATTTTTTTTTTTTATTTTTTTTTTTTTTTACAAAAAGGCAATTTCTTTTTGTTTGTATTCATATCGGATGTGCCGCATCTTACTCGGGCCACCGCTGGGATAACACAGTCTCTATTGAGAGGGAGAACGTCCCCAGTCAGCTCCTGCGGGTGATTCCTCCCCCCTCCCTCTGCTTGCTGACACTGCATAATGCAAGCGCTCACACAACCACGGCCGCCCGATCTGCTCCTTCCCTTGCATCCTCATTGGCAGGGAGAAGAGCGAGTTGCAGGAAGGACTCCACCAGGACTCTTAGTTACTGAAAAAACAGACTGATTTCTCCCGTCCTTAGGACAGGAGGACGAGCCTGTAAATTTCCAAGAAATGCCAGACCAGCGCTGTCAATAGCAGGGGCAGTACAGCAAGAGGAGGCTGGGGAACCCCACAGTGACAGAACACCAGGGCCCGGGGGCAAGACAACCTTTGCAACCCTGATAGTTCTCCCACTGCTTTGGACCCTTATATTTTCTTGGTATGCTGGTGACATATATCTCTTGTTCTCTGTCACCCTGGGGGGCCCCAATACAGTAGGAAGGGAGCTCACTGCAAAACATGTGAAAGGGCCGTTGTGGGATCGTAGTGAAGGGCCCCAGGATAGATAAAATATACATAGATAGATATATCTATATATATATCTATATATCTATATATATTTGCATTTTATATTGCCCCCCTATTTTTGTCCCTGTCCCCCCATGTGCCCCCCCCCCCTAAATATGAAAGCTGGAGACGCCACTGATTACAGGCCAATCTCTCTGCTGAACTCAGACACCAAGATACTGGCAAAAATTCTGGCCCTGAGACTACAGGAAGATGTAGGAGATTTAGTGCACCCAGATCAAGCAGGGTTTGTAAAGGGGCGAGAAGCAAGAGATAACACCACCCGCGCACTCCATATACTGCATTGGATGCAATATGGCCCAGGTGAAGCCCCAGGAATCACTCTGTCGATGGATGCGGAGAAAGCCTTCGACAGAGTGAACTGGGGCTTTATGAGAGAAGTACTGGGGAGGATAGGACTGGGGGAGAGAATGCTGGGATGGATTATGGCACTATACACAAAACCAAGAGCAAGAATTAAGGTAAATGGGACAGTATCTGAATGCTTTAACATACAAAACGGTACCAGGCAGGGGTGCCCACTGTCCCCATTGATATTTGCAATAGTAATGGAACCCTTTTTGCGTAGAATCAGAAAGAACAAGGAGATAGTGGGGACGCACATAGGCCATACGGAACATAAAGTAGCAGCATATGCGGACGATTTATTATTTTTTATGTCCACTCCCCAGACATCTATAGCCGCATTGATGGTAGAAGTACAGAAATTTGGAAGGGTGTCTGGCTTTAAGATTAATTTCGAGAAATCAGTCATCCTTCCCAGTCACGTCCCAGTAGAGATGGAGAGAACACTGAAGGAGAAATACCCATTTATATGGAACAGGGAGTCGCTGACATACCTGGGGGTACAGATAAGCGCAGACTATGAACTATTGTTGGAGCATAATTATGGCTCATTAGTGAAAGAAATAACAGAAGAATTAAAGAAATGGAAGGGGAAATACCTGACCTGGTTCGGAAGAATCAGTGCCATAAAAATGAGTATACTGCCCAGAATAGTTTATGTGCTGCGTACAGTGCCAATCAGGTTGCCGGCGAGTCTCCTTAAACAAATGCGTCGGCTATTAATGGCCTTTATATGGAACGATAAAAGGCCTAGATTGGCGTACGACATTTTAAGAAGGAGTAGAGCGGAGGGTGGCCTAGGACTCCCGGATATAACATCCTATTATAAGGCCATGGCGCTAGTTAGAATAATAGACTGGTGCCATGACCTAGATAGAAAACCATGGGTACAGGCAGAAATGATGATGGCGGGGAGAAACCTGGCAGGAGCACCATGGATCCAAGGGTCACTGAGAGGGCTGTCACAATGGACATCACCAATAACCCTGAATACATTAGAAGTATGGGATAGAATGAATAAAGAGGGCAGGTATGCCCCACAGACCTCCCCTCTGACCCCTCTGGAGGGATTTCCGTGGTTCCTCCCGGGGAAGAAGACGGGAAGTCTGGGGGCGTGGGGACAAGATGGGAATATTAGTTGCGGTAAGTTTGCCCCAAGTGGAGTTTTAATACCACTGACAGAGATGATCTTGAAATTTGGGGAGACAAGAATGGCAGAATGGAAATACCGTCAAATGACGAGCTTCCTTAAGAAAATAAAACCGCTAAGATCCATAAATACACTTACCGCATTTGAGAGGAAGTGTGCACAGACATCAGAAGATGGGCATACACTATCCTGGATGTACAGAATGATCCTAGGAGAACAAGAAAAGAAACCCCCATACTTCATGAAAGAATGGGAGAGGGAGCTAGGCCAAGTGTGGACAGATAAACAAATAAATAAAATGATATCGTTAACATTTACTACCTCCATAAGTACAAAGGTGCAAGAAATGGCATATAAATTCCTAGCGAGATGGTATAGGACACCAGTTAAAATGGCACAAATCTCTTCAGAATCTAATGACAAATGCTGGAGGGGCTGTGGACAGAGGGGAACTTTTCTTCATCTATGGTGGACGTGCCCAATAATTAAGCGTTTTTGGGAATTAATAGCCCCCTGGATTAAGAAAATGACGACAGAGCACATAGAGTTTGGGCCCATACAATATTTATTTCATGGAATGACTGGACCTATCAAAAAATATAGAGAAAGTATAACCCCACATTTGTTAAATGCAGCAAAAAAACTAATTCCGAAGTACTGGAGACAGGACCGAATTCCGTCAGTCATAGAGTGGAGAAACGAGGTTAATATAATAAAGGAAGCAGAGAGATGGGTTCATGTGGTTAAAAACCAAAGAAAGAAATTTGAAACGACATGGGCAAACTGGGAACAATGCGCTGAGGAGATAATAGAAGAGGGAAAAACAGATGGGTAGGAGGAAGGAATGGTATAGTCATTTAGAATAGAGACATAAGAAGAATGGCCCTGAAGGGTAGATGTAAATAGTCTTATAACTTCTCTAATGCTAATCAAAGAGGGAGGGGGGTAAGATAATGTATGGTTAAATGTATATGTGGTCTCTGTTTTTTTTGTTTTTTTATTATTTCCCTCTTGTCCCAGTTTTGACAAACATTGGAGGTGGAGGGGGGAAGGAGATAGGCACACGATTAATAACAATTATGAATTATAGGGAAAATCCCCCCCCCCCCTTTTTTTTTTTTTTTTTAACACATCTTCGTAATTATGAATTTTAGTGGTTAGTGACACAAACTAGAATAAAGGGGTTGTATTTGATAACGAACTGAAGTAATTAGTGACACGAATTAGAATAAGGGGGGAATGTACTTATAAATTTATCATTAAAAACACTTTATAAATTATATAAATACAAACACGAATATACACGGAAGGGAAATTTTTAAATTTTTTTTTTTTTTTTTTCACAATACATAACAAGGAATTGTAGGGACTAAAGACACTAATCAGAATAAGGGGGGAACTCCCCACCCCCCCCTCTTTTTTTTTTGAAGTGATTAATGACACTAATAAGAATAAGGGGGAACTTATTTATAATTTTATTTTTAAACACTTTATAAATATAAACACGATAAACAAGGTGGGGTGGGTACCAAAGGAAAAAAAAAGGGGAAAAAAAAGAAATTTTTTTTTTTTTCTCTCTTCACACAATATATAATTATGAATTGAAGTGATTAAGGACACTAATAAGAATTAGGGGGAACTTATTTATAATTTTATTTTTTTAACACTTTATAAACATAAGCACGATAAACACGGTGGGGTGGGTACCATTTATTTATTTATTTATCTATTTTTTTTTCCCCTCGCATATGTAAATGTCGGCCGCTGGGACAGGGGGGAAAACGGTGGTAGGTGATGTAGGATGTAATGTGTAGTATGTTTCTAGTGTTTGAACAAAGGGGTATAGAATGTTGTATAAATGGTGTATATATAAATGAAATAAACAATAAAATTTTTGATTATTAATGTCTAAACCGCTGGCAACAAAAGTGAGTACACCCCTAAGTGAAAATGTCCAAATTGGACCCAATTAGCCATTTTCCCTCCCCCGTGTCATGTGACTCATTAGTGTTACAAGGTCTCAGGTGTGAATGGGGAGCAGCTGTGTTAAATTTGGTGTTATCGCTCTCACTCTCTCATACTGGTCACTGGAAGCTCAATGTGGCACCTCATGGCAAGGAACTCTCTGAGGATCTGAAAAAAAGAATTGTTGCTCTACATAAAGATGGCCTAGGCTATAAGAAGATTGCCAAGACCCTGAAACTGAGCTGCAGCACGGTAGCCAAGACCATACAGCGGTTTAACAGGACAGGTTCCACTCAGAACAGGCCTCACCATGGTCCACCAAAGAAGTTGAATGCACGTGCTCAGCGTCATATCCAGAGGTTGTCTTTGGGAAATAGATGTATGAGTGCTGCCAGAATTGCTACAGAGGTTGAAGGGGTGGGGGGTCAGCCTGTCAGGGCTCAGACCATACGCCGCACACTGCATCAAATTGGTCTGCATGTCTGTCGTCCCAGAAGGAAGCCTCTTCTAAAGATGATGAACAAGAAAGCCCACAAACACTTTGCTGAAGACAAGCAGACTAAGGACATGGATTACTGGAACCATGTCCTGTGGTCTGATGAGACCAAGATAAACTTATTTGGTTCAGATGGTGTCAAGCGTGTGTGGCCTACAGTCAAGTATGGTGGTGGGAGTGTCATGTTCTGCGGCTACATGAGGGGACCTACAGTTCATTGAGAGAACCATGAATGCCAACATGTACTACTGATGCAGATCCCCTCCCTTCGGAGACTGGGCCGCAGGGCAGTATTCCAACATGATAACGACCCCAAACGCACCTCCAAGATGACCACTACCTTGCTAAAGAAGCTGAGGGTAAAGGTGATGGACTGGCCAAGCATGTCTCCAGACCTAAACACTATTGAGCATCTGTGGAAGGTGGAAGGTGGAGGAGCGCAAGGTCTCTAACATCCACCAGCTCTGTGATGACATCATGGAGGAGTGGAAGAGGATTCCAGTGGCAACCTGTGAAGCTCTGGTGAACTCCATGCCCAAGGTAGTGCTGGAAAATAATGGTGGCCACACAAAATATTGACACTTTGGGCCCAATTTGGACATTTTCACTTAGGGGTGTACTGACTTCTGTTGCCAGTGGTTTAGACATTAATGGCTGTGTGTTGAGTTATTTTGAGGGGACAGCAAATTTACACTGTTATACAAGCTGTACACTCACTACTTTACATTGTAGCAAAGTGTCATTTCTTCAGTGTTGTCACATGAAAAGATAGAATAAAATATTTACAAAAATGTGAGGGGTGTACTCACTTTTGTGAGGTACTGTATGTACACTATATTGCTTCACTCTGTACCCTATACTACTCTGTGTCCTATACAGGGATGGACTGGCCATCGGGACTACCGGGAGATTCCCGGTGGGCCGATGGCTCAGTGGGCCAGTTTCAGAGACAGGGAAGGAGAGATACATAGCGCCAAATGTAGCATTAAAACAACTTTTAATCCACTTAAAAAACGTTACTCACAAAGTAGGGTGAAAGGCATTGAAACACTGTGCAAGAATCCAGGCTTGTCAACAGTTTGAATTAGGAGCGGCCACCGGGAACCGATCGGGCCAGTAGATGCAGAGCGCATCGGTGTGTACTACTACTTCCTGGTGGCGGAGGAATGATGGCCTGAAGGATGCGTCATCTTGCATCATTTCCGGATGATGACATCACGTCCGCCCCATCATGCGTTCCACCGCTACCAGGAAGTAGTAGTACACACCAATGCTCTGCATCTCATAGGCCGGTTCGGTTCCCGGTGGCGGCTCCTAATTCAGATCAATGACAAGCCTGAACGCTTGCACAGTGTCTCAATGCCTTTCACCCTACTAACTTTGTCAGTAACGTTCTTTAAGTGGCATACAAGTTGTTTTAATGCTACAATTGGTGCTGTGTATCTCTCTCTCTCCTCCCCTGTCACGTTGTGTGTTGGGGGGGTTACAGAGCTGAGTTGGAGGTGCCCATCAAGTCCTGTAGTAGCACTGCATCTGCCATCTGGTGACAAGTGACTTGGCAGTATACAGGCGACGGGGCAAGTGATATGCGGCATCTGGTGGCAGGCGACGTGGCAAGTGACAAGCTGCCTCTGCTGACAAATGACGTGGAAAGTGACGTTTTGCATCTGGTGGCAGGTAACGTGGCAAGTGACATGTGGCATCTGGTGGCAGGTGATGGTGGCAAGTGACATGCAGCACCTGGTGGCAGGCAATGTGGCAAGTGACATGCAGCATCTGGTGGCAGGCGACGTGGCAAGTGACAAGCTGCCTCTGCTGACAAATGACGTGGCAAGTGACGTTTTGCATCTGGTGGCAGGTAACGTGGCAAGTGACATGCGGCATTTGGTGGCAGGCGACGTGGCAAGTGACACGCTGCATCTGGTGGCAGGCGATGGTGGCAAGTGACATGCGGCACCTGGTGGCAGGCGACGTGGCAAATGACAAGCTGCCTCTTCTAACAAGTGACGTGGCAAATGACATTCTGCATCTGGTGGCAGGCAACATGGCAAATGACAAGCTGCCTCTGCTGACAAGTGACGTGGCAAGTGACATTCTGCATCTGGTGGCAGGTAACATGGCAAATGACATGCAGAATCTGGTGGCAGGCGACAAGCTGCCTCAGCTGACAAGTGCCGTGGCAAGTGAAACACTGCATCTGGTGGCAGGCGATGTGGCAAATGAGGTGGCAGGTGACACACTCAAGGCTCCCACTGATTCTGCATTATGGTGAGTTGAACTATTTCATGTTATATTACAATGTAATAATAGAAATAACGTGCTTCAATCATCCTGACACCATATGAACCATGGTGCCGAGAAGATTGAAGCGCCAACACCAGGTGTTTGGAGTAAAGTGGGTCGGTCTGGATGAAGTCCAGGGCCAAATTTTTGTCCCAGTCCAGCCCTGGTCCTATACTACCCCTCTCTGTACACTAAGCTGCTCTACTCTGTGCAATATATTGCTCCATTCTAAGATGCAAAAACAGAACCTTCTTCCTAATGTCATTTCAAGGGGATGTGAGAAATAACTCCAGAGCAGTAGTAAAACTGCCATGCTATTTGTATTGCTATAAAATATTATGCAGATCATAAAAGCCAAGACTATGGACTTTCCTTTATATAGTATCTAAGAAAACACCCAGTAAATCATTAGCTGAACTAGAAACTGACACTGGTTATGAGAAGTACAGACGTGGTGGATGAATAATTCAAAATCATGCTGTGTTCACGCAGAATTACATTTTTTAATACATTTTTGTAAAGCTGGTTCCATCAGCTTCCTCAGATTCAATTTCAATAGTGGTCCAATATGTCGTGGCATTGTTGCAACTCTGCCCAGACTGTACTGTTCCCTGTAATGCTGTGTACACACGGGCGGACTTTACGACCGGACTGGTCCGACGGAACAAATCCCTCGAACAATCCGACCGTGTGTGGGCCCCATCGGACCTCCAGCGGACTTTTTCGGTCGAAAATCAGACGGACTTTCGATTTGAAACATGTTTCAAATCTTCCTGACGGATTCGAGTCCGGTCGAAAAAATCCGTTCGTCTGCATGCTAGTCCGACGGACAAAAAACTACTACTGGCTATCAACTTCCTAATTTTAGTCCGGTCAAACGTCATCACGCACGAATCCGTCGGACTTTGGTGTGATCATGTGTAGGCAAGTCCGTTTGTTCGAAAGTCCGTCAAAAGTCAGTTGAAAAGACTGTTGTACCTTTGATGCTGAAATGTCCGCCCGTGTGTACAGGGCATAATGCCGCGTACACACGGTCGGACTTTTCGTCTACAAAAGTCCAACGGACGCTGACGGACTAAAGCTGGCTGGTAATCCGATCGTGTGTGGGCTTCTCCGGACTTTCAACATACTTTTTTAGCCTCAAATCCGACGTACTTTAGATTTGAAACATGCTTCAAATCTTTACTTCGTAACTACGACGGACCCCGAAATCCGCTCGTCTGTGTGCTAGTCCGACGGACAAAAAGCCACGCTAGGGCACCTATTGGCTACTGGCTATGAACTTCCTTATTTTAGTCCGGTGTACGTCATCACGTAAGAATTCGACGGACTTTTGTGTGATCGTGTGTAGGCAAGTCTGTTCGTTAGAAAGTCCGCCGCAAGTCCGTCGAAAGTCCGCCGAAAGTCTGCCGGAAGTCTGTCGGACAGGCTGTCTGACTTTTGTAGACGAAAAGTCCGACCGTGTGTACGCGGCATAAGAGTTTTGAAATCGGCTTTGGTTACTTCTGCCATTGACCTCTGGCTTTACCCTCTAGTAAACCTCAACCTCACTCTTTGGCAATGTTGTTAAGTTATCAGCTGGTTTTGACCCCTGATAACTTATCAGCTGTTCTCTGACAGCCCTCTGGTTCAGTGCCATTTAAGTGTCCAGTCTCTGGATTGCTGGACCAACAAGCTTGTCTCTTTGGGGCTCTGGTAGCCCCATGCAGGCTCTACAATTGCAACCCTTTTTCAGTCACCAGACCTTTTCAAAAGTATTTTCAGTCTCCAGGCACCCCAAACCAAGGGCTCATTCACATGTGAGATGGGGGGGGGGGAAGTAAAAGCATGCAGTTGAGCCACATTTTTACCCACAACCACTTCCCCTTTAGCTGCAGAGGCAGTGGTCCAGATTGTACACATGCTGGGGGCATGATGCTTTCCTCCACAGCAGTAAACACAATCTACCATGTTCAACGGGCTGCCCCCTGGATGTGAACCATTCAAGTGAATAGGCCATGCTGCAACCACCCCGCAACTGCATGCATTGCATGTGTTTGAGGTACAGTGGTGTGGCATTTAATGGATTAAAACAGGCAGTGAGGAGGCAACACCTCAGGGGGCATTCTGCTCCCATGCCCTGGACTCTCTCTTGGCTTCACCCACACTGGCATTTATATGGGCACTATCTCCACCCATTACATCACTATAGGAGGGTTTTCTCTAAAAGGATAGCTAACACCTGTTTATAACTTTCCCCTTCCCATACCATAATGGCAACAGAGCCATCCAGTTGTAGGCAAGCTAACTGCACCTACGAACATACATACATATACAAACATAATCTAACGTACATACACCCATATACTGTACATACACACACACATATAAATACTGTACATACATACATAAACTCATGTACGGGATCTACTGCCCTCTACTGTCTGAATTTGTAAATGCCTATATATATATATGTTATGTACAGTATGCACTTCCTACCCCTGGGTTGTTGGCTTTGAAGCCCCCGAAGGAGCAAGTGGAGAAAGTGGAAAGTCTCAGCCACATGTCCTGTCCATGATACTAAATCCCAGACCAGAAGAGACTCTATATACTTCAAGGGAGGGACTAAAGCTCAGAGTAGACAGGTTGACTGAGTTCCAGTGCCGCACCACAGTTCCTGTCAGTGGGGAGTTCCATTCCAGGCTGGTTGGAAAACATGTTTCCACCACTGATCTTGACTTCAGGTCTCTGACACGAAGACTCCACATCATTCTCAGAGGCCTCTGCAACAGGACATTGTTGCAACATTCATTTATAGGTATCTCTATTAATAACTATATACACAAGTATACTGTATGTGCACAAATCCACTATATCTCCTAATGGGATCCTTTTGCTGATAATGCAGGTTATTAACCACTTGCCGCCCGCCCTATTACCAAATGACGGCGGCAAAGTGGTTTGATATTCCTGACCGGACGTCATATGACGTGATCAGGAATATCGAGCCGCTGTGCGCCCCCGGGGGCGCGCATCGCGGTGATCGTTGTTGCGGGGTGTCAGTGCAACACCGATCTAGTTAAAGAGTCTCTGACGGAGACTCTTTACCACGTGATCAGCATTGTCCAATCACGGCTGATCACGATGTGAATAGAAAGAGCCGGTGATCGGCTTTTCCTCACTCGCGTCTGACAGACGCGAGTAGAGGAGAGCCGATCGGCTGCTCTCCTGACAGGGGGGGTCTGTGCTGATTGTTTATCAGCACAGCCCCCCTCGGATCCTACCCAGGACCACCAGGAAAGCTGCCCAGGACCACCAGAGAAGCGATCCACACTGGACCACCAGGTATGTTCCTAGACCCCCAGGGAAATGCCACTGTGTGCCCAGGCAGCTGCCAATCTGTGCCCAGGCAGCTGCCAATCAGTGCCCACATCAATGCCTACCACTGCCAGTGCCACCAGGGATGCCCATCAGTGCCTCATATCAGTGCCACGTATCAGTGCCCATCAGTGCCACGTATTAGTGCCCATCAGTGCCCAGCAGTGCCGCCTATCAGTGCTGTCTATCAGCGCCACCCTATCAGTGCCCAGCATTGCCCATCAGTGTCGCCTATCAGTGCCCATCAGTGCCAACCAGTGCCACCCAGTGCCACCCATCAGTGCCGCCTATCAATGCCCATCAGTGCTGCATATGAGTGCCACCCATCAGTGCCGCCTACCAGTGCCGCATATCAGTGCCCATCGTCAGTGCCCGCTCATTGGTGCCACCTCATCAGTGCCGCCATATCAGTGCCTGTCAGTGCCGTCTTATCAGTGCCCATCAGTGAAAGAGAAAACTTACTTATTTACAATTTTTTTTAACAGAAACAAAAGCAAAACTTTTATTTTTTTCAAAATCTTCGGTCTTTTTTTATTTGTTTAGCAAAAAATAAAAACCGCAGAGGTGATCAAATACCACCAAAAGAAAGCTCTATTTGTGGGAACAAAATGATAAAAATTTAGTTTGGGTACAGTGATGGATGACAGTGCAATTGTCATTCAAACTGCGACAGCGCTGAAAGCTGAAAATTGGTCTGGGCAGGAAGGTGTCTAAGTGCCCTGTATTGAAGTGGTTAAAGTGGTGTTCCGACCGAAATTTTACTTTTTAAATAAAAATATCCCTATAATACACAAGCTTAATGTATTCTAGTAAAGTTAGTCTGTAAATTAAGGTCTGTTTTGTTAGTTTATAGCAGTAGTTTGTTATTTTATAAACTTACAGCAGGCCGTGGCCATCTTAAGTGTGGGCATCTGAAGCCAGACTGTATTTCTTCCTGGATCTCATCCTTGCAGATCTCGCACATGCTCAGTGCAGCACAAGCAGTGTAATAGGTTTCAGGTCAGGTTTCCATAGCAACGGCAGTGTCAGAGGAAGTTGCCGCCTCTTCCCAGAAGGCATTGCAAACAGGAAATGATGCGATGGGCCACGGCAAGGGAGGAGGAAGTGAAAAATGAATACAGCAGATATACAGTAGGTGCTGAGAAAAAAAAAAATATATATATCCAATTTGTTTACAGTGCACAGTTTAGTGAGGGATGCTGAAGAGTTGTAAAAGTGGGTGGAACTCCACTTTAATCTCTTCGTATATAAAGCTTGTATTGTTTATCTTACTAGTGTGCATCTATGTACGATTTATATGTGGTTAATGTTACAGTATATGCTGGTTGCAGTAGTTATTCTGATGTTGATTAGATTATTGATTAATTTCCTAGGAAGGGAATCCCCTCTGGTCTCAGAGGCTCTGTCCTGGGTGGAGGCACTGCCAACTTTATTATCAAACCCACTCCTCCTCTTTGTAAAGGTTCTGGTTATCTTATTTACCTCCAGGTTTAGCACAATATTTTGTTTGGTGAAGGCCATTTCTCATAACCCCCAAGAGGGTTACATTCGGATACACACACATACTGTACTATATACAGTCACACCCACATACACAAAGCCTCTTCAAGAAAAGCTGATTTACTGTAACTTGCTGATCCAGATGTCTTCTCTGCTTGGCTGATTTTCACATTTAAATGCACAATCAGCACCTGCATTGCCAAGCAAAATGTTTTTTTTTAAAGATATTACTGCATGGTAAAGGGAGGCAGAGAAGAAAGACGCTGCCCCCATCCATGGCTCTGCACATTATTGTTGCCCTCATTGAGCTCCAACTCTGCCTCCACTTCCTAACCCAGCCTTTCTCAACCAGGATACTACAGCACCCCTATCTAGCATAGACCGCACCCCTGTTGAGAAAGGCTTATATAGAGGAATCGGGACCTCCTTCCTCCTGCTGATGATCCGTCTAGTGATATCTTCTGCTGGGTTTTCACGTATCGAAAGGTGGACAGTTCAGCAGAAAGCGGCCGAATTTTGTATGTGTAGCCCTGTCTGTTCAATAGAAGCCAGTCCTGCTAAAAAAACAGCATTCGATCAGTCACTGCAGCCATTGGCTGCAGCGCTGATCTGTATATTGTGACTTAGGAGGGAGTCCCTGCTCTCAGACTTCAATAGCGCAGTGGGGGAGATACCTGCATCCACATTGCTTGTGTGGATGCAGGGATCTGCGAGTTCTTTTTTGATCAACCCCCTGAATGAACGAAAAAGAAACTCAACATGTACTACTGTATAACCAGCTTAAAGATCTATATAGAGGAATCAGGCTCTCCTTCTTCCTGCTGGTGATCCTTCTAATTACTGTATAACCAAAGATCTTTCTGGGGGAATTAGGACCTCTTTCCTTCTGGTGATGATGCTTCTAGTAATAACTAAAGACCTACAGTATATGGAAGAACCAGGACAACCTTCCTACTGGTGACCCCTCTAGTAATAATTAAAGATCTATATAGAGGAACATAGGCGTGCGCAGCCTATTGCATTAGGGTGGGCACCCGAAAGCTCAAGCACACATACATATATATATATTGTCAAAAGTATTGGGACGCCTGCCTTTACACGCACATGAACTTTAATGCCGTCTTAGTCCATAGGGTTCAATATTGAGTTGGCTCCGCCCTTTGCAGCTATAAAAGCTTCAACTCTTCTAGGAAGGCTGTCCACAAGGTTTAGGAGTGTGTGAATGGGAATGTTTGATCATTCTTCCAGAAGGGCATTTGTGAGGTCAGGCACTGATGTTGGATGAGAAGGCCTGGCCCGCAGTCTCCACTCGAATTCATCCCAAAGGTGTTCTATCGGGTTGAGGTCAGGACTCTGTGCAGGTCAGTCAAGTTCCTCCACCCCAAACTCGCTCATCCATGTCTTTATGGACCTTGCTTTGTGCACTGGTCCAAATCATTTGGTGGAGGGGGGATTATGGTGTGGAGTTGTTTTTCAGGGGTTGGGCTCGGCCCCTTAGTTCCAGTAAAGGGAGCTCTTAAGGCGTCAGCATACCAAGACGTTTTGGACAATTTCATGCTCTCAACTTTGAGGGAACAGTTTGGGGATGGCCCCTTCCAACATGACTGCTCCCCAGTGCACAAAGCAAGGTCCATAAAGACATGGACTTAGCAGGGGTGGTGGGAAATTAACTTCAAGTGCAATAATTCATATTATAACTGTAACTAAAATATATACAATTAAGTGTAACACTCTAAAAAATAAAAAATCCAAAGTGCTATAATGGTGTGAACCTCCCAACTAAAAAGTTTTTGCACTCGAAGGTAATTTGTATTGCAATTATCTGTAGAGGGGTTTCCACCATCCCTGCTAAGGCAGCACTGATGGGCACTAATAGGCTGCACTGATTGGCAGCACTGATGGGCACTGACTGGCAGCACTGATGGGCACTGGTAGGTGGCACTGATAGGCAGCACTGATGGGCAATAATTGTCAGCACTGATTGGTACTGATAGGCATCACTGATTGGTACTGATAGGCAGCACTGATGGGCACTGATATACAGCACTGATGTGCACTGATTGGCAGCACTGATGGGCAGCACTTATGGGCACTGATAGGCAGCACAGATGGGCACTGATATGCAGCACTGATAGGCAGCATTGGTTGGCACTGATTTACAGCATTGGTTGGCACTGATAGGCAGCACTGGTTGGCACTGATAGGCAGCACTGGTTTGCACTGATAGGCAGAATTGGTTGGCACTGATAAGCAGCACTGGCACAGATAGGCAGTACTGGTTGGCACTGATAGGCAGCACTGGCACTGATAGGCAGCATTGGTTGGCATTGATAAGCAGCACTGGTTTGCACTGATAGGCAGCACTGGTTTGAATTGGTTGGCACTGATAGGCAGAATTGGTTGGCACTGATAAGCAGCACTGGCACGGATAGGCAGAACTGGTTGGCACTGATAGGCAGCATTGGTTTGCACTGATTGGCAGCATTTGTTGGCACTGATTGGCAGCATTTGTTGGCACTGATTGGCAGCATTCGTTGGCACTGATAGGCAGCATTGGTTGGCACTGATTGGCAGCACTGATGGGCACTGACTGGCAGCACTGATGGGCACTAATTGTCAGCACTGATTGGCACTGATAGGCAGCACTGATGGGCACTGATATGCAGCACTGATGGGCACTGATTGGCAGCACTGATTGACAGCATTGGTTGGCACTGATTTACAGCATTGGTTGGCACTGATAGGCAGCACTGGTTTGCACTGATAGGCAGCACTGGTTGGCACTGATAGGCAGAATTGGTTGGCACTGATAAGCAGCACTGGCACAGATAGGCAGAACTGGTTGGCATTGATAGGCAACATTGGTTTGCACTGATAAGCAGCACTGGCACAGATAGGCAGCATTGGTTGGCACTGATAAGCAGCAGTGGCACTGATAGGCAACAGTGGTTGGCACTGATAGGCGGCACTGGTTTGCACTGATAGGCAGTACTGTTTGGCACTGATAGGCAGCATTGGTTGGCACTGATTGGCAGCATTGGTTGGCACTGATTGGCAGCATTGGTTGGCACTGATAGGCAGCATTGGTTGGCACTGATTGGCAGAATTGATTGGCACTGATTGGCAGCATTGGGTGGCACAGATAGGGGAGAGGAGGAGTTTCACATTCAGCAGATGGTGAGAATTGCCAGAGCTGTTCAGTGTATGAAACTGTCAGATAATGACACTGCATGCAGGGAGAGACACAGCTGTTAAAAGTCAGCGGTGATGCTGGTGGTGGGCGGGACTGAACAGTTACCAAACACCATCCAATAGGATGGGTCTGGGCGGGCCGCTACATTTCTCTGGCTCCGCCCCCTCTCTGAAGCAGCCCAATCATTGGCTGGTGTTGCCGCTTGATCCCGCCCACCCCCGACATCGCGGCTGAGTTGTGATGACTTACAACTCAGCCATGATGTCGGGAGTGGGCGGGACCAAGCGCTATAAACACAAGCCAATGTTTGAGCTGCTTCAGAGAGCGGCCCGCCCAGACCCCATCCCATTGGCTGGTGTTTGATGGCCGTTCTGTCCCGCCCACCCCCGACATCACCCTGACATTAAGACAGCTGGTCTCACTTCCTGCATGCAGTGTCATTATCTGACAGTTCCATACACTGATCAGCTCTGGCAATTCTCACGCTCTGCTGCCTGTGAAACTGTTTCACAGGCAGCGCGGGCCACACACTCTCTTAGATGCAGCATTTTGGGGCAAATCTCTGGACACAGCACGGGGTGATTAGGGTGTGATCAGGCATACCTGGCACACCCCCTGCGCACGCCTATGGTACCAGCCCATTTAGATAGCTACAGCTTGTGCGCAAGTGTGGTAGAGCAGAGAGCGTCCCTTCAGCCCAGCAGCGTGCGGGTGTGATTTCCAATGCTGCCTATAGATGGCAGTGCTGAGCCGATGACGTCACTGAGAATCCAGCTTCAAGATACAGAGAGCACTGTCATCTCTTGGCCGGGCGCAGTGGCGTACGTCTCTAATCCCAGCTGCATGGGAGGCTGAGGCTGTCGGGATTGCTTGAGTCCAGGAGTTCGAGTCTACCCTGTGCTATGTCGATGGGGTCTCCACGCTAAGTTCATCACTGATCAGTAGTAGTGGGATTGTTCCTGTCAATAGCCGGTGTAGATAGAGGAGCCTGGATAATACAGTGAAACACAGTCTCTTTTTTACAACATTTTTTCAATTATTCATTTCATTTATGGTTTTCATTTATTATTTCTATACCCCTTTATATTTATTCATTATTCATTTCATCAAGTACCCATTTTTATACACCGTTATTTATTTTTACATTTACCCATTATTATATATATATTTTTTTTTCTTTTTCTACACCCTTTTTTATTTTTCATATGCATTTATTATTTTTATACACCCTGATTCATAGTTATTTTTATATTTATTATTTATTATCCTCATTATTTTTCTTTATTTTTATACACCCTTATGTACAGTTATTTTTATATTTAATAACTATTATATTTATCATTATTATTTATTTTGTACACCCTTTTTTTTTTACTTTATTCTTTAAATCTATTCATAAATGTATCCTTTTTTATTTTTTTATATACATTTTTATTTATTCATGTCGATGGGGTCTCCACGCTAAGTTCAGTATCAATAATGGTGACCCTGGGGGAGCCCAGAGCCACCAGGCTGCGCGCTAAGGAGGGGGGTGATCCGGCCCAGATCGGAAACGATCCAGCCCAGGTCGGAAACGGGTCAAAACCCCCATGCTGATCAGTAGTAGTGGGATTGCGCCTGTCAATAGCCGGTGTAGATAGAGCAGCCTGGATAATACAGTGAAACACAGTCTCTTTTTTACGACATTTTTTCGGCACTGCGTCTCTTTAACTGACAATTGCGCAGTCGTGCGACATTGTACCCAAACAAAATTGACGTCCTTTTTTTTCCCCCACAAATAGAGCTTTCTTTTGGTGGTATTTGATCACCTCTGTGGTTTTTATTTTTTGCGCTATAAACAAAAAAACAGAGCGATAATTTTGAAAAAAAAAAGCAATATTTTTTTACTTTTTGCTATAATAAATATCCCCAAAAATATATAAAAAAACTTTTTTTTCCTCAGTTTAGACCAATATGTATTCTTCTACGTAATTTTGGTTAAAAAAGTCGCAATAAGCGTATATTGATTGGTTTGCGCAAAATTTATAGCGTCTACAAAACGGGACAGTTTTATGGCACTTTTATTAATAATTTTTTTTTTAATTAGCAATGGCGATCTGCGATTTTTACCGTGACTGCGACATTATGGCGGACAATTTTGACACTATTTTGGGACCGTTGTCATTTATACAGCGATCAGTGCTTTAAAAATGCACTGATTACTGTGTAAATGACACTGGCAGGGAAGGGGTTAACCACTAGGCGGCAGTGAAGGGGGTTAAGTGTGTCCTAGGGAGTGATTCTAACTGTTAGGGGGGATGGGCTTCAACACACAGGACAGTGATCACTGCTCTCGATGACAGGGAGCAGTGATCTCTGTCATGTCACTAGGCAGAATGGGGAAATGCTTTGTTTACAAAAGTATCTCCCCATTCTACCTCTCCGTGACACGATTGCGGGCATCCGACCGTCATCGAGTCCACGGGACCCGCTGTCACGGAGGACGTGGCACTCGCGCGCGCGCAACACCGCTTCTTGAAGGGGACATACCTGTTTGCCCTTTTGCCCCCAGTGCCATTCTGCTGATGTACATCAGTGTGCGATGGTCAGCAAGGGATTAAAATAGAAATGGTAAGCAAAACATTTGTGTATAGATATAAAAAAAAAACATTATAAATATCTTTGTTGCCTTTTTTATAAGTGATCACATTCCCTCTGTTCTCAGCTGCATAAGAGCTGGGGGAGGAGAAGCAGCAGCACACTGATCTTCTCAGTGAATAGCTGTGCAGTGGGGGGGGATGGGGGGTTGTCAGGACAAGTCTGATCATTGGAGGAGAGCAGACTGAGTTCCCATCATAGCTAGAGAACTGACCACGGTGTGCTCTCCTGCTTAGTGTGGTCAGTTTTTATTAGGAAAGCAGAGGGACTGATAGGCACACCAGGGATTTCACATAAAGGAAGCAAAACAAAGAGAACAGGAGACTTTCTCATACAAGTACATGGTACAGCAGGCACATATCAGGAATATGAAATGTTGGGGTAACAAACACCTTCCATTCTGGGCCAATTCTGACATCTCTCTCATACACGGAACAATTAGTTGTTTTTTTTCCTGTTAAATTACTTGGAACCCCCAAATATTATATATTTTATAATCAGAGACCTTGGAGATTAAAAATGGTGGGTGTTGCAATTTTTTATGTCACAAGATATTTGCATAGTGGATTATCAATTATCAAACTTTTTAGGAAAAAAATACACTGAGTTTTAGTACATAGAAATGCAGTCTAATACTAAGTTGTTTGGTAAAAAAAAAAAAATGTTCCGCCGAGTATATAGACACCTAACACGCCATGCTTTAAAATTGTGTATGCCCGTGGAACAGCGCTAAACTATATTACCTAAAAATTTTCATAGGAGACACTTTAAAAGCCTTGACAGGTTACCAATTCAGAGTTACACAGGAGGTTTACATTTTTTTTGGATTAACTTTATTGCTATCACAAGGGATGAACAACATCCCTTGTGACCGCATGAGCCTTGACAGGTCCTCTTTATGGTAAGATCTGGGGTCTTTCAGACCCCATATCTCTCCTATGGCCTCCAAAGCATCCGATCTGAGTTTGGTTTGATCGCCTGTAGAATTAAGATGCTGTTGCTCCCAATGTAGAACTCAACATTTTATCTGGCATAATGCAATGTCCGATAAAAGCAGGAATGTGTATTAAGCCAATTTGTCTCCATACACCTTCTTGGACTGGGTGTTTGCTAGGCGCTGACAGTATGGGGGAGATTTACTACAACTGGAAAGTGTAAAATCTGGTGCAGCTCTACATAGAAACCAATCCGCCTCCAGGTTTTATTGTCAAAGCTTCATTGAACGAGCTGAAGTTAGAAGCTGATTGGCTACCATGCACAGCCGCTCCACATTCTGAGTGCTCCAGTTTTAGTAAATCTCCCCCATTGTACATGGCACCTTTTCTGTAACCCGTGTGAATGTAACATTACAGAGCTACATATACAATTATTTTGCCATGTGTCATTGTATATTTAACTTGCTCTCCAACAATTGTTTTTCTTTGTCGCAGTCCTAATTGGCTGTTTTACTTTTGATTGACAGGCCAGACTCTAAAGCCGTAGTTCTGGTGTAATCCGGGATCAGAATTCACACCACGGAGTTTGAATGGCCCAAGAATATGATGCCATCTGGGTTTGCAATGAAGGTTTGAAGGAAATCAATTACAGTCTCACTCAAAACATTAGACATGTCATGGTCTTCTGAAGCTAGTCATAGTCATTACATTCTTAGTGCACAAACTCCTTTTGGAATAGTTATGTAGTATATGGTAGGCCCTCAGACTACATGGTAGGCCCTCGGACTACATGGTAGGCCCTCAGACTACATGGTAGGCCCTCAGACTACATGGTAGGCCCTCCGACTACATGGTATTCCCTCCGACTACATGGTATTCCCTCCGACTACATGGTATTCCCTCCGACTACATGGTATTTCCTCCGACTACATGGTATTCCCTCCGACTACACGGTATTCCCTCAGACTACACGGTATTCCCTCAGACTACACGGTATTCCCTCAGACTACACGGTATTCCCTCAGACTACACGGTATTCCCTCAGACTACACGGTATTCCCTCAGACTACATGGTAGGCCCTCAGACTACATGGTATTCCCTCAGACTACATGGTATTCCCTCAGACTACATGGTATTCCCTCAGACTACACAGTATTCCCTCAGACTACACGGTAGGCTCTCAGACTACATTGATGGCCTTTTTCTGGCACCATCCTTCTGTGTTTCTCACGAGCTTCCCAAGTATTATTTGATTGCTATGGTTGTCTGTTGAGCAGTTGGATCTTTTTTGAGATGGCCTTGGGCCAACCTTGTTTAAGAAAAGCCTTTTGGCATTCCAGCTGTGTAGGGTTTAACCACCTCCTGCCTGGTCTATTGTAAAATTACAGCCGCCCCGGAGCCTCTGTCTTCTGGGTGGACGTTATATGACACCCTCCCGGTTGCGTGCCTTGTGTGTCCCCTAGGGGTGTTTCGTCACATATGGCGACCCATCACATTTGGCTGCCCGCTGGAGTGCGCATGCGCGACGCCGCCATATGTGTTCCAACACTTATAAAACTTTTGTCACTTTTAACACTTTTTTTAAAAGTGTTTAAAAAAATAAAAAGTGTTTTTGTCACTTTTAAAACGTAAAGTTTTAAAAGTGTTGGAACGCATATGGGGCGCTGTCGCACATGCGCAGTCCAGCGGGTAGCCAAATGCGATGGGTCACCATATGTGACGAAACAGGGGCTGTGCAGTGGCACAATCTGTGACCTGCTGTGTCCACCAGACACAGTGGAAGACAGATCGCTAGACCGGGCCGGCCCTGGTACCATGTGATGGCTGTGACCAATCCCAGTGACATTGTTGCCAACCATCAGTATTTATACTGGCAGCCAGTAAAAAACAGGCACTTTCTCTACTGCCAGTAAATGCCAGTGACAGGAAGAAGTTGCCAGTAAAAAAATGTCTGACGGTTGTCTTGATACTGCACATGTACAATTCTGGCCCGGAGCCGGCCGAGACTATTGAAGTGCCTGCTACAGTGTGTTCGGGCAGCACCGGCAGGGGCGGGTCTACCACAAGTGTGCCTGAGCATGTCGTGTGATGGTGCAAGGGAGCTGAGCAGAGCGGCCGGAGCCTTGTGTGCAGGTCTGCGGGACAAGAGTGGGGCTGTCAGTGCTGTTTGGACTGAAGGGACCACCTGGTGTGGAGAGAGACTGTGATTCAGGAGGAGACGCGTCGTGTCGGTGAGGTGTCATCATCATCTGTGCTGCTGCACACTGCTGTCAATATCACTGTGAGAGTCAGTTTCATGTGTGTGTGCCTCCGCATTCCTTATTCTTGCCCCGTGAGCTACTTACTATATCAAAAATAAGATCAGAAATATATTTTTTTAACTTAATATCTACTTTTGGAAAATTCCAGTAAAAACTTGGCTGTGCCAGTAAATTTTGGATGTTGTGTCAGTAAATTTCAATCTGGTAGGTTGGCAGCACTGCACAGTGATCACATGTCAAATGTACACAATGGCTTATAGTCATAGCCAATCATTGTGTACTGTGGTGATCTCTGTGATTGGTCCCTGTGATCACATGGTACAGACAGGGCTAATCACAGCACACCTGTACCATGTGATAGCCAATCACAGCTATTGCAATAATACATAATGACACATGAATTGATGCCATTCATAAAAAATAAGCGAGTACACCCCTCACATTTTGTAAATATTTTATTATCTTTTCATGTGACAACACTGAAGAAATGACACTTTGCTACAATGTAAAGTAGTGAGTGTGCAGCTTGTATAACAGTGTAAATTTGCTGTCCCCTCGAAATAAATCAACACACAGCCATTAATGTCTAAACCGCTGGCAACAAAAGTGAGTACAGTGAAAAGTGAAAATGTCCAAATTGGGCCCAAAGTGTCAATATTTTGTGTGGCCACCATTATTTTCCAGCACTGCCTTAACCCTCTTGGGCATGGAGTTCACCAGAGCTTCACAGGTTGCCACTGGAGTCCTCTTCCCCTCCTCCATGATGACATCACGGAGCTGGTGGATGTTAGAGACTTTGCACTCCTCCACCTTCCGTTTGAGGATGCCCCACAGATGCTCAATAGGGTTTAGGTCTGGAGACATGCTTGGCCAGTCCATCACCTTTACCCTCAGCTTCTTTAGCAAGGCAGTGGTCATCATGGAGGTGTGTTTGGGGTCGTTATCATGTTGGAATACTGCCCTGCGGCCCAGTCTCTGAAGGGAGGGGATCATGCTCGACTTCAGTATGTCACAGTACATGTTGGCATTCATGGTTCCCTCAATGAACTGTAGCTCCCCAGTGCCGGCAGCACTCATGCAGCCCCAGACCATGACATTCCCACCACCATGCTTGACTGTAGGCAAAAAACACTTGTCTTTGTACTCCTCACCTGGTACCGCCACACAGGCTTGACACCATCTGAACCAAGTAAGTTTATTTTGGTCTCATCCCCAAAAATGGGGATATTTATTACAGCAAAAAGTACAAAATATTGTTTTTTTTTTCAAAATTGTCGCTCTTTTTTTGTTTATAGAGCAAAAAATAAAAACCGCAGAGGTGATCAAATACCACCAAAAGAAAGCTCTATTTGTGGGGAAAAAAGGACATCAATTTTGTTTGGGTGCAACGTCGCACGACCGCACAATTGTCAATTAAAGTGACGCAGTGCCGAATCGCAAAAAATGGCCTGGTCATTCAGCAGCCAAATCTTCCAGGGCTGAAGTGGTTAACCACTTGCTTACTGGGCACTTAAACCCCCCCTCCAGACCAATTTTCAGCTTTCAGCGCTGTCGCATTTTGAATGACCATTGCGCGGTCATACAACACTGTACCCAAATTAAATCTTTATCATTTTTTTCCCACAAATAGAGGTTTCTTTTGGTGGTATTTGATCACCTCTGCGGTTTTTATTTTTTGTTAAAAAAATTTAAAAAGACTGAATTTAAAAAAATATATATATTTTTTTTATATTTTGTTATAAAATGTTGCAAAGAGGTAATTTTTCTCCTTCATTGATGTACGCTGATGAGGCTGCACTGATGGTCACCAATAGGCTGCACTGATAGGCACCGATGGGCTGCACTGATGGGCACCGATAGGGCGGCACTGGTGGGCACTGATAGGCGGCACTGGTGTGCACTGAGAGGTGACACTGAGAGGTGGCACGGAAGGGCATTGATAGGTGGCATTGGTGGGCACTGAGAAGTGGCACTGATAGGTGGCACTGATAGCTTGCAGTGATGGCCACTGATAGGTTACACTGAAAGGCAGCACTGCTAGGTGGCACTGATTGGCACCACTGGTGGGCATTGATAGGTGGCACTTGTGGGAATTGACAGGTGGCATTGGCAGGTGGCAATGGCAGGTGGCACTGGCAAGCACAGAGGAGGAGGCAGATGTGCCTCCTTCCTCTTCGGGACCGATGTCCCTTGAACATAAGCCGGTGATCAGCTTTTTTTTTTCCTCACACTGTCAGCGTGAGGAGAAAAAAAAACAATTACCGAGCTTTTGTTTACACACGTGATCAGATGTCATTGGCTGACAGCTGATTACGTGGTAAGGGGCCGCGATCGGCCCCTTACTCGGATCAGTGATCACCCGAGTCTCGGTTAATCACGCCGCGCGTGCCCTGCAGGGGGAGCGCTGGGAGCGTGCAAAGGGGAGGACGTCCTATGATGGCCTCCCGGAAATTCAGGTCCACGCTGGGGCCATCATTCAGCTACAGCACGGACCTCAAGTGGTTAAAGTATAACTAAAGGCAAAACTTTTTTTTTTGTTTTTTTTTTTTAGATAGAGGGCAGAGAGATTAGAACACCTGTCAATTTTGATTGCTGTCTGTGCCCCCATTATGGAGATTCTCCCTCTGTTTGTCCTGTTTACCATTATCATTGAAAAAGGAAAATAAAGAAGATCCCACATTTTTGGATTGTCCCCTGAAAAGTAATAGAGGAGGAAATCTTCCAATGGGGCATGAGTTCTGGTGACCTGGGGGTCCCCAAGGGATTCCCCTCATTTTCTGGTATTTCCTCTCACTTCCTTTTTTGGCTATGGGACAGGAAGTGAAGGGAAGTCTCCCTGCATTGGTACACAAATGGTGAAAAAAAAATAAATCTGACAGGGGTTATCATAGTTGCCAACATTGTAAAAAAAAAAATGGAACACTTTTGTGGCTGTAGGCGGAGCCGTACAATAATTAGGGGGCGTGTAATTCTTTTGTAGGCGTGGCCTAGGAAAAATATACCAGTGCGGCGCGCAAAGCACGCCGTGGCGAAAAATGGGCGTGGTTTACGTGACATGGTGGGCGTGACTCGAGGGTGTGGTTAGAGTCTGAGTCATTATTAGAGTCATTATCTGACAGTTCCATACACTGATCAGCTCTGGCAATTCTCACACTCTGCTGCCTGTGAAACTGTTTCACAGGCAGCGCGGGCCACACACTCTCTTAGATGCAGCATTTTGGGGCAAATCTCTGGACACAGCACAGGGTGATTAGGGTGTGCCCAGGCACACCCCGTGCGCACGCCTATGTAGAGGAATCAGGACCACCTTCCTCCTGGTGATGATCTTTCCAGTGAAAACTAAAGATCAATGAAGGGGAATTAGGACCTCCTTTTGCCTGCTGGTGATCCCTTTAGTGATATCTAAAGATCTATATAGAGGAATCAGGACCTTCCTTCTCCTGCCGGTGACCCCTCTAGTTATAACTGAAGATCTATATAGAGGAATCAGGACCTTCCTCCTCCTGCTGATCCCTCTAGTAATAACTGAAGATCTAATGCCGCGTACACACGGTCGGACTTTTCACCTGCAAAAGTCCGACGGACGCCGCCGGACAAAGTCCGGCGGAAAGTCCGACCGTGTGTGGTCTCCATCGGACCGTTTCGGTCGGATTTTTGCGGAAATCCGACGTACTTTAGATTTGAAGCCTGCTTCAAATCTTTACGTCGTACCTCCGCCGGACTCAGTTCCTGACGGAAAGCCCGTTCGTCTGTATGCTAGTCCGAAGGACCAGATACGACGGAGGAGCAGGTTACTGCATCTCGCGCTCGCTGCAATAGGAAAAACAAATCTTCCTATTGCGGCGAGCGCGGGGCATACCAGGCCCTTAGGTCTGGTATGGATTATAAAGGGGAACCCCTACGCCGAAAAAACGGTGTCCCAGGTCTTCGGCCGGCCCCTCCGCTTTCTTCAGGTAGCTCTATTGCCAGCGGAGGTCCGGACTTCTGGGCTTCTTGGCTTCTTGTGTTCTCTTCTCTTCTCTTCCCCCAGATGTTGACACGACGCTCTCTCCGGCTGGACTGGTCTCTGAGGGCTGCGTTGTGACTTATATAGGAGAGAGACCCCGCCCCCATATGATGTCACAGTCCCTGGGCATGCTGGGACTGTGACGTTTTAGGGGGCGTGGTCGACCACGCCCCCTAAAACGTCACGGTCCCAGCATGCCCAGGGACTGTGACATCATATGGGGGCGGGGTCTCCGCCTATATAAGTCACAACGCAGCCCTCAGAGACCAGTCCAGCCGGAGAGAGCGTCGTGTCAACATCTGGGGGAAGAGAAGAGAAGAAAACACAAGAAGCCAAGAAGCCCAGAAGTCCGGACCTCCGCTGGCAATAGAGCTACCTGAAGAAAGCGGAGGGGCCGGCCGAAGACCTGGGACACCGGGAGAAGAGGCCGGAGAGCGGAGAAGAACCAACCGGACGCCGGGAGAAGATGAACCGGAGGGACCCCCGAAGACGGAAGAAGACCCCCCCCCCCCGGAGCTGTTTAATAAATTATTTTAAAAACCTGTGTTGTGTTTTATTACTGACACTTTTTACCTAGGTAAATGGGTAGGGGTATCATGTACCCCATACTCATTTACATAGGGTGGGGGGCCGGGATCTGGGGGCCCCCTTATTAAAGGGGGCTCCCAGATTCCGATAAGCCCCCGCCCGCAGACCCCGACAACCAACGGCCAGGGTTGTCCGGAAGAGGCCCTTGTCCTCATCAACATGGGGACAAGGTGCTTTGGGGGGGGGGGCGCAGGGCGCCCCCCTCCCCCAAAGCACCCACCCCCCCATGTTGAGGGCATGCGGCCTGGTACGGTTCAGGAGGGGGGGGGGGGCGCTCGCTCGTCCCCACCCCCTTTCCTGACCGGCCAGGCTGCGTGCTCGGATCGGGGTCTGGTATGGATTTTAGGGGGACCCCACGCCGTTTTTTCGGCGTAGGGGTTCCCCTTTATAATCCATACCAGACCTAAGGGCCTGCGACGGGGCTCGCAAGGTTTCAATCTCGCCAAAAAAAGCGGCGAGATTGAATTCCTTTTCTAGTCCCGTCGTACCAAAGTCACGTTCAAAATGAACGGACTTGTCCGTGTGTGGGAAAGTCCGTTCGTTCTGAAAGTCCGGCGGAAGTCCGTCGGGAAGACCGGATTCCGGAAAGTCCGGCCATGTGTAGGCAAATCCGGCCGTTCAGAAAGTCCGGCGGTAGTCCGCCGGAAGTCTGGCGGCAAGTACGTCGGACCTAGCTTTCTAGAAAGTCCGACCGTGTGTACGCGGCATAAGAATTAGGACCCTCACACTCTTCTTCCTCCTGGTGATCCCCTTAGTGATACACCTGCTGTTGATCCTTTTAGTGATAATTAAAGATCTAAATAGAGGAATCAGGACCTCCTTTCTCCTGGTGATGATCCTTCTAGCAATAACTAAAGATTTACACTATATTATAAAAAGTATTAGGACGCCTGCCTTGGGACTGTGTGCAGCCCAGTCAAATTCCTCCACCCCAAACTCGATCATCTATGTTTTTATGGACCTTGATTTGTGTACTGGTGTGTAGTCATGTTGGAACCAAGGGGCCACCCCCAAACTGTTACCACAAAGTTGGGAGCATGAAATTGTCCAAAATGCCTTGGTATGCTGACGCCTCTTACTTAAGAGTTCCCTTCACTGGAATTAATGGGCCAATCCCAACCCCTGAAAAACATCCCCACATCATAACCCCTCCACCAAATGATGTACACAAAGTCCATAAAGACATGGATGAGCAAGTTTGGGATGGAGGAACTTGACTGGCCTGCACAGAGTCCTGACCTCAACCCGATAGAACACCTTTGGGATGAATTAGAGCGGAGACTGCGAGCCAGGCCTTCTCGTTCACATCAGTGCCTGACCTCACAAATGCGCTTCTGGAAGAATGATCAAACATTCCCATAGACACACTCCTAAACCTTGTGAACAGTCTTCCCAGAAGAGTTGAAGCTGTTATACCTGCAAAGGGTTGGCCAACTCAATATTGAACTCTACAGACTAAGACTGGGATGGCATTAAAGTTCATGTGCGTGTAAAGGCGGGTGTCCCAATACTTTTGGTAATATAGTGTATATAGAGGTATCAGGACCTCCTTCTATCTGGTGACAGTGGCATCTCCAGCTTTCATATTTAGGGGGGGGCACATGGGGGGACAGGGACAAAAGTTGGGGGGCCAACTATAAAATGCAATTATATATATAGTATATATCCTGGGGCCCTTTACTTCTGTTGTGGGGCCCTTTATTGCGATCCTGCAATGAGACCCTTTGACATGTTTTGCAGTGAGCCCCCTTTCTACTGTATTGGGGCCCCAAGAGGTATGTCAGCAGCACACCAGGAAAATATAAGGGTCCAAAGCAGTGGGAGAATTACCAGGGTTGCAAAGGTTGCACTTGCGACCGGGCCCTGGTGTTCTGCCACTGTGGGGTTCCCAGGCCCCCTCTTGCTGTCCTGCCCCTTGCTATTGACAGCGCTGGTCTGGCGTCTGTCTCCTTAGCAGCGGCGGCAGTGTATTAGGACCTAGTGCTGGTGACATTATGGGTACATGCAGGGCAGGGGTGTTGCTAGGTCTACAAAAGATCTGGGGCTAGATCCCATAGCAACGTAGTAAAGAAAGTCATACGCTTGGGCGGGCATATACATGTATATAATATACGTGTGTGTATATATCCCCAGAGAGCCCCCCCCCTTACATCAGGGTCCCCAGAGAGCCCCCCCCTTGCATCAGGGTCTCCAGAGAGCCTCCCCCTTGTATCAGGATTCTCAGAGAGCCCCCCCCTTGCATCAGGGTTCCCAGAGAGCCCCCCCCTTGCACCAGGGTTCCCAGAGAGCCCCCCTTTTACATCAGGGTCCCCAGAGATCCTCCCCTCCCCTTGGGGACCCCTGCATAGACTCGGGGCTATTGCCCCGAGATTCGGGGCTATCGCCCCAAAAAGCCACCCCCTAGCGACGCCACTGATGCAGGGAAAGGCTGGCACTATTGGTTGTAGAGAGCTGAGCCCCCAGCTGGTCACCTAGCAGCAGAAATGCTGTATAACCTTCTCCGTTGACAATGCTGATCGGGATGTGATCCAGGTAATGTTTCCAGTCAGATCTAATAAACACAGTATTTATTAGAACCAGCCACATATATAATATATATATATATATATATATATATATATATATATATAGCAATAACTCACGGTGGAGCTGCTGGTTTAAGCGGGTCTGTTACCTTCACTCTGCTTCCCTCTGTTTCACCGGCACCGGGTCTAGGGTTCCGTTGAGTTTACCTCTGGACAACACACGCGCCAACACTGGAGTACGTTTTCAATGCTTTATTAAACACTTGACTTAGGAAATAACAGGAAAGAGGCGGAAAGGAAACTGCAGAAGAAACTCAAACATCTTCTTGTAGGGTTCTTTTGACAAATGTCCTGGTAGGATTCAGATATTATATGGAATGCGCTCCCCTCGTGGGACACACTCTTTGCTCGCCTGGATAGGCTTCTCTCACTAGCGTAGCAGCCAGTACGCAGCACGAATCAAAGTCTCTGCCACAGACTTGCTTGGGAACAAAACCTGTACGATCCTCTGCCACAGGATGTATCAGATTTTCTGTAATTAATGTCAGTCACAGTGCTTGATCCTTTAACCACTTCATATCCGGGCCATTTCTGACACTTCGCTCCTACATGTCAAAAATCATCATTTTTTTGCTATAAAATTACATAGAACCCCCAAACATTATATATGTTTTTTTAGCAGAGACCCTACAGAATACAATGGCGGTCATTGCAACTTTTTATCTTGCACGGTATTTGCGCAGCAATTTTTCAAACGCGTTTTTTTTGGAAAATAAACAGTTTCATGCTTAAAAAAAAACAAAACAGCAAAGTTAGCCAAATTTTTTTGCATTGTGTGAAAGATGAAGTTACGCCGAGTAAATAGATACCTAACATGTCACGCTTCAAAATTGCACACGCTCGTGGAATGGCGCCAAACTTTGGTACTTAAAAATGCCCATAGGCAACGCTTTAAAATTTTTTACTGGTTACATGTTTTGAGTTACAGAGGAGGTCTAGGGCCAAAATTATTGCTCTCGCTCTAACGTTCGCGGCGATACCTCACATGTGTGGTTTGAACACTGTTTTCATATGTGGGCGGGACTTACGTATGCGTTCGCTTCTGCGTGCGAGCTCACGGGGACAGGGGCGCTTTAAAAATTTTTTTTTTTTTTTTTATTGTTAATTTTACTTAAAATTTTTTATTTTGACACTTTAAAAAAATATTTTTTTTTTTGATCACTTTTATTTCTATTACAAGGAATGTAAACATCCCTTGTAATAGGAATATGACACGATCAGTCCTCTTTACAGTGAGATATGGGGTCAATAAGACCCCACATCTCACCTCTAGGCTGGGAAGCCTAAAATAAAAAAAATAAATAAAACGATCGCCGCTTCACAACCGAAGCGGCGCCGTTTTTTTGAATGCAGAGGCCGGGCGTGACGTCATAACATCGCGCCCGGCCTCCGAACGATCATAGAGACTCCGGCGACCATCTGGTCCGCCGGAAATCTCTATGGTGAACATCCGGCGCCGGCGGATCCGCTATCCGACTCACCGATCGCTGAGGTGAGTCGGTAGTAGCACCGGAGGGCGGCGGGAGGGGGGGGTGTCCCCTCCCGCCGCCCGTAAGAACGATCAAGCGGCGGAACAGCCGCTATGATCGTTCTTATGGTGTACGGAATCGCCGGCTGAAAATGCCGGTATCTGAATGATGTCTGTAGCCTCAGACATCATTCAGATATAAGCCCTGAAAGTGGAGGCCGTCATATGACGGCCTCCGGATGTCAAGTGGTTAAGCCAACCCGGCAACACTATGCTGTATAGTTACTTTCGGATACGTCCTCCAACCGAGTCGCCAGGCCCCTCTATAGACCAGCACTCTGCGTGATCTCTCCAAGACGGGTCCTCCCCTGGGATCTCCTCGGTTGTCCAGCTTCGTCACACAGGACCGACAGCTCAGGACCATTCCTCGGCCGCGGTGGTAGGCCCCAGAAAAGCCTCTGGACCCACCCCTGCACCGCAGTATCGTGGGCCTCCGGAACGGAGGCCCACAAGGTAGCTCCTTAATGCATACTTGTCGGCCAGGAGGGCCAGCAGGTGGCTGTAAAGCGAACTCCAAAATATGGTGTCTGTCCCATAAATACCCTCGCCCAGAATGCAACTCGGAGGACCACCTCCACCGAGTTGTCTCCGGGACAGAAGAGCATCCATACGCTTCAACACGTTGCCTTTCCAACCCTGACCAGTGGTAACAGCGACACCCACCGGTCAGTATGGAAACACACACAACGTCAGCCAAGCTGGAACAGAGGCAAACTTAACCTTCCTAACGAACAAGTTACTAAATTTACCTAACATGCGGTAGATTGCAAATCTACCAGCGCTACATATATAACACCGTATGTTCAGCTGCCATGTGGGCTCCATGCCTGTAGGGTGTGGGCTTTGATCAATAAAACCTCCATCATATTTAACATTAGAATTGACTAGGAGCATCACCTGTATTGCATCCTGATCAGCATGTCAAAGAAGGCTCCACTTCTGCTAAGAAACCTGCAGGGAGCTCAACTGTCTACAACCAATAGAAATGGGCTCAGGTGTGCTTGAAATTGCACCTGCCCAATCCCACCAGGAAGCCGGCACTGCACACGGCTAATCACAGGCAGGGAGACATTTCCCGATCTGTGCAGCTGCGAACCGGGAAAATGCCTCCCTGCCTGTGATTAGCGGTATGCAGTGCCGGCTTCCTGGCGGGATCGGGTATGTGGGATTTCAAACACGCCTGAGCCCATCTCTAACAACCAATTGTGCTGGCCCTCCTGTGCATGAGCCCATCAGCCCCATAAAGTAATCAGCACTGGGTCCTAATGTGCTGCTGCCATGGAGACAGAGACCAGCGCTGTCAATAGCCAGTTCAGGACAGCAACCCTGGTAGTTCTGCCGCAGGTCCACAGTGGGAGGATTCCCCCATCCACCTGGAATGTGTAGATGGGGGAATTGCAACATTTTTTTTTTTTTTTTATTCAGCCTAATAGTTAAATGAAATCAGTCTGTTTTTTCACTGTCACTAAGATAATAGGAGGTTTGCCCCCCTCCCCACGGTGGTGGAGGAGTCCTTCCTGAAGTCGCTCTCTTCCCTGCCAATGAGGATGCAGGGAGAGGGAGCAGATTGGGTGGGAGAAATCCCCCTCGGGGATGCTCTGCCTCTCAGGAGAGCCTGTGTCGACTCGGCGGCGACCCGAGCAAGATGCGGGACACCCGCTACAAATAGAAACAAAGGGTGTCAAGGCCCCCCCTGCCCCCCCCTAATGACGCCACTGCCTGGTGATGATCCCTCTAGTGATAACTAAAGATCTATATAGAGAAATCAGGACCCATTCTTCCTGCTAATGATCCCTCTAATGATAACCAAAGATTTATATAGGGGAATCAGGATCTCCTTCCTTCTGCTGGTGATATCTCTAGTTATAATCAAAGATCTATATAGGGAGATCAGGACCCCTTTCTTCCTGCTGGTGATCCCCTGATAACTAAAGATCCAGTTTAACGCCATATAGTTCCGTGCGTCACTGTATGTTTGGCGCATTATACTGCAGTATATTATAGTGTATCCGTGGAGTGTGTCTGTATAGTGAGTACTCAAATTAAAGTGCACCAAACACCTCTTTACATTGATTAAAGTGCATCTACGTACAGATTTCAACTTCTTTACATTTGCTTATAAGCACCGCCCCCTCCCTCCCAATAATGTCTGGGAGGACAACAAGGAGAGGCAGACGTTCCCTTGGCACTGTAAGGGGGCCAGCAACAAATGTGTTCACAGGCAAAGGTGGACGTGGTGGTCAGTCCTCAGGCAGGGCATAATTTCCTCTGTTTAGTGAGTTTGCCCATGCTATCCAGCACCACCATGCAGAGGAGGTGGTGGACTGGCTTACTAAATCTTCTTCATCCTCCTCATCCTCTGTCACGCAAGCAGAGACAAGTGTGCAGTCCCCTGCAGTTGCCAGAGTGGATAAACCTGCCTCCTTGTCCACATCTATTCCTGCCATAGCTCCAACATCAGCAATTGAGGAGTCAGCTGAGTTATTTGACCACAGCATCAGCCACTTGCTCCTTGATGATGCCCAGCCATTACTGGATTCAGATGTTGGTTCTGAGGTTGAGGATGACAGGTACATGAGCCTAGAGAGAGGGAAGAACACTGGTAGACAAATTGGCATTCATGTTCCCCCAGCCGCAGCGCATTGCCAAGTTGTCTCCAGTGGTAATGATGAAGATGGAGGAGATAGAGATGAGGATGATGAGGTCACTGATGCAACTTGGGTACCAGATAGAGCAGAGGAGGAAACTGAAGGTGAGGCGGCACAACCCCAAGGAGGCCGACACCAAGAAAGAGTAGAGAGCAGCCACCCTATTCCATTACATTCTGCAGCTGTTATCTCCCAGCCCACTCCCCAAAGCTCAGCTGTCTGGGCCTTTTTCAGCACTTCTGCAGCAGATCGCACTGTTGCTATCTGCAAACTGTGTCTCAGGCACATCAAACGTGGCAAAAACACCAACCATATGCATATTATTGCAATTTTCTTTGCCTTCATCAAGAGCACCTCTATAGGGTTACGGTGGGAAAGCGCCCCCCACACCCAAAGAGTAATTTTTCTGCACCTGTTTGACAGGTGCATATCATTGCAATTTTTTACAGCAAGGTCAATTCTTGCTTTTATCAAGAGTACCTCTATAGGGTTACGGTGGGAAGGCGCCACCGACACCCAAAGACCAAATTTTTACACACCAGTTATTTCTATACAAAGTCAAAGTGACACCAGAATGTATCCAAAAAATCTCTAATCTTGTCCCAGTGCACTACATTGTGGCCTCATCATACACACTGGCTCCCCAGCTGTTGCAGAGCAAAATAAAGGCAGCTTGCAGGGAAAATTTCATTTTTTTTTGGGCTATATAAATGCAATTATTGCTGCAGCAGATTCTAGACATGGTACAGATCTGCCACTTTACAGGTAGACTAAGGTGACCCCCTAGGCACTATATTGGAAGGAATTTTTCATTTTAGGCTTTCACTTTAAAAATTAAATAAAATCACTGCTCATTTAAAAATGACGTTTTTCCCAATCTTTTTTTTTATACATGTCCCCCAGGGCAGGACCCGGACCCCTATAACCATTGTATGCCCAATTACTTGCATATAAGCCTTTAAAATGGGCACTTTTGATTTTTGATGTTCGGGTCCCATTGACTTTAATAGGGTTCGTTATTCGGGTCCGAACTTTTGCGGTGTTCGGAAGTTCTGGTGCAAACTGGACAGGGGTCTGTTCGGCCCATCCCTACTAGTGACCACTATAGTGATAACTAAAGATCTATATAAAGGAATCAGAAGTCATGACCCCCTTCCTCCTGCTGTTGATCCCACTAGTGATAACTAAAGATCTATATAGGGGAATCAGGACCTCCACCCTCCTGCTGGTGACCCCTCTAGCAGGGATGGACTGGCCATCGGGACTACCGGGAGATTCCCGGTGGGCCGATGGCTCAGTGGGCCAGTTTCAGAGACAGGGAAGGAGAGATACATAGCGCCAAATGTAGCATTAAAACAACTTTTAATCCACTTAAAAAACGTTACTTACAAAGTAGGGTGAAAGGCATTGAAACACTGTGCAAGAATCCAGGCTTGTCAACAGTTTGAATTAGGAGCGGCCACCGGGAACCGATCGGGCCAGTAGATGCAGAGCGCATCGGTGTGTACTACTACTTCCTGGTGGCGGAGGAATGATGGCCTGAAGGATGCGTCATCTTGCATCATTTCCGGATGATGACATCACGTCCGCCCCATCATGCGTTCCACCGCTACCAGGAAGTAGTAGTACACACCAATGCTCTGCATCTCATAGGCCGGTTCGGTTCCCGGTGGCGGCTCCTAATTCAGATCGATGACAAGCCTGAACGCTTGCACAGTGTCTCAATGCCTTTCACCCTACTAACTTTGTCAGTAACGTTCTTTAAGTGGCATACAAGTTGTTTTAATGCTACAATTGGTGCTGTGTATCTCTCTCTCCTCCCCTGTCACGTTGTGTGTTGGGGGGGTTACAGAGCTGAGTTGGAGGTGCCCATCAAGTCCTGTAGTAGCACTGCATCTGCCATCTGGTGACAAGTGACTTGGCAGTATACAGGCGACGGGGCAAGTGATATGCGGCATCTGGTGGCAGGCGACGTGGCAAGTGACAAGCTGCCTCTGCTGACAAATGACGTGGCAAGTGACATTTTGCATCTGGTGGCAGGTAACATGGCAAGTGACATGTGGCATCTGGTGGCAGGTGATGGTGGCAAGTGACATGCAGTACCTGGTGGCAGGCAATGTGGCAAGTGACATGCAGCATCTGGTGGCAGGCGACGTGGCAAGTGACCAGCTGCCTCTGCTGACAAATGACGTGGCAAGTGACGTTTTGCATCTGGTGGCAGGTAACGTGGCAAGTGACATGCGGCATTTGGTGGCAGGCGACGTGGCAAGTGACACGCTGCATCTGGTGGCAGGCGATGGTGGCAAGTGACATGCGGCACCTGGTGGCAGGCGACGTGGCAAATGACAAGCTGCCTCTGCTAACAAGTGACGTGGCAAGTGACATTCTGCATCTGGTGGCAGGTAACATGGCAAATGACATGCAGCATCTGGTGGCAGGCGACAAGCTGCCTCAGCTGACAAGTGCCGTGGCAAGTGAAACACTGCATCTGGTGGCAGGCGATATGGCAAATGAGGTGGCAGGTGACACACTCAAGGCTCCCACTGATTCTGCATTATGGTGAGTTGAACTATTTCATGTTATATTACAATGTAATAATAGAAATAACGCGCTTCAATCATCCTGACACCATATGAACCATGGTGCCGAGAAGATTGAAGCGCCAACACCAGGTGTTTGGAGTAAAGTGGGCCGGTCTGGATGAAGTCCAGGGCCAAATTTTTGTCCCAGTCCAGCCCTGCCCTCTAGTGATACTAAAGGTTTATATAGGGGGAATCAGGACCTGCTCCCACCTACTGGTGATCCCTCTAGTGATAATAAAGGTCTATACAGGGTAATCGGGACCTCATTCCTCCTGCTGGTTATCCCTCTAGTGATAATAAAGGTCTATATAGGGGGAATCGGGACCTCATTCCTCCTGCTGGTTATCCCTCTAGTGATAATAAAGGTCTATATAGGGGGAATCAGGACCTCCATCCTCCTGCTGGTGACCCCTCTAGTGATAATAAAGGTCTATACAGGGTAATCGGGACCTCCTTCCTCCTGCTGGTGATCCCTCTAGTGATAATAAAGGTCTATACAGGGTAATCGGGACCACCTTCCTCCTGCTGGTGATCCCTCTAGTGATAATAAAGGTCTATACAGGGTAATCGGGACCTCCTTCCTCCTGCTGGTGATCCCCCTAGTGATAATAAAGGTCTATACAGGGTAATCGGGACCTCCTTCCTCCTGCTGGTGATCCCTCTAGTGATAATAAAGGTCTATATAGGGTAATCAGGACCTCCTTCTAGTAATCTTTAGATACATTGTAGCAGTTGTTGGCACTCTGCCCATTTGCAGTGGAGTTTGGAGTCTCTGATAACCCCAGACACAACAGATAAGAGTCTCCTTCCTGCACAGCTCCACGCTAACCAGGAAATGTCCATAATAATATGTCAGCTCACAGACGCCCGGGGGAACCTGCAAATAGATGGGCGCGTTGTGCGGTGACAACAATTCAGTAACTGGAATTACTGGACTGAGCTCACCCAGCCGGTTGTGTCTCCACCCCTTTTGCTCACTAACAAAATTTGTAAAGTTGTCTCAGGCTGAGCAGAGCACAGAGGGAAGTCTGCCAAAGTGCTGAGGACTGTCTTACTTTCTTCGCTGCGGTCATTATTGGCAGGACTGAAACATCTTCAGTTTACAGTTTCAAATCTGAGCGGAGCTGGAATATTTCAGATGTGGGTGGAGGTTGCAGCTCCCCCATGATTGGCACCGTGAGTTTACCATACACCAACCCCGGGGGATCTGGCTGCATGGCTCTGATTGGATGCTGACGTTCTGATTCCTTCCAAGTGGAACTTTGTGCCAAGCGACAGGTCCTCTCCGACCACCGACACCGAGTGCAGCTAAGGGGCACCCAGGTGGAGCACAGAGACAGACTAATTCTGGGTGGAGCTGCGGACAGTGACCAAGGCCTGCTGTTTGAGTGTCAGCTTGCAAACTTCTGTTTTTGGGTGCAGCATCAACATCACCAGCCGTTTCCAGTGCTGCAAGTGGAGTAGCGTGACACCGCAGAGTTACATTTCCGTGGAGCTGGTGGACCCCATTGTGCTTACAGCATCATTTTTTTATTTTGGATGGAGCAGAGTCATTTCCCTTTTTGGGTGGAGCAGAGTGAAGAGTCTTAGTGTCAAGGCTGCTGTTGGTGTAAAAGGGGAGTCGGAGCAGAGGACTGTGTACTCTAGATGGAGGAGGGGCACTAGTGTGGTCTATTGTAGGTAGAGCAGGGGCACAGTGCTGTCTATTTTTAGCTAGAGTAAGGGCACAGTGCTATGTTTAGCTGGAGCAGGGCAGAGTGCTGTCTATTTTTAGTTGAAACAGGGGCACTGTGCTATTTTTAGCTGAAGCAGGGGCACCTGCTGTCTATTTTTAGCTAGAGCAGGGGCACAGTGCTATTCTTAGCTGTAGAGGGGGAACAGTGCTGTCTATTTTTAGATCTAGCAGGGGCACAGTGCTATGTTTAGCTGGAGCAGGGGCACAGTGATGTCTATTTTTAGTTGAAAAAGGGGCACTGTGCTATTTTTAGCTGGAGCAGGGGAACCGTGCTGTCTATTTTTAGCTGGAGAAGGGGCACTGTGCTACTTTTTGATGGAACAGGTTCACAGTGCTGTCTATTTTTAGCTAGAGCAGGGGCACAGTGCTGTCTATTTTTAGATAGAGCAGGGGCATAGTGCTGTCTATTTTTAGCTAGAGCAGGGGCACAGTGCTGTCTATTTTTAGCTAGAGCAGGGGCACAGTGCTGTCTATTTGTAGATAGAGCAGGGGCACAGTGCTGTCTATTTGTAGCAACAGCAGGGGCACAGTGCTGCCTCTTCTGGGTGCAGCAGGGGTACAGTGCTGTCTATTTTTAGCAGGAACACAGTGCTGTCTATTGTAGGCGAAACAGGGGCACAGTGCTGTCTATTTTTAGCAGGAGGAGGGGCCCAGTACTGTCTATTTTTAGCTGGAGCAGGTGCACAGTGCTGTCTATTTTTAGCTGGTGCACAGTGCTGTCTATTTTTAGCTGGAGCAGGTGCACAGTGCTGTCTATTTTTAGCTGGTGCACAGTGCTGTCTATTTTTAGCTGGAGCAGGTGCAAAGTGCTGTCAATTTTTAGCTGGAGCAGGTGCAAAGTGCTGTCCATTTTTAGCTGGAGCTGGTGCTCAGTGCTGTCTATTTTTAGCTGGAGCTGGTGCTCAGTGCTGTCTATTTTTAGCTGGAGCAGGTGCACAGTGCTGTCCATTTTTAGCTGGAGCAGGTGCACAGTGCTGTCCATTTTTAGCTGGAGCAGGGCTCACATTACTATCTATTCTGGGTGGAACAGCTACAACTTTATTTTAAAATCTCCAGGGTTCAGAGCTGTATCAATTTTGGGTGGATAGGGGTCACAGATCATAGTTTTTTGTGGAAACAGTAACACCAAGTGTCTTCCGAAGGAACCCAGGAATATAATTTTTGGGTGGAGCAAGGTCAGTAGTCCCTATTTTCAGTGGAGCAGTGGTAGTGCTGTGTTCTATGTAAAGTGGTGTCACGCTGGTATTGATATTGGGTGGAACAGAGTCATAGCTTTGTTTTAGGTACAGAGGCACAGAACTGTTCATTGAATAAGGAGCAGAGTCCTGAGCATTGTAGGTGGAGCAGAGGCACAGAGCTGGCCATTGTAGGTGGAACAGAGCTTTAGAGGTCAGTTGGGAGGGCGGAGTCAGTCTTGTTTCAGGTGGAGCAGCACCCCGCCCCTGTCAGTTGTAGGTGGAGCGGAGGTCTTGCTCTGAGCGGAGATGGAAGATCTAAGGGGGCGGGACAGCGGCATGAAGAAACGCCCGGGGGCGGAGCTAGAGCCATTGTTGCCCGGAGACCAGGAAAGGGGCTCAGCCCCGCCTTCTCCCTCTGCTGCCGCCCCTCCCACTACGGCCGCCACTCCGCCCCCTTCACCGTCCTTCAAGAACGCCCCGCCCCCCGGTCCCGCCTTCTCCCCGCTGCAGTGCTGCCCCCCCGCGCCCGACCGTCTCATCGCACGCTGCTGTCATGGAGGAGCCAAGATGGCGGCCCTGGCCTACAACCTGGGCAAACGGGAGATCAACCAGCACTTCAGTGTGAGGAACGCCAAGCTACTGGCCCTGATCGCCGCCCTCCTCCTCTCCGCCTGCCATGCCGCGTCCCGGGCCTACAGCCGAGGTGAGCGAGTCCTCCCCATCCCCCATCTGTGTGATCAGAGAGTGTGACAGGTTCTCTTCATCCCCTATAACAATGACAGGTCCTCTTCATCCCGTATAACAATGACAGGTCCTCTTCATCCCGTATAACAATGACAGGTCCTCTTCATCCCGTATAACAATGACAGGTCCTCTTCATCCCCTATAACAATGACAGGTCCTCTTCATCCCCTATAACAATGACAGGTCCTCTTCATCCCCTATAACAATGACAGGTCCTCTTCATCCCCTATAACAATGACAGGTCCTCTTCATCCCCTATAACAATGACAGGTCCTCTTCATCCCCTATAACAATGACAGGTCCTCTTCATCCCCTATAACAATGACAGGTCCTCTTCATCCCCTATAACAATGACAGGTCCTCTTCATCCCCTATAACAATGACAGGTCCTCTTCATCCCCTATAACAATGACAGGTCCTCTTCATCCCGTATAACAATGACAGGTCCTCTTCATCCCGTATAACAATGACAGGTCCTCTTCATCCCGTATAACAATGACAGGTCCTCTTCATCCCCTATAACAATGACAGGTCCTCTTCATCCCCTATAACAATGACAGGTCCTCTTCATCCCCTATAACAATGACAGGTCCTCTTCATCCCCTATAACAATGACAGGTCCTCTTCATCCCCTATAACAATGACAGGTCCTCTTCATCCCCTATAACAATGACAGGTCCTCTTCATCCCCTATAACAATGACAGGTCCTCTTCATCCCCTATAACAATGACAGGTCCTCTTCACCCCCTATAACAATGACAGATCCTCTTCACCCCGTATAACAATGACAGGTCCTCTTCATCCCGTATAACAATGACAGGTCCTCTTCATCCCCTATAACAATGACAGGTCCTCTTCATCCCCTATAACAATGACATGTCCTCTTCATCCCAACAGGTCCTCTTCATCCCAACAGGTCCTCTTCATCCCGACAGGTCCTCTTCATCCCGTATAACATTGACAGGTCCTCTTCATCCCGTATAACAATGACAGGTCCTCTTCATCCCGTATAACAATGACAGATCCTCTTCATCCAGTATAACAATGACAGGTCCTCTTCATCCAGTATAACAATGACCGGTCCTCTTCATCCAGTATAACAATGACAGGTCCTCTTCATCCAGTATAACAATGACAGGTCCTCTTCATCCAGTATAACAATGACAGGTCCTCTTCATCCAGTATAACAATGACAGGTCCTCTTCATCCAGTATAACAATGACAGGTCCTCTTCATCCAGTATAACAATGACAGGTCCTCTTCATCCAGTATAACAATGACAGGTCCTCTTCATCCAGTATAACAATGACAGGTCCTCTTCATCCAGTATAACAATGACAGGTCCTCTTCATCCCCTATAACAATGACAGGTCCTCTTCATCCCCTATAACAATGACAGGTCCTCTTCATCCCCTATAACAATGACAGGTCCTCTTCATCCCGTATAACAATGACAGGTCCTCTTCATCCCGTATAACAATGACAGGTCCTCTTCATCCCGTATAACAATGACAGGTCCTCTTCATCCCGTATAACAATGACAGGTCCTCTTCATCCCGTATAACAATGACAGGTCCTCTTCATCCCCTATAACAATGACAGGTCCTCTTCATCCCGACAGGTCCTCTTCATCCCGACAGGTCCTCTTCATCCCGTATAACAATGACAGGTCCTCTTCATCCCGTATAACATTGACAGGTCCTCTTCATCCCCTATAACAATGACAGGTCCTCTTCATCCCGTATAACAATGACAGGTCCTCCTCATCCCCTATAACAATGACAGGTCCTCCTCATCCCCTATAACAATGACAGGTCCTCCTCATCCCCTATAACAATGACAGGTCCTCTTCATCCCCTATAACAATGACAGGTCCTCTTCATCCCCTATAACAATGACAGGTCCTCTTCATCCCCTATAACAATGACAGGTCCTCTTCATCCCCTATAACAATGACAGGTCCTCTTCATCCCCTATAACAATGACAGGTCCTCTTCATCCCCTATAACAATGACAGGTCCTCTTCATCCCCTATAACAATGACAGGTCCTCTTCATCCCCTATAACAATGACAGGTCCTCTTCATCCCGACAGGTCCTCTTCATCCCGACAGGTCCTCTTCATCCCGACAGGTCCTCTTCATCCCGTATAACATTGACAGGTCTTCTTCATCCCGTATAACATTGACAGGTCCTCTTCATCCCGTATAACATTGACAGGTCCTCTTCATCCCGTATAACATTGACAGGTCCTCTTCATCCCGTATAACAATGACAGGTCCTCTTCATCCAGTATAACAATGACAGGTCCTCTTCATCCAGTATAACAATGACAGGTCCTCTTCATCCAGTATAACAATGACAGGTCCTCTTCATCCAGTATAACAATGACAGGTCCTCTTCATCCAGTATAACAATGACAGGTCCTCTTCATCCAGTATAACAATGACAGGTCCTCTTCATCCAGTATAACAATGACAGGTCCTCTTCATCCCGTATAACAATGACAGGTCCTCTTCATCCAGTATAACAATGACAGGTCCTCTTCATCCAGTATAACAATGACAGGTCCTCTTCATCCAGTATAACAATGACAGGTCCTCTTCATCCAGTATAACAATGACAGGTCCTCTTCATCCAGTATAACAATGACAGGTCCTCTTCATCCAGTATAACAATGACAGGTCCTCTTCATCCAGTATAACAATGACAGGTCCTCTTCACCCCCTATAACATTGACAGGTCCTCTTCACCCCCTATAACATTGACAGGTCCTCTTCACCCCCTATAACATTGACAGGTCCTCTTCACCCCCTATAACATTGACAGGTCCTCTTCACCCCCTATAACAATGACAGGTCCTCTTCATCCCCTGTAACAATGACAGGTCCTCTTCATCCCCTATAACAATGACAGGTCCTCTCTATGCTATGTGATCTCCATGGTAACAGTATCACAGGTCCTCTCCATCCTTTGTGTAATTGGTGCCCAACACTGTAAATTTCCCTGCCAGTGACCAGCAATATTTGGAATGATGGGGGGGGGGGGTTAAGGGTACCAATAGCAGTGCTTGAGGCTGTTGTGGTGGACAGTTTTTTAAAAATACATATATTTTTTATAAATACCATAATTGTATTATAGTCGACTCTTTTAATATCATGAATATAAATACATTTTTTTGCCATTATCCACACCTTTTCAGTCAATAGGCTGCTTTCATACTGAGAAGTTTTTGAAGTGCTTTTGCGTTAAGAAAAGCTAAAGAAAAATGCATTCCTTTAAATTCTATGTAGGTCTTCACACTGGTCCATTGCGTTTTCATTGCGGTGTTAAACGTTCTGCTTGCCGCATTTTTGGTTCATATTTGGTCAGTTAAAAAACGCCGCAGAAACGCACCTCTCATTGAAATGCATTGAAAACACGGCAAAAACACACCTCTGTTGCGTTTTTGATGTGGTTTTTGAGTCACATGACCTACAAAGAACGCACCAAAAAAATGGCAAAATTGCGGTAAAATCGTGCACGTTCGGCAGCCATTATTGGCACTTTTTTTTTTTTTCTATTAGCAAAACGCCTATTACCCTATTTTTGTCCGATAATTGTCAACGGCCGATATGTCGGTGCATCCCTAATTGTTACAATAACTAACACCAATGTTGGGGGTTATGTCATCCACGGACACCAATGTTTAAAGTCCATCATCATTCATTCTGAATGGGTTGCCTAATTTGATGCAATGCACCTCAATGTTTGAAAACGCGCCGCTAATGTGCTGCCTTCTGGAGGTTTTAGGGGCTGCGCTTGAGGCCCTCTATCATTTTCAGGTTGACAATTACTGCCTTAGAGCAATGTGACAGGTCCTCTTTATGCTGTTTGGTAATTTGTATGATAGATCTGCTTTATCCTTTTGTGCACTTTGTATTATCGATGTGACAGATGAATGATCATCCTCATCCTCTGTGTGACTGGTCTGGTTTATCCTTTGTGTTCTCAGTAATAATAATGACAGGTCCTCTTCATCGTGTTTACCTCGCATTAAAGTAGTGTGGTTGGTCTCTTCATTCTTTGTGATCTGTTTTATATGATGGATCTGGTTCATTGTTACCTTTCACTGCTTCCACCACGAACGCAGGGCCTGGAAGCATTACATTTCACTGCCAATGACCAACCAGTGCTGGGGGTTATTATTGCAGTCAGTGACACCAGTGCTGGGGGTTATTATTGCAGTCAGTGACACCAGTGCTGGGGGTTATTATTGCAGTCAGTGACACACCAGTGCTGGGGGTTATTATTGCAGTCAGTGACACCAGTGCTGGGGGTTATTATTGCAGTCAGTGACACACCAGTGCTGGGGGTTATTATTGCAGTCAGTGACACCAGTGCTGGGGGTTATTATTGCAGTCAGTGACACCAGTGCTGGGGGTTATTATTGCAGTCAGTGACACCAGTGCTGGGGGGTTATTATTGCAGTCAGTGACACCAGTGCTGGGGGTTATTATTGCAGTCAGTGACACCAGTGCTGGGGGTTATTATTGCAGTCAGTGACACCAGTGCTGGGGGTTATTATTGCAGTCAGTGACACCAGTGCTGGGGGTTATTATTGCAGTCAGTGACACCAGTGCTGGGGGTTATTATTGCAGTCAGTGACACCAGTGCTGGGGGTTATTATTGCAGTCAGTTACACCAGTGCTGGGGGTTATTATTGCAGTTAGTGACACCAGTGCTGGGGGGTGGTTATTGCAGTTAGTGACACCAGTGCTGGGGAGTTATTATTGCAGTCAGTGACACCAGTGCTGAAGGTTGTTATTGCAGTCAGTGACACCAGTGCTGGCGGTTATTATTGGAATCAATGACACCAGTGCTGGGGTTATTATTGCAGTTGGTGACACCAGTGCTGGGGTTATTGGAATCTGTGATACCAATGCTATATACAATGTAGTATTGACAGGTCCTCTTAGATGTCTGTACAATAATAGATTGACAGTAGTGTCACTCTTGAAGCTGGACGTCACAGCCACATCCTGCTGGGGGTTTTAATTTCCGTCGGTGACACCAGTGCTGTGGGTTGTTTTTTGTATCCATTTACTTTGATGCTGGGGGGTTATTATTGCAGTCAGTGACACCAGTGCTGGGGGTTATTATTGCAGTCAGTGACACCAGTGCTGGGGGTTATTATTGCAGTCAGTGACACCAGTGCTGGGGGTTATTATTGCAGTCAGTGACACCATTGCTGGGGGTTATTATTGCAGTCAGTGACACCATTGCTGGGAGTTATTATTGCAGTCAGTGACACCAGTGCTGGGGGTTATTATTGCAGTCAGTGACACCAGTGCTGGGGGTTATTATTGCAGTCAGTGACACCAGTGCTGGGGGTTATTGCAGTCAGTGACACCATTGCTGGGGGTTATTATTGCAGTCAGTGACACCAGTGCTGGGGGTTATTATTGCAGTCAGTGACACCAGTGCTGTATACAAGGTAGTATTGACAGGTCCTCTTAGAGGTCTGTATAATAAAAGATTGATATTCGCTATACTCTTGAAGCCGGATGTCACAGCCACATCCTGCTCACATCTCCGGCACACGATGACTACGGTGGGTGATGTAGAAACCTATAGCTGTGCAGTGCTGGGTGTCTCTCAGGGTACAGTAGGTCTCCTCCACTCACCCATAATGCCACTCACTCACAATAAACAAATGTGACATGCCTGGAGTATCTGATGTCCATAATTGAAACCTATAATAAGTAAAAGAAAGGAAAATAAACATTCCACCGTTCATTAATGGTCAGTTAAAGCGGAACTCCACCTAAAAGGGATAGTTCCACTTTTAAGTCCTCCTCCCCCTCTCCTCTGCTACATTTGGCATGTCATTTTTTTTTGGGGGGGGGGGGGGGAAGTAGGTAGCTGGTTTTGACAGGTACTCGCTCCCACTTCCACTTGGTTCGCCTCAGCGATCCATGTGGGTGTTCTATCCCCCCCCCCCCCCCCCCCCAGCAGTCTTCTGGGACACATCACCGGTCCCAGAAGTCTGCGGGACCATTTACAAAGCATGGTTCGCACATGTGCAGTTGGCAGTTGGCTGTGAAGCCAAAGGCTGCATAGTCGGCTGCCCATAGTTGGGATGCTGGTGCCGGGAACCTGAGGGCTAGTGAAGAACTAGCTTGGGTGAGGATGGCGCTGGATCCCTGGACTGGTAAATGTCCTTTTTATATTAAAAGTCAGCAGCTACAGGATTTGTAGCTGCTGACCTAAACGTTTTTTTGCCCAGACTGGACAACTGCTTTAACCACTTAAGGACCGAGCCTCTTTCTGAGATTTGTTGTTTACAAGTTAAAAACAGTTTGTTTTTTTTGCTAGAAAATTACTTAGAACCCCCAAACATTATACATTTTTTTTCCTAACACCCTAGAGAATAAAATGGAGGTTGTTGCAATACTTTCTGTCACACCGTATTTGCGCAGCGGTCTTACAAGCGCACTTTTTTTGGAAAAAATACACTTTTTTTTTTTTAAATTAAAAAATAAGAAAACAGTAAAGTTAGCCCAATTTTTTTTTTATATTGTGAAAGATAATGTTACGCCAAGTAAATTTATACGCAACATGTCACGCTTCAAAATTGCGCCCGCTCGTGGAATGGCGACAAACTTTTACCCTTAAAAATTTCCATAGGCGATGTTTAAAAAATTCTACAGGTTGCATGTTTTGAGTTACAGAGGAGGTCTAGGGCTAGAATTATTGCTCTCGCTCTATTGATCGCAGCGTGTGTGGTTTGAACACCATTTTCATATGTGGGCGTGTAATGGAAATTTTAAGTTCTGTATATAATTGTATTCTATTTTATATGTATTGCACTCTGCCCTCACTGTGCACACGGCACTAATAATGTTTTCAGTACATATTTAAGCAGGCTATCCCCCCTTCTGTCTATTATGAATGCTGCTGCTAGACTAATACACCTCACTAATCAATCCTATGACTGCCGCCCCTCTCTGCCAATCCCTTCACTGCCTTCCCCTACCCCACCGTGTAAAATTCAAAATGCTAACCATAACCTACAAGGCCATTCACAACATCGCCCCCATCTACATCACCAACCTCATCTTCAGATATCGCCCAAATCGCCCCCTCCGCTCCTCCCAGGACCTCCTGCTCTCTAGCTCCCTTGTTACCTCCTCCCATGCTCGCCTTCAGGACTTCTCCAGAGCCTATCCCATCCTCTGGAACTCCCTGCCCCAGTATGTCCGATCAGCCCCTACCCTGTCTACCTTTAGGAGATCCCTGAAAACTCATTTATTCAGGGAAGCCTATCCCACACCCACCTAACAACTGTCCCCGAGCCACCCCCAACAAATCATTCCCCGCAGCTATTACCTTTTGTACCACCACCCCCTCCCTTTAGAATGTAAGCTCTACGAGCCGGGCCCTCCTATACCTTTTTGTATTGAACTGTACTGTAATTGTGTTGTCCCCCATATACATTGTAAAGCGCTGTGTAAACTGTTGGCGCTATATAAATCTCGAATAATATTAATAATAATAATAATAATAATAACGTTTACATTCTCTCAAGTCCTGATTAGAATTAGTCTGCCTATGTAACGCCCCTTGTTACCATAAACGTACAATTGTAATATTAATGTGATACCTACGTAATCATCTGTATAAAAACTTTCAATTGCGTCATAATAAAGCAGAACAGTTATTTGGAAAGATGCTGAGCGTATCTTTTGTGTCTGTTCCCTACTGCAGTAGTTCTTATTAAAGTGGAAGTAAACCCAATGTCATCCTTTCTAAACTACTGCCATAGGGGTTATCTATATGGATATACATGTCTCCTGCATGTACCTTTACCTGTCAAATGTCTCCCCTCTGTCTGTTATGAGACCCGAAAAACGGCGGATTCTGTGGGCGGGTCTGTTGTCTGGAGCTCGGTGGGCGGAGTCGTGATGTCAGTAGACTCCCCGCCCACCTCTACACTCCCCTTGTCAATATGCATTTTCTCCTGTGTATTTCTAACACTGAACTTCTGCTATGATCTCTAACATCCAGTGAAAAGACAGGAAAGTAACCACATGACTTCAGCATGTCCAATCATGCTGAGGTGTGGAACAGCCAATCCTTGCAGAGCTGCTGAAGAAAGGAGTGGGGGAGGGAATTAAAAAAGAATGCATGTGTCTTAGGCTAGTGCACGAGATATGTAAATCACCTGTCACTCACAGCAAGGGGGAGGATTTGACAAAGTTTTTCTCTGTTTGTCAAGTTTTATCTCACTAAACAATAAAAGAGGATTGCTCAGAGCTGGATTAACTCTTTGTGGCAAGACTGGGCTCAAATGATAGGCAATCTTATACTCTACATTATGACATCAAAAAAAAAAAAAATTGTGTTTACATTCACTTTAAAAAACAAAAAACAAATTTCGGGTTTACATCCACTTTAATTTGGAACCACTAATCAATATGAGGATAGGAGTTGCCTATCATCAAAATGTCCAGCTCACCTGGTGAGCTTTGCCTAGGAGGGGCTTTACAGGTGACCCTGAGAATCCGAAACGAGGAGCTTGAGACGATCCGGGAATTTCTGATAATCAGCCGGCTGAGGTAAGCCTTTTGCTTACATTTGAGTTATCAGACTTACTTGATCGGTAAGGTAATTTCGGGACAAAGGGTACCTATTTTACTCCCCTTAATCGAACTGTATTGATTGGTGGTTATATGTTATGTTATGTCAGTGAGAGAATGATATTTATGTGTGTAAATGCTGGGACCTTTAGTTCTATCACTTGTGTGTGTCATGTGAGAAGATGTGACCCCCTCCTTTGTGCTCTCATGAAAGAATGTGGCTGGGATGAGAGGTCAATGATAAGCTGGAAGGACACCATGCCAATTCCAGTTCTTTAGACAAAACATTTATAACAAAATGTGCTTGGTAACCAAATCTAATGATAAACAATGTGATCACAATTATTTTTTGAATCTGTTTTCCAAACATGGTAAAATGAAGGTTACATTTAACCGTGTATTACACAAATTGTATATCCTTTGATAGTGGGGAAAAAAAAAGGGTAATTAAGTAAAATTAAGTAATAATGAGTATTTCTAATATGAGTTTAACCATTTTATTAATACTATAGATATATTGAAACTGGTTTAGACATCCTTTGGTTGGAAATGAAGTTCAGGTTAATGGGGAAATTTTGTAAAAATGGGATTAGTTTAGAATAAGATAACAATTTTGTAAATTTTACATTTATTGAGTGGAAAAAAAAAAAAGATTAAGATGAGGTTGTTAATTGGAATACAGCTGCCATAATGTTTAACAAAGCCAAGATGGATGGGATACATAAGAAGTTTTTCTACAAAAATTAGATTAGGTTCCCATTAAAAAAAAAAAAAAATATAAGTCAGCAGCTACAAATACTGCACTTTTAATATTCGGACACTTACCTGTTCCAGGGTCCAGTGATGCGGGGGATCGAAGCCCCGCTCGCCCCCCCCTCCGCTCGGTGGCGCCGGCATTTTAACTGTGGGCGCACCGACTGAGCATGCGTGAGCCGCGCACCGTCACTGGCTGCGCAATCATCTGGGGCCGGTCACGTGTCCCAGATGATTGACAAGAGGGAGGGGAGAGAGTAGAGCTGGGCGATTTTTCTCCCCAAAAAAATCTGCAAATTTTTTTTTTTTTAAACTTGATTCACGAACCTAAAAACTCCTGCCTGCAGCTCCTCAGGACCGGTGCGGTGTCAGTGCCGGTCCTGGTAAAAAAAAAAAACAAATCTAAAAAATCGATTTTCTGAAAATTTGAATTGATTTGACCTCTCAACTCGATTCAAGATTCAAATCGATTTTTTTCCCCAGTCCTAGGAGAGAGGCGATCTCCCTCCCTGCGCCGAGGGAAGTGACGTCAGGAGGAGCCCAGGCCCCGAAGGAGGCAGACTACGAGGGACCCCCTAGAAACAGGCATTTAGAGGTAAGTAAAATTTTCTCCAAATGTTGTTTTTTTTTTAAATTTTTTTTAAGCACATTACTATTTTTTTTTTTTTTTTTGGAGGTGGAACTCCATTTTAAGGTCTGATAATAACTTGATTTGTAGTCCATGATGTGAGAGTAATAATAAAGAACATTTAAATATAACAGACCCATCACATCAAATCCACACACCCTGTTAGGATAGATGCCACCTGCAGCCGGTTGTTTTATAGTTTTTGATGAGGCTGAGTGCTTTCTGGTCCATCATACAGATTGTTGGTCCTTTTTGTTTTTATTTATTTTTATTTTTGAAATCCAAAGCAGAATGTGTGGATTGTGAAATGATGTGCCCCTTTTCCTTGTAAGTGCAGTGGTATAAGCAGAAGAATATTTTGGATTTATGGACATCTCTCTATGACTGCAGGGTATTGTTATCCTTTATTATAATATTGCCAAGTTGTCTTTTTGAAACATGAAACTGGAGTTCTTACAGCGTGATAGAAAACAAGCCATTGCCATATATTTATGCCGGTTGGACCCAGTAATGAAGGGTTCATCCCCATATATAAGAGCTGTAGCTTTATGCAAAGGTGGTATTAGACCAAGTTAGACATTATTTTGGTCAAATATTTAATTTTTAATGGTCCCACGTTCTGCGCAGCAAATATACAGCTAACTAAATGTTTGTCTAATGAAAGGTTTAACCACTTGAGATCCGCGCCATAGCCGAATGACGGCTACAAGCATGGACCTGCTTTGCCAGGACTATGTCCATTGACGTCGTCCCGTGCACGAGCGGCCTGCGCGCCCCCTGCAGGGCGTGCGCAGCGCACTTTGTGATCAGCGAGTCTATGAGACTCGCCTGATCACAGATCAGAGTAAGGGGTCGATCCCGACCCCTTAACATGTGATCAGCTGTCAGCCAATGACAGCTGTTCATGTGATGGCAACAGAGCCGGTAATCGCCTATTTTTTCTCCTCGCGCTGACAGTGTGAGGAGGAAAAAAAAGCCGATCACAGGCGGCCGTGAGAGGGACATCAGTGCCTCAACAACAGTGCTGCACATCAGTGCCACCTACCAGTGCCCATCAGTAGTGCCCATCAGTACCACCTATCAGTGGTACCCATCAGTGACCATCAGTGCCGCCTTAACTGTGCCCATCAATACCGCCGTAACTGTGCCTATCAGTGCCACCTTAACTGTGCCTATCCGTGCCCATCAGTGCAGCCTATAAGTGCCCACCAGTGCCGCCTCATCAGCGCATATCAATGAAGGAGAAAAACTACCTGTTTGCAAAATTTTATAACAAACTATGAAACATGATTTTTTTTTTTTTTTCAAAATTTTCCATCTTTTTTTGTGTAGCAAATAATAAAAATCCCAGCTGTGATTAAACACCACCAAAAGAAAGCTCTAATTGTGGGAAAAAAATGATAAAAATTTCATTTGGGTACAGTGTAGCATGACCGCGCAATTGTCATTCAAATTGCGTCAGCGCCGAAAGCTGAAAATTGGTCTGGGCAGGAAGGGGGGTTTAAGTGCCCAGTAAGAAAGTGGTTAAAATATGAGTTTGTTTATGTACAAATCTAACAATGAAAATTGCGTACATTTGAATCCAGCCACCTTATTGCCTCCTATTGGAGGAGGCTGGAGACAAAGGAAAACCACATGTGTTATATTGATGATGAAGAAATCAGCTGCTGTGAGCCCCGTGCAGGACACACTGCCTGAAGACCCAGATATTAAATTATTTGTAGAGTTATTCCCAGTTTTATACAGAGGATGCAGTTTATCACCCAGAAGGATACTCTGTATTCAGAGTCATTGGATCATTTCCCCCAGCTCAAGATCATTGGATCATTTCCCCCAGCTCAAGATCATTGGATCATTTCCCCCAGCTCAAGATCATTGGATCATTTCCCCCAGCTCAAGATCATTGGATCATTTCCCCCAGCTCAAGATCATTGGATCATTTCCCCCAGCTCAAGATCATTGGATCATTTCCCCCAGCTCAAGATCATTGGATCCTTTCCCCCAGCTCAAGATCATTGGATCCTTTCCCCCAGCTCAAGATCATTGGATCATTTCCCCCAGCTCAAGATCATTGGATCCTTTCCCCCAGCTCAAGATCATTGGATCCTTTCCCCCAGCTCAAGATCATTGGATCCTTTCCCCCAGCTCAAGATCATTGGATCCTTTCCCCCAGCTCAAGATCATTGGATCCTTTCCCCCAGCTCAAGATCATTGGATCCTTTCCCCCAGCTCAAGATCATTGGATCCTTTCCCCCAGCTCAAGAAGCAGAGCTCCGTGGTTTAGCAAAGCCTGTGAGCTATAAAAAGAGTGTATATTTATATTAGGGCTGGGAAAATTAAAGATTAATTCCTCGATTAATCGTTAATTTTTTTGATCGATCAAAATTTTTTTTGATCGGTACTCAGCTCCCCGCTGGCTTCCGGGTCTTCAGGGAGTTCCGTTGGAGATCCGGTGACGTCACGGACATCGATGCCACCTGACTCCTCCCCCCTTCCCCAAGTGCACCTGTCTGCTAACGAAGGGAAGGGGGGAGGAGTCAGGTGACATCGATGTCCGTGGATGTGGTTAACTGGGATCATTCAGTGAGCTAAGTGTAGGCAAATTTGATAACCTCCATTTTTTAACATTGTTGTTCTTTAGAGGCTGATAAGCTGTGTTTTTTTTTTTTTTTTTTTTGCAGTGTGGATTGGCTTCTGCTGTTGCCATTACGGCGGCGCTTGCTACAATTTGAATTTAAAAAGTATTTGTGTGAACTGGATTGTGGAAACTAACTAGTGTCGGGTGATTGTATATAATATATACCACATTTACCACTGACTAATGCAGAGTTGCAATGCAAGGAGATCAGCTAAAAGTAGTTGGATCTGTATGTGCATTATAATTAATCAAGATTAGTCGATTAATCAATTTAAATAAAAAAAAATCGATTTAATCAGTAACAGCCCTAATTTATATAGATAGTCGAGATATCGAGAGCTTTTGGTTCCATCTGAAGGGCCAGAAGTTTGTTTTTACTTCGGCAGGTAAACCAATCAAGCATGCCAAGTTAATTTGATCGGCTGTTTTCAGCCTTCCAGCTTCTTGCTGAGGTAGCCATACTAACATTAAAACTCACACATGGAAGCAGACCAGGCGACCTAAGGATGCTGCATTACAGCCCCGGACACTTGATGGGTCTGTACAACTCACAGATTCGACCCTAGTTCTGGCCCAGTATAGCTGGGATTAATAATTCTACTTTAACCGCTTGAGCCCCGGACCATTATGCTGCCTAAGGACCAGAGGACTTTTTACAATTTGGCACTGCGTCGCTTTAACTGCTAATTGCGCGGTTATGCAATGCTGTACCCAAACAAAATTTGCGTCCTTTTCTTCCCACAAATAGAGCTTTCTTTTGATGGTATTTGATCACCTCTGCGGTTTTTATTTTTTGCGCTATAAACAGAAAAAGACCGAAAATTTTGAAAAAAAATGATATTTTCTACTTTTTGTTATAAAAAAATCCAATAAACTCAATTTTAGTCATACATTTAGGCCAAAATGTATTCGGCCATATGTCTTTGGTAAAAAAAAAGTCAATAAGCGTATATTTATTGGTTTGCGCAAAAGTTATAGCGCCTACAAACTAGGGTACATTTTCTGTAATTTACACAGCTTTTAATTTATGACTGCCCATGTCATTTCTTGAGGTGCTAAAATGGCAGGGCGGTACAAAACCCCCCCAAATGACCCCATTTTGGAAAGTAGACACCCCAAGGAAATTGCTGAGGGGCATGTTGAACCCATTGAATATTTTTTTTTTTTTTTGTCCCAAGTGATTGAATAATGACAAAAAAAAAAAAAAAAAATATTTACAAAAAGTTGTCACTAAATGATATATTGCTCACACAGGCCATGGGCCTATGTGGAATTGCACCCCAAAATACATTCAGCTGCTTCTCCTGAGTATGGGGATACCACATGTGTGGGACTTTTTGGGAGCCTAGCTGTGTACGGGGCCCCGAAAACCAATCACTGCCTTCAGGATTTCTAAGGGCGTACATTTTTGATTTTTTACTCCTCACTACCTATCACAGTTTTGAAGGCCATAAAATGCCCAGATGGCACAACCCCCCCCCCCCCCCCCAAATGACCCCGTTTTGGAAAGTAGACACCCCAAGCTATTTGTTAAGAGGCATGTTGAGTCCATGGAATATTTTATATTTTGACACAAGTTGCGGGAATGTGACATTTTTTTTTTTTTGCACAAAGTTGTCACTAAATGATATATTGCTCACACAGGCCATGGGCATATGTGGAATTGCACCCCAAAATACATTTAGCTGCTTCTCCTGAGTATGGGAATACCACATGTGTGGGACTTTTTGGGAGCCTAGCCGCGTACGGGGCCCCGAAAACCAATCACCGCCTTCAGGATTTCTAAGGGTGTAAATTTTTGATTTCACTCTTCACTGCCTATCACAGTTTCAGAGGCCATGGAATGCCCAGATGGCACAAAACCCCCCTAAATGACCCCATTTTGGAAAGTAGACACCCCAAGCTATTTGCTGAGAGGCATGGTGAGTATTTTGCAGCTCTCATTTGTTTTTGAAAATGAAGAAAGACAAGAAAAAACATTTTTTTTTTTCAATTTTCAAAACTTTGTGACAAAAAGTGAGGTCTGCAAAATACTCACTATACCTCTCAGCAAATACCTTGGGGTGTCTACTTTCCAAAATGGGGTCATTTGGGGGGGTTTGTGCCACCTGGGCATTCCATGGCCTCCGAAACTGTGATAGGCAGTGAAGAGTGAAATCAAAAATTCACGCCCTTAGAAAGCCTGAAGGCGGTGCTTGGTTTTTGGGGTCCCGGCTAGGCTCCCAAAAAGTCTCACACATGTGGTATCCCCGTACTCAGGAGAAGCAGCAGAATGTATTTTGGGGTGCAATTTCACATATTCCCATGGCATGTTTGAGCAATATATCATTTAGTGACAACTTTGTGCAAAAAAAATTTTTAAAAAAATTGTCTCTTCCCGCAACTTGTGTCGCAATATAAAATATTCCATGGACTCGACATGACTCTCAGCAAATAGCTTGGGGTGTCTACTTTCCAAAATGGGGTCATTTGGGGGGGGGGTTTGAACTGTCCTGGCATTTTATGCACAACATTTAGAAGCTTATGTCACACATCACCCACTCTTCTAACCACTTGAAGACAAAGCCCTTTCTGACACTTTTTGTTTACATGAAAAAATTATTTTTTTTTGCAAGAAAATTACTTTGAACCCCCAAACATTATATATTTTTTAAAGCAAATGCCCTACAGATTAAAATGGTGGGTGTTTCATTTTTTTTTTTTTTTTTCACACAGTATTTGCGCAGCGATTTTTCAAACGCATTTTTTTGGGAAAAAACACACTTTTTTAAATTTTAATGCACTAAAACACACTATATTGCCCAAATGTTTGATGAAATAAAAAAGATGATCTTAGGCCGAGTACATGGATACCAAACATGACATGCTTTAAAATTGCGCACAAACGTGCAGTGGCAACAAAATAAATACATTTTTAAAAGCCTTTAAAAGCCTTTTCAGGTTACCACTTTAGATTTACAGAGGAGGTCTACTGCTAAAATTACTGCCCTCGATCTGACCTTCGCGGTGATACCTCACATGCATGGTGCAATTGCTGTTTACGTTTGACGACAGACCGCCGCTTGCGTTCGCCTTAGCGCGAGAGCAAGGGGCGACAGGGGTGCTGGGTGCTTTTTTTTTTTTTTTTTTTTTTTTATCTTTATTATTTTTTTGCTTTTTTATCTTATTTTTAAACTGTTCCTTTCATTTTTATTTTTTTTAATCATTTTTATTGTTATCTCAGGGAAGGTAAATATCCCCTATGATAGCAATAGGTAGTGACAGGTACTCTTTTTTTGAAAAAATTGGGGTCTTTTAGACCCTAGATCTCTCCTCTGCCCTCAAAGCATCTGACCACACCAAGATCGGTGTGATAAAATGCTTTCCCAATTTCCCAATGGCGCTGTTTACATCCGGCGAAATCTAAGTCATGAAATGCTCGTAGCTTCCGGTTTCGTAGGCCATAGAGATGTTTGGAGCCACTCTGGTCTCTGATCAGCTCTATGGTCAGCTGGCTGAATCACCGGCTGCATTCTCAGGTTCCCTGTTGAGACAGGAGAGCCAGAGAAAAACACGGAAGACGGTGGGGGGGGGGGCATTCCCTCCCACTGCTTGTAAAAGCAGTCTAGAGGCTAATTAGCTGCTAGGATTGCTTTTACATGAAAGCCGACCGCTGGCTGAAAAGAATGATACCAAGATGATATCTAAACCTGCAGGCATCATTCTGGTATAACCACTCAAAGTCGTGAATGGCGTACCTGAAGACAAAAAAATGGTTAACAATAAAACACAGTAAACGGTAAAGTATAAAAAATTGCTTACCTGAAAAGCAAACATGATGATAAAACATAATAACAATAAAACATTGCAGAATAGAATACAGTAAAAAAGGGCAGAACAATAGAGAGAGAATAGAGAGAGAGAGAACAATAAAACGACAACTATTTTTTTTAATTTTATATATATTTTTTTTTTTTTACACTTTTTTTGTAACTAACTTTTATAACTGTAACCGGTTCCAGGTTCGGGTCTCTCAAAATGCGATGGCATCTTGGGAGACCCTGTGTTAGTGTGCCTAGTCTGTGCAATGCTGTACCCTACGCTAATACTCAACTAGTGAATGGTAGCGTTCAAAACATTCACCAATGCAAAGACCAGGATTGTCAGGACAGGAGGGACAATAATAGCGGGTGTCACGCCTATATCCGCTCTTGCTGCAGACACAACCTCTTTTTTGAGGGGGTTCGTTGAGTAGGGGTACTCGGGAGGACATAAAGAAAATGCCTCTCATGAAGCCGACTGCATTTGGTTGGGGATGTGAATGGGGGAAGTACGGGCGCTGCAGAAGCGGTGGGTTCCCAATTAGGATTGGCGAATGCAGCAGGAAGGGCATTATGGGCACGACGGGCCTGTGTTTGTCTTCTTCTTGGTGGCAGCGGGACACTACTTGTGCTTGCCACCTCACCAGCTTGAACTGCACTTATGGGACTCGCCACGTCACCAAGTGTTACTGCAGTGCTGGTTTGACTACGACCGGGGTGTACTAGGCTGCTGGTGCTTGCCAGTTCACCAAAACGCTACCAAAAAAACTGTTAGCGATCGCAGGGATCAGGCCTGACTCTGCGAACGCTGCAGTTATGCGTTTAGTGTTTTGTAAGTGACAGTGATCGATCGATACTGCACTTGGGTGGGCTGGGCCGGGCGGAGGGGCAAAACGCAGGTGCTAGCAGGTAACTGGGCTGATCCCGCTAACACTGCGTTTTTTTTGGGGAACCCTAAACTGCTGGGGACGCTAGTATAGATCTGATCGGATCAGATATTGATCCGTTCAGATACTATACCACTAAGGGAGGCGTATGCTGCGTGTGTGGGTGTTAGCGGTACTGGCGCTAATCTGACGCTGCCTGGGGCGACGCATATCATCGCCGGGCGATCAGGGGGCTTAACCTTTATTCGGTAATAAACGGCGGGTGCCCTGACACTATAAAAAATAAACGAACTAACCAGCGTCACCCGTAACAGTTATATGGTGATCAGTGGTGAAAGGGTTAACTAGGGGGCAATCAAGGGGTTAAAACATTTATTAGGTAGTATATGGGGGTCCCTGACGCTATAAAACGCTGACGGCGAACCTAAATATTTATCTCCCTAACTAGCGTCACCAGCGACATTAATACAGCGATCAGAAAAATGATCGCTTAACAACACTGGCGACAGGGGGTGATCAAGGGGTTAAAACTTTATTAGGGGGGGTTAGGGGGGTATCCTAGACCTAAAGGAGGCTAATACTAACTGCCCTACCACACTAACTGTCACAAACTGACACCAATGCAGTAATCAGAAAAAAAAAACAAAAAAAAAACTGCTTGGTGTCAGTGTGACGGGTGGGAGGGGGGGGGGGATCGGGGGGTAAAGGGCGGTGTTTTGTGTGCCTGGCATGTTCTACTGTATGTGTGTGTGTTGTGCACTCACATTGAAGTCTTCTCTCCTCGACGCCGGAACGGAAAATATCGAGCCGAGGAGAGATGACATCATTTCCTTTGCTGCTGTTTAGCATACAGCAGCAGAGGAATGATTCTATTGGCCGGCGGCGATCGCGAGGGGGGGGGCCACGAACGGATGGTCTCCCCCTCATCTCCGATTGCCGCTGTACAATAGCCGACCGCCTCGGGCACCGGGGGGTCCTATCGGACCCCCCGCCCGCGGGAAGCAGATCACGTATATGTACGTGATTCTGCCTGCCCGTGCCATCTTGCCGACGTACATCGGCGTGAGGCGGTCGTTAAGTGGTTAAGGACCCCAGAACGAGAAGAACAAGTGGTCCACAGGGGGCAACTTCTTATGAAACAGGACTTTGGAAAAGGTGATCATTTATGTCTGCCAGTCGCTCTTCTCCCTCCAGCTTGACACATGGACCGTGTCATCAGTCACAAGCAGTTATGGCCGCCTTAGTAAATGATCATGGGATAGAGCCAGGGTTCTCCACAGTTGTTTTTATAACATACCACTTCTTGTTTTACCTGTTACCAAAAGATGAACATCCCTTCCAGAGATTACAAAAAGATATATCCAGATGTCTAAGTCAGGATCTTATGAGTATGCATTTTGTTCAGTATGTTTTCTGGATGTCCGGTGGCAAATGCTACTGCAAAGGCCACAGTAAGGCCTCTGTCACACTGGGGCGGTAGGGGGCGTCGGCGGTAAAACAGCGCTATTTTTAGCGCTGTTTTACCGCGGTATTCGGCCGCTAGCGGTGCGGTTTTAACCCCCCCCTGGCGGCCGTAAAAGGGTTAAAACCACTCGTATAGCGCGGCTATAGCCGCGGTATAGCCGCGCTGTCCCATTAATTTCAATGGGCAGGAGCGGTGAATACACCGCTCCTTCACCGCTCCAAAGATGCGGCTTGCAGGAGATTTTTTCTTCTCCTGCCAGCGCACCGCTTCAGTGTGAAAGCCCTCGGGCTTTCACACTGAACAAACAGCGGAGGCTGTTTAGGGTCGGTTTGCAGGCGCTATTTTTAGCGCAATAACGCCTGCAAACCACCCCAGTGTGAAAGGGGCCTAAAAAGTGTTATCAGAAGTAGTTTGTAAATATAGACTACAGAAAGTACAGAGAGTAACAGAGGAAATCCTTTTTATAGGCGAGTCCCTACTAGAAGTTTTGAGGTTTTATTTTTACACCCCCTACTGTCTACAATGTAGCAGACAAAGTAGAGTAAGAAACTAGAAAACTTTTGCCTGAATGTTTTCTTATATTTTATCAAGCCCCTAAGGAAGATGTTGGACTCTCTCCCTATGGGATTTGGTTTGGGAGTGTTACTCACTTGCTTATATTTTGTCTCAGCAGCTGAAGTCCTCCATTCGGATCTCACAAAGAATGATGCTGATCTTTTAAGGTTTTTGACAAACTAATTTTTGTGTTTTCTCCCCAATTTCAGATCCTAAAAGTTTGGAAGGATCTAAAACTAAAGCCAGGTGACTTGTGGATTGTTGAGACATATGTGTGTGTATATGTATATGTGTATATGTGTATATATGTATGTATGTGTGTGTGTGTGTGTGTGTGTGTGTGTATATATATATATATATATATATATATATATATATATATATATATATATATATATATATATAAAATCCCTATCTCAACAATCCACAAGTCACCTGGCTTTAGCCACTTTGGTATATATATATATATATATTATACACACAATGGGGACGGAAAGTATTCAGACCCCCTTAAATTTTTCACTCTTTGTTATATTGCTGCCATTTGCTAAAATCATTTTAAGTTCATTTTTTTTTCCTCATTATTGTACACACAGCACCCCATATTGACAGAAAAACACAGAATTGTTGACATTTTTGCAGATTTATTAAAAAAGAAAAACTGAAATATCACATGGTCCTAAGTATTCAGACCCTTTGCTCAGTATTTAGTAGAAGCGCCCTTTTGATCTATTACAGCCATGAGTCTTTTTGGGAAAGATGCAACAAGTTTTTTACACCTGGATTTGGGGATCCTCTGCCATTCCTCCTTGCAGATCCTCTCCAGTTCTGTCAGGTTGGATGGTAAACGTTGGTGGACAGCCATTTTTAGGTCTCTCCAGAGATGCTCAATTGGGTTTAAGTCAGGGCTCTGGCTGGGCCATTCAAGAACAGTCACGGAGTTGTTGTGAAGCCACTCCTTTGTTATTTTAGCTGTGTGCTTAGGGTCATTGTCTTGTTGGAAGGTAAACCTTTGGCCCAGTCTGAGGTCCTGAGCACTCTGGAGAAGGTTTTCGTCCAGGATATCCCTGTACTTGGCCGCATTCATCTTTCCCTCGATTGCAACCAGTCGTCCTGCCCCTGCAGCTGAAAAACACCCCCACAGCATGATGCTGTCACCACCATGCTTCACTGTTGGGACTGTATTGGACAGGTGAAGAGCAGTGCCTGGTTTTCTCCACACATACCGCTTAGAAATGAGGCCAAAAAGTTCTATCTTGGTCTCATCAGACCAGAGAACCTTATTTCTCACCATCTTGGAGTCCATCAGGTGTTTTTTTAGCAAACTCCATGCAGGCTTTCATGTGTCTTGCACTGAGGAGAGGCTTCCGTCGGGCCACTCTGCCATAAAGCCCCGACTGGTGGAGGGCTGCAGTGATGATTGACTTTCTACAACTTTCTCCCATCTCCCATCTCCCGACTGCATCTCTGGAGCTCAGCCACAGTGATCTTTGGGTTCTTCTTTACCTCTCTCTCCAAGGCTCTTCTCCCACGATAGCTCAGTTTGGCCGGGCGGCCAGCTCTAGGAAGGGTTCTGGTCGTCCCAAACGTCTTCCATTTAAGGATTATGGAGGCCACTGTGCTCTTAGGAACCTTAAGTGCAGCAGAAATTTTTTTGTAACCTTGGCCAGATCTGTGCCTTGCCACAATTCTGTCTCTGAGCTCTTCAGGCAGTTCCTTTGACCTCATGATTCTCATTTGCTCTGACATGCACTGTGAGCTGTAAGGTCTTATATAGACAGGTGTGTGGCTTTCCTAATCAAGTCCAATCAGTATAATCAAACACAGCTGGACTCAAATGAAGGTGTAGAACCATCTCAAGAATGAGATATTATATATATATATATATATATATATATATATATATATATATATATATATAAATATGGAAATGTTTGGCGACTCAATACAGCATCTATTTTATGTACAGTTTTGCAAAACTTGAAGGAAAAGTCACCTGGACACTGCAAAAATGACTAAATTAACTGCTTGCCGACCGCCGGCTGTCAATTGACAGCCAGGTGGTGCAGCTCTCGTTGCGGGAGGGCGTCATATGACGCCCTCGTTTTCCCGGGCCACCAGGGGGCACGTGCGCGCCGGCAATCGTGCGCGCCTGCCATGTCACTGTCAGCCGGGCACCCGCGATTGACCGCTAACACAGCAGGACCGTGGATCTGTGTGTGTAAACACACAGTTCCACAACCTGTCAGGTGAGAGGAGACCGATGGTGTATTCCCAGTACAGAGGAACACCGATCAGTCTCCTCCCCTTGTGAATCCCCTCCCCCTACAGTTAGAAACACTCCCTAGGAACATAATTAACCCCTCGATCACCCCCTAGTGTTAACCCCTTCCCTGCCAGTCACATTTATACAGTAATCAATGCATTTTTATAGCACCGATCACTGTATAATTGTGAATGGTCCCAAAAATGTGTCAAAAGTGTCCGATATGTCCGCCGCAATATCGCAGTCACGATAAAAATTGCAGATCGCCGCCATTCCTAGTAAAAAAAATAAATAAAAATGCCATAAATCTATCCCCTATTTTGTAGACGCTATAACTTTTGCGCAAACCAAAAATATGTAGAAGAATACGTATCGGCCTAAACTGAGGAAAAAATGTGTTTTGAAGAAAAAAATTAATATTTATTATAGCAAAAAGTAAAAATTGTTGTGTTTTTTTTTTTGTTTTTTTTTTCAAACTTGTCACTTTTCCTTTGTTTATAGCGCAAAAAATAAAAACCGCAGAGGCGATCAATTACCACCAAAAGAAAGCTCTATTTGTGGGAAAAAAATGATAACAATTTCATTTGGGTACAGTGTTGTATGACCGCGCAATTGTCATTCAAAGTGTGACAGCGCTGAAAGCTGAAAAATGGCCTGGGCAGGAAGGGGGTGAAAATGCCCGGTATTCAGGTGGTTTAAGAATTCTCTGTGTTTGATGTGTTTCCCTCTTGTGATCACAGTCTAGGGTACTTTTTGATTCAATTACCGTATTTATCGGCGTATAACACGCACCCCAATTTAGGAGGGAATTTTAAGGAAAAAAAAACTTTTAGGAGGGAAGTTGAAGGGAAAAAAACTTACATTTAAATGCCCATCATTGCAGCCTTCTCAGTGCAGCCTTCCCCAGTGCAGCCTTCCCCAGTGCAGCCTTCCCCAGTGCAGCCTTCCCGGTGCAGCCATGTCGGTGCAGCCTTCCCCGGTGCAGCCTTCCCCGGTGCAGCCTTCCCCCAGTGCAGCCTTGCCCCAGTGCAGCCTTCGATCCCCTGTCCCTGCCATCCTGGGCTTCAAAATCGCCGACCGCGATTTGAAAATGGCGCCGCCGGCGCCGAAATACACAGAGCCGGTCCTCGGCTCTTTCCGGCGGCTCTCGTTCACTTTCGGATCCACTCGTAGTCCCGAGCGGAGCTATCCGAACCTAGCCGAGTAGGTTCGGATAGCTCCGCTCGGGACTACGAGTGGAGCCGAAAGTAAACGAGAGCCGCCGGAAAGAGCCGAGGACCGGCTCTGTGTATTTCGGCGCCGGCGGCGCCATTTTCAAATCGCGGTCGGCGATTTTGAAATTGTGACAGCTCGGGATCGGCGTATAACACGCACCTGCGGCTTTCCCCTGATTTTAAGGGGAAAAAAGTGCGTGTTATACGCCGATAAATACGGTACTTTAATTGTAAGATATATATCCTATCTATCTATCTATCTATCTATCTATAAAATGTGATTTGAAAAGTAGTTCAGCCATGTTGAAGTCATGTTTGTCTTTGTACGTCTTCCATTTTATGTAGAATTGTCTGTGTTTACATGTGATAAGTCAGCATGCCAACAATTCAGCTAGAAGGCCATTCCAGTCACAGGAGTGTACAGCCAGTACTCTGTAAATATGTCTTATCAATCATTTGTTTTTCACAATGAAAAGTCATTTTGTAATGAAAAAGCTGCTCAGCTATTATATTCTCCACAATTGAGTTTTTGCCTCTTTGGACAGGACTACCTTCACCTAAGCGTGTGGAGGTTCCAGGTTAAAGGTGATAGCAGGTATGGTTAGTGATCATAATAATGATCAAAAGAGAGGAGACTGTAATGGAAATTTGTAAGTTCTGTATACAATTGTAGTCTATTTTGTATGTATTGCACACTGCCCTCACTGTGCACACGGCACTAATAATGTTTTCAGTACATGTTTACATTCTCTCAAGTCCTGATTAGAATTAGCCTGCCTATGTTACGCCCCTTGTTACCATGAACGTACAGTTGTAATATTAATGTGATACCTACGTAATCATGTGTATAAAAACTTTCAATTGCGTCATAATAAAGCAGAACAGTTATTTGGAAAGATGCTGAGCGTATCTTTTGTGTCTGTTCCCTACTGCAGTAGTTATTATTAATTTGGAACCACTAATCAATATGAGGATAGGAGTTGCCTATCATCAAAATGTCCAACTCGGGGTGCTACTTACGTATGTGTTCGTTTCTGCACGCGAGCTCGTCGGGACGGGGCGCGTTTAAAAAAAAAAAAAAAAAACATTTTTTTTTTTTTATTATTCTTATTTATTTTACCTTTTATTTTTACACTGTTTTTTTAAAAAAACCGTGTCACTTTTATTCCTATTACAAGGAATGTAAAAAGACCTCTTTAAATATGAGATCTGGGGTCAAAAAGACCTCAGATCTCAGATTTACACTAAAATGCAATATAAATAAATAAATAAATAAAAGAAAAAAAAAAGAGAGAAAAAATGGCCCTTTAAGAGCTATGGGCAGAAGTGACATTTTGACATCGCTTCCGCCCTGCAATGATATAGAGATGGGTGGGCCATCTTCCCCTCATTCGTCGGCAGGCCACAGGAAGGATTCGATTGCCTCCTCCGCTGCTTCCGACGGCTCCGGTATCCGCCGCAGAGACCACTTTTATCTTAAACTGGACCACTCACTGAAGAAGAGGATACCGGGGTTATGGCAGCTAGCTGCTGCCTGCTGCCATAACAACGATATTCCTCTCCAAACAGCTGATGTATAATGACGGGTGGTCTGGAAGTGGTTAAAAGAGCCACCCCATGCTGGGTGTCAGTGATAAAAGCTACAATTGTGATCAGTGAAGAAGGGTCCCCTTTCATGGGTGGTTGGCGAAGAAGGGTCACCCTTAGTCGGTGGTTGGCGAAGAGGGGTCACAAAAGAGGGCCACAAAAAAGACCAAAAATTTAGAAAAAAAAACTTTTTCCGAATTTCTGTTTATAATAATTAGCAAATAAGTAATTTTTCTTCACTGATAGGCGCTGATGAGGTGGCCCTGATATGCTGCACTGATTGGCACTTTTGATCAGTGTAAATGTCCCCTGTCACAGGATAGCCAGTTATCGGCTTTCCTTTCCTCATGCTGATAACCGGCATTTGTTTACATGTGACCAGCTGTGATCGGACACAGCTCATCACATGGTAAAGGGCAACTGTGATTGGTCCTTTACCTCAATCTGTGATCAGCTGTGTCTGAAGAACGCACTGATCACAGAGTGCGCGGGGGGGGGGGTGTTCTAGGTCCCAGATCTGGACCACCGCCCTGTAGCCGCCTCTTGGCTAAAGCGTGGTCGGCAAGTGGGAGGCGGATGCAGACGGCTGACAAAATCCCAGGCGCCAAGACGCACTTTCTAATTGGCATGGTGACCTGGGATTTGCCGAGCCCTGCAAGAAATATACATGAGATGGACCACTGTGTGCTTTGGGCATTGGAGCATAATGGAGAACAGGTGGCGATATCCACCCTCTTATAAATGAGCCCTGGAAGTGTTAGGCTACATGTACCCGGGGGTTTGGCTAGAGTTACCACCTCATCCCTTTAAACCTGAACACATATGAATTACATGACAACCCTAGTTTTGACCCATCAGCGTTTTAAAAATTTTGGGATTTGACACTACCAGACCAAACCATCCATGAGCATGAGGCCTTAAAAGTAGAAATACATTTCAATTTTTAGGTTTTACCGCTTGCCATGATGTGCAACTATACACAGCAGATCATGGTGCACACTTTTCTCCTCCTGTCCTCCAGCCATGATGCTTCCTGGCATTGGTCACCGCTTTGTCCACCAAAATCTCTGCCGTCCTTTCTTCTGGGCCCCACGGTGATCCTTTTTGGCCGTTGTATGGCCACTAATGAGTTCGATTGTAAATCGGCCCCTAGCTCTGTTCTGGGCATGCTGGGATGTGCAGTCTGCACAGAAAGCAAGAAGTCCCATAGTCGGGAAAATGTTTTATTGCCAAGTAGACTTTCTATGTCTCATCTAAAGAAAAACTCATCCTGCAGGGGATATTTTTTGTTTGTTTGCAGATCTTTAGTTCCACTTTAACCACTTTGCGCCCGCGCTATAGCCGAAAGACGGCTGCAGCGCGGACGCTACCTGCCGAGCGGCCGTCCCTGGACGTCCTGGTGTTTACTTCCGCGTTGCGCGCGCCCGTGGGCGCGTATCGGGGAAGTTCTGTGCTGGCCGTGTCCCTCGGACACAGCCAGTCACAGATCGCTGAAAACGGCCAATGACAGCGGCCGTTTTCAGCGCGATCGGCTGTGCCAATGAGAGACGATCTCATATGTTTACATATGAGATCATCTCTCATCGCCGGTGTTCTGCGGCTCTCCCTCCTCACACAGACAGCGTGTGAGGAGGGAGAACGAACCGCTGCGGCGGCAAGTAAAAAAAAAAAAAAACGAAAATAAAGTTTTAAACGGCCATCTGTCCCTGCCATCTGTCCCCACTATCATGCCCATTCCATCTGTCCCTGTCACTGTCATCTGTCATCAGTGCCACATAGTGCCATCTGTCATCAGTGCCATCTGTCATCAGTGCCACATAGTGCCATCTGTCATCAGTGCCACGTATCAGTGCCATCTGTCATCAGTGCCATCTGTCATCAGTGCCATCTGTGCCACGTATTAGTGCCATCTATCGGTGCCACGTATTAGTGCCATCTATCATCAGTGCCACGTGTCATCAGTGCCACGTATTAGTGCCACCTGTCATCAGTGCCACCTGTCAGTGCCACCTGTCATCAGTGCCACATATTAGTGCCATCTGTCATCAGTGTCACGTGTCATCAGTGCCACGTATTAGTGCCATCTGTCATCAGTGCCACGTATTAGTGCCATCTGTCATCAGTGCCACGTATTAGTGCCATCTGTCATCAGTGCCACGTATCGGTGCCATCTGTCATCAGTGCCACGTTAGTGTCACGTGTCATTGTCCTGGTTCTCCAGGGCCTTCAAAAGTGTAATAGGTAGTCAACAAGTTAGATGTGTAATTTATGCTCCTAGAACACCTGATGGTGCTCCCTGCATGTTGGGCCTCTCTATGTGGCCAGGCAGTGAAAAAGTCCCACACATGTGGTATCGTAATACTCAGGAGGAGTAGCAGAATGTATTTTGGGGCTTTATTTGTGGTATACACATGCCATGTGAGAGAAATAACCTATTACAATGACAATTTTGTAGGAAAAAAAATAAAAAAAATAAAAATCTTCATTTTGTAAAGAATTGTGGGAAAAAATGACCACATCAAAAACCTCACCATGCATCTTACTAAATACCTTGGAATGTCTACTTTCAAAAAAGGGGTCATTTGGGGGGTATTTGTACTTTCCTGACTTGTTCGGGTCGCAATAAATGAGATAGGCCGTCAGTACTTCAGGTGTGATCATTTTTTTATGATTTGCACCATAACTTGTAAACTCTCTAACTTTCACAGAGACCAAATAATATCCACTTATTTGGGTTATTTTTACTAAAGATATGTAGCAGTATAAATTGTGGCCAAAATTTATGAAGAAAAATTACTAATTTGCAAAAGAAAAATGCGTTTTTTTTTCAAAATTTTCGGTCTTTTTTCATTTATAGCGCAAAAAATAAAAAACCCAGAGGTGATCAAATACCACCAAAAGAAAGCTCTATTTGTATGAAAAAAAGGACAAAAAATTCATTTGGGTGCAGTGTTGCATGACTGAGTAATTGTCATTCAAAGTGTGACAGAGCTGAAAGCTGAAAATTGGTCTGGGCAGGAAGGGGGTTTAAGTGCCCAGTAAGCAAGTGGTTAAGTGACTTTTGTAGTATTTATCTAACAGCTCTGTGTCTTTGCCAATATCAGATGTCGCTCTCTATGGTAAACGCATGACTTAAGATGAAGGCTGTGATTGTTGCCTTTTAAAATATCCTTGTGTGCGCCACTCCACCCAAATGTGATGCATCACATAAATGTGACCTAATTACAGTGACTCAGGAGGTGACACCCTGCGGAGTGAGAGGAAGAGGGACACATTGCCGTTATCGGTTGGAGGGATCATTCTACGTTTTTTTTTCCTGCTGGACTGCTCAGTGCCGGAGCTCTGATTGTTGTTCTATGAAATATCCTTGTGTCTGCCACCCCACCCCAATGTGATACATAATGAAAGTATTAAATGTGACCTAATTACCAAGACGACAGTGTTCTATTACTCAGGAGGTGACACCATGCGGAGTGAGAGGAAGGGGATGCATCGCCGTTATCGGTTTTAGAGATTGTTACGGTTTTCTCTTGGCTAGATCAGTGCTGGAGCTCTGATCGTTGTCCTATGAAATATTCCCGTGTGTGTCGCTCCACCCGAATATGATGCCTCACGAATGTAGTAGATGTGACCTAATTACCGTGGTTGGTGTTCTAGTACTGAGGGAGGTGACACCCTGCAGAGTGAGAGGACAAGGAACCCATTGCCATTATTGGTTGAAGGGATCATTCTACGGGTTTCTTCTGGCCATATCAGTGCTGGTGGTTTAGGGCTCATGCACACCGGTGAAAAAATATGCTGCATTAAGAATCTTACTGAAAGCATAGAAACCTATAAAAGTGACCGCAGAAAAAGATAGTAGTCCATTGAGTCTGCCCATTTTTTTTTTTTTGTTTGTTTGTTTTGTTTTTTTCCTTGTCGGACTATAGATTTATGTTTGTTCTTAGCATGTTAGAAGCCATTTACTGTTGACTGTCTCACTACCTCTGCTGTTAGTTTATTCCAATCATTAACTACCCTTTCTCTAAAGTCAATACTTTCTAATATTAGATTTGAACTTTTCCTCCCGTTAGTTTGAGGTCATGTCAACAGAGGACACGCGGGCACTCTTTACATCTAGAGAAAAAAAAATATATATATATATATATATATATATATATATATATATATATATATATATGTATGTATATATAATTATTTTATTTTTTATTTTTTTAAGGTTATTATCCGATTAATCGATTATGAAAATAATCGTTAGTTGCAACCCTAATCTGAAATTCGTACCCCCAAATGTTTTTCTTCTGGCTAACACTGTACCCCCAATGTTGTACTCTCTCAGGGAATTCTTTTTCACTAGATGCATTATTTTACATTTAGAAACATTGAATTGCAGTCTCCACTGCTGTGACCAATCTTCGAGCAAGGCCAAATCATGTTCCATGTTACAGACACCTCCAGGGATAGCAACCCTATTGCGCACCTTTTGTGTCTTCAGCAAAAAGACATACCTTAACCCAACAAACCTTTAGTTATATTGCTTACATAGAGATTAAATAGAACAGGACCCAGTACAGAGCCTTGTGGTACCCCACTAGTGACTGCTCTCTGTTCTGAGTGAACCCCATTTACAACCACACTCTGGTATCTATCCTTTAGCCAACTGCATCTCCACTGAACCACCCGAGGGTTAAGTCCTAGCTTGTGCAACTTTTTATTACATCATTATGTGGAACTGTTACTGTATCAAATGCCTTGCTAAAATCAAGATATGCTATGTCCACATCACCACCCTGGTCCAAAACATTGGTGATATAGTCAAAAAATTCAATCAGATTAGTCTGACATGATCGGTGTACAGTTTTTTTCGGATCCGAGCGCAGCAATATTGTATGCTATGGGGCATTTTGCACAGCTTTTTATCTGTAGAAAAAAAGAACAACTCGCACTCATGGTCTAATTTTTTTTTTTTTGGGCAGTACAGGTTTGTGCCGCCCTTTACATGTGTAACCTGTACATGGATTGCGCCGCTGCAGCAGTAGGCATCAGCAGTGGTGGCACAGGCAAAAATGTTCTCAGCCTTCTGTCGTTCAGGATGACTGACTGTACCCAGCCCACATCTCAACTCCTACATACATAAGGACATTGAGGTGCACCATGGACCACTTTTTACAATTTTTGCACCTAGAGCTGTTTTGCTGTTTTTCGATGTCGGAATCTGAATACACATTCTCACGCCGAGTATCAAACTTCAAGCCAATTTGCCATGTTGTGTTTGTGAAGTATGTAAGGTGATGACTGGTTCTCTTTCATATGTGACTTCATTAACCTTAATACACTTTAGAGGGCTAAACAATAGGGAGTGACCACTGATTATGGTTTGGGTGGAACTTTGTAGTGATTATCAATTAGGCAGGTATGTAGTCCTTCTGGTGTGTTGTGTTTTACCGGCATTGCTGGATATTATGTGTACTGTGCTGGGATATCTGACAGCTGCAGAGCCTGGGAGTCAGCATTCCATTACCTTATTACCACCCATACTAAGCCAGGATGTCCTTTTCGCTTGGACGTGCCTTTAAAGTGTATCTGAAACCAAGAGAAAAAAAAATCTCATATTACAGTTTATCACTCCTTAGATGTGGCCGCACACCTTTTTTCACCTAATCTGCCAGTAAAAACACTTTCTAATGCTTACTCACTGTTCTATATGTATGGAGTAACAGCATCGTCACTTTAGGGCAGGACTATAGGACACCTCCCCCTCTCCTCACCCCCATACCATAGGGGGGCTGGTTCTGTAGTCCTCAAAGAGGACTGGGCAAGCTGATAAAATTGCTTTCAAAGCAGGAATGTGCTAAACACAATACATGGGCTGCTACTATGGACCTCTCCTTCTGGGAATGACAGTTGCCTGGCTCTCAGACTTATCCCCCTGGCTTCAGTATTTCCTGTATCACCGGACCGGAGTTCTGACATCACTGGCTGCTTGCTTGTTCTGGATTAGCATCTAATGCTGCGTACACACGGTCGGAATTTCAGCCCGCAAAAGACCGATGAGATTTTTTTGTCAGAAAATGCCACCGTGTGTATGCTCCATCGGTCTTTTGCTTGCGGAATTCCAGCCAGCAAAAGATTGAGCGCATGCTCTCAATTTTTCGGTCGGGAAAAGTTTCTATCCGAAAATGCGATTGTCTGTGGCAATTCCAACGCGCAAAATCCCTAAAGCATGCTCGGAAACAATTCAACGCATGCTCGGAAGCATTGAACGTCATTTTCTCGGCTCGTCGTAGTGTTGTACGTCATCGCGTTCTTGACGGGTGTAATTTCACCGAACTTTTGCGTGACCGTGTGTATGCAAGGCAAACTTGAGCGTCATCCCGTCGGAAAAGCCATCATATCTTTTTCCGGCGAGAAAACCGATCGTGTGTACGTGGCATTATTTTTCACCAGCAGTGGCAGCCCCCCAAAAATTCTCAGGGCAGGTTCTCCTTAAGTATCTCTAGTGGGGTTATTTTTATTTAGAGGACCAGATGGGGGGGATATTCTGTAACATCATGATCACCTGACCTGGCCTCAAATATTGTTCACCTGTATTTCCTTCTGATTGGATCCCTTCTATACTCCTCGTCTCCTCCCCTTCTATACTCCTCGTCTCCTCCCCTTCTATACTCCTCGTCTCCTCCCCTTCTATACTCCTCGTCTCCTCCCCTTCTATACTCCTCGTCTCCTCCCCTTCTATACTCCTCGTCTCCTCCCCTTCTATACTCCTCGTCTCCTCCCCTTCTATACTCCTCGTCTCCTCCCCTTCTATACTCCTCGTCTCCTCCCCTTCTATACTCCTCGTCTCCTCCCCTTCTATACTCCTCGTCTCCTCCCCTTCTATACTCCTCGTCTCCTCCCCTTCTATACTCCTCGTCTCCTCCCCTTCTATACTCCTCGTCTCCTCCCCTTCTATACTCCTCGTCTCCTCCCCTTCTATACTCCTCGTCTCCTCCCCTTCTATACTCCTCGTCTCCTCCCCTTCTATACTTCTCGTCTCCTCCCCCTTCTATACTCCTCGCTTCTTCCCCTTCTATACTCCTAGTCCCCTCCCCCTCTATTCTCCTAGTCCCCTCCCCCCGCTATACTTTTAGTCCCCTCCCCCCGCTATACTTTTAGTCCCCTCCCCCCGCTATACTTTTAGTCCCCTCCCCCCGCTATACTTTTAGTCCCCTCCCCCCGCTATACTTTTAGTCCCCTCCCCCCGCTATACTTTTAGTTCCCTCACCCCGCTATACTTTTAGTCCCCTCCCCGCTATACTTTTAGTCCCCTCCCCCCTCTATACTTTTAGTCCCCTCCCCCCTCTATACTCCTCAGTTCTCCTCCCCCCTCTATACTCCTCAGTTCTCCTCCCCTTTCTATACTTCCAGTCCCCTCCCCCTCTATACTCTTAGTCCCCCCCCCCCCCTATACTCCTCAGTTCTCCTCCCCTTTCTATACTTCCAGTCCCCTCCTCCCTTCTATACTCACAGTTCCGCCCCTTCATCTATGGTTAGTAGATTATAGGTACACTTGTCATCCTGTAGTGATCAGTTCCAGGGTTGAAACAACTAATCGATTATGAAAATAGTAATCGATTAATTTTATAATCAATTAATCGGCCAGTAACATAATAGGGTTAAAAAAAACTAAATTTAGCCCTTTAGAGTATAAAAAGAGCAAATAATCGCTACTGTAAATATTACTTTCACTGTTGCACAGTAAAAAAATTAACCCTTTACAGTAGCGATTATTTGCTCTTTTTGTACTATAAAGGGCTATTCCCCCCCCCGATTATGTTACTAAACATCTTAGGCCTGGTTCACATCTATGTGTTTTTTGGTGCTTTTTGCAGAAACGCTCTACAGTTCATTTACATGGTTTCCCATTGGACACGTTCACATCAAGGCTTTTTTCAGCTGCTGCATATTTGGAAAGGGTCAGGGACTTTTTTCAACGCAAAACGGTGCTTTTTTGGTTCAATAAACTTAATGGAGAAGCAGCAGAAAAGCATGTAATGCCTTTTTGCAGCAATTTTTTTTTTTTTAATCTGCCTAACAACAAATTGGCCAAAAAAAGCATAAACGCAGCAAAATCACATGCACAATAAATCGAAACGCACAGCAAAAAGCACCGCAGAAACAGATCAAAAGCAAACTGCATAGGTGTGTACCGAGCCTTATGCTGGCCACACCGATCAATTTTCAGAGGAGAATATTCAGACAAAAAATCTTTTTACATTCGCTGAATGAAAGAATGTTGTTTTGAAGTTTTCACTTGCTTTTAACATTCTGTTTTAAAACGAATGTAATTTCTGAAAGAAAACCACATACACTGTCTGAAAATTCCTTTCACCAAGAAGTTTTCTATTATTTCCAAATTTTCCCGTCACTGTGGTTGAAAACGATCGTCGATTTTAACCCCACTAATGATTGGAAAATCAAACAAACGATCTTAAAATTACATTTTTTTTTTTTTTTTGAAGGAAGACATTATTTTTGTATAACCAGCATATAATATATCACAGTTCTGTTTGAAAATCTGCAAGTCTAATGCCCCGTACACACGGTCAGATTTTCCGCCGGAAAATGTGTGATAGGACCTTGTTGTCGGAAATTCCGACCGTGTGTGGGCTCCATCAGACTTTTTCCATAGGAATTTCCAACACACAAAGTTTGAGAGCAGGATATAAAATTTTCCGACAACAAAATCCGTTGTGTACACAAATCCGACGCACAAAGTGCCACGCATGCTCAGAATAAATAAAGAGATGATAGCTATTGGCTACTACCCCGTTTATCGTCCCGACCTACGTGTTTTACGTCACCGCGTTCAGAATGATCGGATTTTCCGACAACTTTGTGCGACCGTGTGTATGCAAGACAAGTTTGAGCCAACATCTGTTGGAAAAAGTCCTAGGATTTTGTTGTCGGAATGTCCGATCAATGTCCGACCGTGTGTACAGGGCATTACTTTTTTTTTCTTTTAACTAAAAAAATTTGATCTCTGAGTCTGATATTTACCAGATTCAACCTCTAATAGTACATATAGTATATCTCCTCTAATACTATATACAGTATATCTCTTCTAATAGTATATACAGTATATCTCTTCTAATAGTATATACAGTATACATCTCTCCTAATAGTATATACAGTATATCTCTTCTAATAGTATATACAGTATACATCTCTTCTAATAGTACATACAGTATATCTCTTCTAATAGTATATACAGTATATATCCTATAATAGTATATACAGTATATCTCTCCTCTAATAGTATATACAGTATATCTTCTAATAGTACACACAGTATATCTCCTCTAATAGTATATACAGTATATCTCCTCTCCTAGATATTTAAGCATAAATTTGCCTTTTTTTTTTTTTTTTTACACATTACATTACTTTACATATTAACTAAATTATAAACCACACTTTTTTTAAGGTTATTAACCGATTAATCGATTCATCGAAACAATAATCAGCCAACTAATCGATTTATGAAAATAATCGTTAGTTGCAGCTCTAATCATCTCCCTCTCCTGCTGTGTCTTGGTATTGCTGTTTGTAGTATTGTGCTAAAGACATCATTCAGATATTGCCGTTTTCAGCCGGCGATTCCCTACACCATAAGAGTGATCATAGCGGCGGGTCAGCCGCTTGATTGTTCTTACGGGCAGCGAGAGGGGACGTCGTCCCCCCCTTCCGCCGCCCTCCGGTGCTTCTTCCGACTCACCTCTGCGATCGGTGAATCAGAGAGCGGATCCGCCGGCCCCGGTTGTTGACCATGGAGATTTCCGGCGGACCAGATGGTTGCCGGAGTCTCTATGATCGTCGGAGGCCGGGTGCGATGTTATGACGTCACGCCTGGCCTCTGCATTCAAAAAAACGGCGCCGCTTCGGCTGGGAAGCGGTGATCGTTTTATTTTTATTTTTTATTTCAGGCTTCCCAGCCTAGTGGTGAGATGTGGGGTCTTATTGACCCCATATCTCACTATTAAGAGGACCTGTCATGCCATATTCCTATTACAAGGGATGTTTACATTCCTTGTAATAGGAATAAAAGTGATCAATTTTTATTTATTTTTTTAAGTAAAATTAACAATTTAAAAAAAAATTTTTTTTTTTAAAGTGCTCCTGTCCCCGTATGCTCGCACGCAGAAGCGAACGCATACGTAAGTCCCGCCCACATATGAAAACTGTGTTGAAACCACAGATGTGAGGTGTCGCCGCGAACGTTAGAGTGAGAGCAATAAATCTAGCTCTAGACCTCCTCTGTAACTCAAAACATGTAAGCAGTAAAAATTTTTAAAGCATCGCCTATGGGGATTTTTAAGTACCGAAGTTTGGCCCCATTCCACGAGCGTGTGCAGTTTTGAAGCGTGACATGTTAGGTTTCTATTTACTCGGCGCAACTTCATCTTTCACATTATGCAAAAAAATTGGGCTAACTTTTCTGTTTTTGTTTTTTTTTTTAAAGCATGAAACTTTTTTTTCCAAAACAAAGTGTTTGAAAAATTGCTGCGCAAATACCGTGCGAGATAAAAAGTTGCAATGACCGCCATTGTATTCTCTAGGGTCTCTGCTAAAAAAACATATACATATATATATATAATGTTTGGGGGTTCTGTGTAATTTTCTAGCAAACAAATGATGATTTTTACTTGTAGGAGCAAAGTGTCAGAATTGGCCGGGTTGATAAGTGGTTAAAAAGGTTTTGTGTATTTCCATCCTCTGTATTGGGGCTTTTTTAGACATGCTCATGGGGCACATTAAAAACATGTGGTTGAGTCGTATTTTTAGCTCCCCCAGCTGCCCTCACTCAAAGCAGAACTAAACTCTCTCAATCAGCATTGACTTTTTTTTTCCATATGCTGCTAGCATTAGTAGATAGAAGGGTATGTTATATTGAATTTTTGTACTATTTTTTTTTTTTTTTTACATTTCTTTAGTTACTTCCTGGTTTCTGCCCTAGGCCAAAATGATGTCATACACCCCCAAGCAGCAGATGGGGTTGTTCACATACCATGGTCACACTGCTTTGCGCCCATGGGGAAAAAAAACCTGTTGCTCCCGTCACATTGTGGACATTGGAAAGTGCTGTCTGATACATTGTACATGATGTGTTTATTAAGGAGCCTTTGTAAACAGCCAACCTTCGCCATGTGTCCTTTTTATTATATTTATGATTTCTTGATGGAGAAGTTGCCATTGCTAATAGTAGATTGTGTGTTGTCTTCTTTCCTCTGCAGACGATGATATGTGTGGGTACCTTATATCCAGTGGTCGCTTCCTTGGGGAGAACGTATGGCAGCCGTACAGCTGTATGATGCACAATTACAAGGCCAGGTATGACCAATCAGAGCCCGACATGTTAGCAGGAGGAATGAGAGGACAGGCTTGACTAATGTCCGTGGACCGGGGCATCAGTTGCAGCATTGATGTGGCATTCCGTGTCCTCCCGTGCGATCGGGAAGCTGGATTACCAATCTGGCGGCGGATAACCGAGGTCTATGTGTGAACATTAGAGTGAGCGCAATAATTCTAGCACTAGACCTCCTCTAAGTTCTAAACAGGTAATCTGTACATTTTTTTTTTTTTAAAGCGTAGCCTATGGAGATTCTTAAGTAGTGAAGTTTGGCGTCATCCCATGAGTGTGCGCAAATTTAAAACGTAACAAGTTAGGTATCTAGTTCCTCTTCGTAACATAATTTTACCCAAAAATTGGGCTAAATATTGTGTTTTGTTGCTTTAAAATTCATTAACGTGTATTTTTTCCAAAGGGTTTGCGTTTGAAAAATTACTGTGCAAATACCGTGACACATAACAAATTGCAACGATCGCCATTTTATTCTCTAGGGTCTCTGCTAAAAAAAAATAAAAAAAAAAATATATATATATATATATATATATATATATATATATATATATATATTTATATTACATATACACACAGTGGGGACGGAAAGTATTCAGACTCCCTTACATTTTTCACTCTTTGTTATATTGCAGCCATTTGCTAAAATCATTTAAGTTCATTTTTTTTTCCTCATTAATGTACACACAGCACCCCATATTGACAGAAAAACACAGAATTGTTGACATTTTTGCAGATTTATTAAAAAAGAAAAACTGAATTATCACATGGTCCTAAGTATTCAGACCCTTTGCTGTGACACTCATATATTTAACTCAGGTGCTGTCCATTTCTTCTGATCATCCTTGAGATGGTTCTACACCTTCATTTGAGTCCAGCTGTGTTTGATTATACTGATTGGACTTGATTAGGAAAGCCACACACCTGTCTATATAAGACCCTATAGCTCACAGTGCATGTCAGAGCAAATAAGAATCATGAGGTCAAAGGAACTGCCTGGAAGACGTTTTGGACGACCAGAACCCTTGCTAGAGCTGGCCGTCAGGCCAAACTGAGCTATCGGGGGAAAAGAGCCTCGGTGAGAGAGGTAAAGAAGAACCCAAAGATCACTGTGGCTGAGCTCCAGAGATGCAGTCGGGAGATGGGAGAAAGTTGTAGAAAGTCAACCATCACTGCAGCCCTCCACCAGTCAGGGCTTTATGGCAGAGTGGCCCGACGGAAACCTCTCCTCAGTGCAAGACACATGAAAGCCCGCATGGTGTTTGCTAAAAAAACACCCGAAGGACTCCAAGATGGTGAGAAATAAGATTCTCTGGTCTGATGAGACCAAGATAGAACTTGTTGGCCTTAATTCTAAGCGGTATGTGTGGAGAAAACCAGGCACTGCTCATCACCTGTCCAATACAGTCCCAACAGTGAAGCATGGTGGTGGCAGCATCATGCTGTGGGGGTGTTTTTCAGCTGCAGGGACAGGACGACTGGAGGGAAAGATGAATGCGGCCAAGTTCAGGGATATCCTGGATGAAAACCTTCTCCAGAGTGCTCAGGACCTCAGACTGGTCCGAAGGTTTACCTTCCAACAAGACAATGACCCTAAGCACACAGCTAAAATAACGAAGGAGTGGCTTCACAGCAACTCCGTGAATGTTCTTGAATGGCCCAGCCAGAGCCCTGACTTAAACCCAATTGCGCATCTCTGGAGAGACCTAAAAATGTCTGTCCACCAACATTTACCATCCAACCTGACAGAACTGGAGAGGCTCTGCAATGAGGAATGGCAGAGGATCCCCAAATCCAGGTGTGAAAAACTTGTTGCATCTTTCCCAAAAAGACTCATGGCTGTATTAGATCAAAAGGGTGCTTCTACTAAATACTGAGCAAAGGGTCTGAATACTTAGGACCATGTGATATTTCAGTTTTTCTTCTTTAATAAATCTGCAAAAATGTCAACAATTCTGTGTTTTTCTGTCAATATGAGGTGCTGTGTGTACATTAATGAGGAAAAAAATGAACTTAAATGATTTTAGCAAATGGCTGCAATATAACAAAGAGTGAAAATGTAGATAGATTAGATTATATACTTCCAGCCCAGGACAATCCTGGCATTCCTCTCCCACAAACATATACACGTGTATATATATATATCTATATATGTGTATATGTTTGTAGGAGAGGAATGCCAGGATTGTCCTGGGCTGGAAGTGGTTAATCCTTCTGCTGCTAGCTTTAGTAAATAGATAGGGCAGCCCACGTCCAGTCTGGGCCTTTTCTGGCACTTTCTGTTTACATGTAACAATCAGTATTTTTTGCTAGAAAATTACTTGGAACCCCCAACCCATTTTATATATATATATTTTTTTTTTTTTTTAAAGCTGAGGCCTTAGAGAATAAATTAGTGGCTTTTGCAATTTTTTTTTTATGTCACACAGTATTTGCACATTTTTTGGGGAAAAAATACTTTTTGGAATTATAATGCAAAGCACAATACGTAACCCAATTTTGTTTTTTGCAAAATATAAAAGATGATGTTACGCCAAGTAAATAGATACCAAGCATGTCACACTTCAAAAAATTGCGCATTCTCTTGCAACGGCGACAAACAACATACGTTTTACTATCCATAGGCGACGCTTTAAAAGCCTTTACAAGTTACCACTTTAGATATACAGTACAGAGGAGATCCAGTGCTAGAATTGCTGCCCATGGTCTGATGTTTGCGGTGATGCCTCGCATGTGTGGGATGATCGCTGTTTGCATGCGTGCAGGACCGCTGCATGCATGCAATTTTTTTTTTTTGTTTTTCATTATTCATTTATTTTATATCTTATATTTTTACACTGTTGCGTTAATTTTTTTTTTTTTTTGATCACTTTTATTGCTGTCACAAGGAATGTAAACATCCCTTGTGACAGCAATAGGCAGTGACAGGTACTCTCTATGGAGTGATCTTGGGTCTATAAGACCCCAAATCCCTCCTCTGCCCTTAAAAGCATTCATAAACACAAAGATCTGGGTTTTTGAATGCTTTTGATTTTTAAAAAATGGTGATGTCAGATCATCGCTTCCGGGTTACAATAGCGGAGAGCGAATCAAAGCTGATCCTGGCTTTGTTCAGCTTCTTGAACAGCCGGCGGTCGCTTATGTCTCCTGGTAGGATGGAATAGCCCGAGCAAGCCACAGAATGTGACACCCTGACATCATCATTTGTTGCTATATTTTTCAGCGTTTTCATCCACTTTTTTTTTTTTTTACCTTTTTTTTTTTTTTTTTTGTAAGGAGTTAAGGGTTAGGGTTTAAAGGGGTTGTAAAGTAAAAGTTTTTTCACCTTAATGCATTCTATGTATTAAGGTGAAAAAACATCCAACAATACCCCCCCCGTTTTACTTACCTGACCCCTCGAAACCCCCGCGCTCGCCCCTGACATCCTCTTCGCTGCTCAGCCTGGCCGTTGCTTTGTTACAGTGGATGGATTGAAAGCAGCGCAGCCATTGGCTCGTGCTACTGTCAATCACATCCAATGATGCGGAGCGCCGGGGGGGTGGGGCCGAGTGATACAGTGAGCGGCTATGACCACCGGCTGCATCACGGGAGCGCGCCCACAAGCACTCAACACCATGCGAGGGAGCTCGCATGAAAGTGTTGAGTCCTAGCGGGGGGGGGGAGCCGAGACAGCCGCCGAGGGACCCCAGAAGACCAGGTTCGGGGCCACTCTGTGCAAAACGAGCTTCACAGTGGAGGTAAGTGTAACATGTTTGTTATTTAAAAAAAAAAAAAGTATCTTTAGTGATCCTTTAAAGGTTTGGGGTTTATTTATTGGGTTAGGGGTTATTGGAGTTAGGGTTTATAAAAGGGGTTGTAAAACCTCATGTTTTTTCACCTTTAATGCATCCTATGCATTAAGGATAAAAAAACTTCTGGCAGTGACCGCCCCCCCCCCCCATTTTACTTACCTGAACCCCGTAATTCCATCGGTGGAGACGCGCTCTCCCTCTCTGCACGGGGTCCCGGCACTTGATTGGATAGATTCATAGCAGCGCAAACATTGGCTCCTGCTGCTGTCAATCAAATCCAATGACGTGGGCGCCGGGGGCGGGGCCAAGTGCAGCATTTTTGTCTATGAACGCAAATGCTGTACTCGGGAGCGTGCCCGCACGGTAACCCCGCGGGCGAACGCTTCTCCTAGGGGGTTATCTAATGGGAGGAGGAGCCACTGAGGGACCCCAGAAGAGGGTGTTCGGGACCACTCTTTTCTTTCTTTCTTTCTTTCTTTCCTTCCTTCCTTCCTTCCTTCCTTCCTTCCTTCATTTGAGCAGAAAAACGCTCAAATCAAGCATTTCTATGGAACAAAAAAAGCTCCAGAAATTTTTGGAGCTACGGACATTTGACTTTAGGCACTTTAAAGTAAATTCTTCTCTGTTTTTTTTGTAGTGATGGAAAAAGCTGCCTGGCCGATCGGCGTATAGCATTCGTAGGAGATTCCAGGATCCGTCAGCTCTTCTACGCTTTTATCAAGATTCTCAGTCCACATACAAAAGAAGAAGGGATCAAGGTAGGTCGAGCTGCCAATAACATTTATTGTATGACCTCTCTCCTCGCCATGCAGCAGCGGTGCTGTTTGTCATAATGTCGGAAGGGCCACTGGGAGCAATTTGGGTGAGGTTCTCATGTCTGTCTTTGACTTGTTAATGTTCTCAGCTTCCATAAAGTTGAATGGAAAACTCCTCTTCTATTAAAATCTGCTATATAGAAATACTACACATGTTATGATCTAATGCTATTCCTCCATCTACAGTTTTCTATAACTGCTACAAGAAATTGCCAAACGTTTCTTTTTTACCACAGTATACAGTGGGGGAAAATAATGATTTGATCCCCTGCAGATTTTGTAACTTTGCCCACTTAAAAGAAATGAAGGGTCTGTAATTTTTATCACAGGTGTATTTTAAATGATAGAGACAGAATATTAACCAAAAATCCAGATAAAACACGATACAAATGTTATAAATTGAGTTGCAGTTTGGTGAGTAAAATAAGTATTTGATCCCCAAGCAAAACATGACTTAGTACTTGGTGGAGAAACCCTTGTTGGCGAGCACAGAGGTCAGACGTTTCTTGTAGTTGGTGACCAGGTTTGCACACATCTCAGGAGGGATTTTGGTCCACTCTTCTTTACAGATCTTCTCTAAATCCTTAAGGTTTCTTGGCTGTCGGTTGGCAACTCGAAGTTTTAGCTCCCTCCATACATTTTCTATAGGATTAAGGTCTGGAGACTGGCTAGGCCACTCCATGACCTTAATGTGCTTCTTCTTGAGCCACTTGTTTTTTGCCTTGGTGGTATGTTTCGGTCATTGTCATGCTGGAAGACCCATCCACGACCCATCTTCAGTGTTCTGGCTGAAGAAGGTTCTCATCCAAGATTTTACAATACTTGACCCATTGGCCCCTCAACCTTTATCAGAGAAACATCCCCAACGCATCATGTTTCCGCCTCCATGCTTGACTGTAGGGATGGTGTTCTTAGGGTCATAGTCAGCATTTTTCTTCCTCTAAACAGGGTGAGTCAAGTTAATGCCAAAAAGCTCAATTTTGGTCTCATCTGACCACAGCACTTTCTCCCAATCCTTCTCTGAATCATTCAGATGTTCATTGGCAAACTTCAGACGGGCCTGTACATGTGCTTTCTTGAGGAGGGGGAACTTGCAGGAGCTGCAGGATTTTAATCCATGGTGACGTATTATGTTACCAATAGTTTGGTGACTGTGGTCCCAACTGCCTTGTGATCATTCACAAGATCCTCCCGTGTAGTTCTGGGCTGATCCCTCATTATTCTCATGATCATCCTTACCCCATGAGGCAAAATCTTGCATGGAGCTCCAGACCGAGGGCAATTGGTGGTTATTTTGTATTTCTACCATTTGCGAATAATCGTTCCAGCAGTTGTCTCCTTCTCACCAAGCTTCTTGCTGATGGTTTTGTAGCCCATTCCAGCCTTGTGCAGGTCTACAATTTTGGCCCTGACGCCCTTTGACAGCTCTTTGGTCATGCCCATAATGGTGAGGTGTGAATGGAAGTAAGAGATTCTGTGGACAGGTGTCTTTTATACACATACAAGGTCGTCAGGAGGACCTTTTTAAATTGACAGGACTAATCCGAGTACCACATGAGCACCTACTGTAGCCAGTCTGTGGGAGCCAGAATTATTGTTGGTTGGTAGGGGATCAAATACTTATTTTACAGGGACTCAGACAAACAAACAGCTATTTCTTCAGAATAACAAAAGGTAGGAATCTGCAACAAAGTTTGTTAAAATCCTTGTTCATAGATCACCCAGAGGGGAATGTTTTTTTTTTTTCTTTAGAAAAGTAGAGTTACTCTTTAACCTGTTTTAGTGAAATTGGAGTGGAACCAACATCATAATATGAAGATTTGATGTTGGTGCCTAAGCACAACCTTTTGTGTGTAATTCCCTCTATACATATCGGTGCTCTTCCTGGTTTGTGAGTGTGCCTACTTTATAATGTGATTAGAAAAGTAGAAGTTCATCTATTCTCATTTATTTTTATTTTTTGGCAGCATGAGAACATTCCTTTCAGAGAGAAGAGTAAAAATATACAAGTGGTGAGTGTTTTTATATTTCATAGATTAGAAAATGATCTATCTACTATATGTCTTTCTTTCTCTTTCTTTCTTTCTCTTTCTTTCTTTCTCTTTCTTTCTCTTTCTTTCTTTCTTTCTCTTTCTTTCTTTCTTTCTTTCTTTCTTTCTTTCTCTTTCTTTCTTTCTTTCTTTTTCTTTCTTTCTTTCTCTTTCTTTCTTTTTCTTTCTTTTTCTTTCTTTCTTTCTCTTTCTTTCTTTTTCTTTCTTTTTCTTTCTTTTTCTTTCTTTCTTTCTCTTTCTTTCTTTTTCTTTCTTTTTCTTTCTTTTTCTTTCTTTCTTTCTCTTTCTTTCTTTTTCTTTCTCTTTCTTTCTTTCTTTCTCTTTCTTTCTTTCTTTTTCTTTCTTTCTTTTTCTTTCTTTTTCTTTCTTTCTTTCTCTTTCTTTCTTTTTCTTTCTTTTTCTTTCTTTCTTTCTCTTTCTTTCTTTTTCTTTCTTTTTCTTTCTTTTTTCTTTCTTTCTTTCTTTCTTTTTCTTTCTTTCTTTTTCTTTCTTTCTCCTTTCTTTCTTTCTTTTTCTTTTTCTTTTTCTTTTTCTTTTTCTTTTTCTTTTTCTTTCTTTCTTTCTTTCTTCTCGCTCTCCCCTCTTTTCTTAATCACGCCCCATTTTTTTAACTCCCCCCTCCTTTTTTTTTCTCTCCCTCTCCCTTCTTTTGTTTTTGTTCCATGTATGATCATCCTAACTGTACCAGCCTACTGATGGGTGACTATAGAGATCTTCTTCTAATTTGCATCTTCCCACCTCCAGCCCACTTATTAGACAGTAAAGGAGCAGCTGTACACTCATGGGGTCATCCCTATGCCCTCACCTACTAAAAGCAAGCTTCCATTGTTGAACTGACCATTTGGCAATGCATTATTACCTGCCTGGCTCACATTGCTGACCCTCCCCCTTCCATACTGAAGTGGATAATGACGGCAGCTGGTCTAACTTTTTGTCTAACTTTTTGTTGCAGCTACAGTATTTGTATCTGCTTGTAACGGAACGTCCCTACACTTCTCTTGAGTGCTTCCGTCATATACCACTTTCTCCCAGTCTGAATATAGATATCAGATATTCCAACCGCCCACAAGCACAAAACAAGACGATACTTGTTTAGCTGCTGAACATGGACTCCTTTATTTGAGATGACACACAAATATATACAGCAGGCTTACAATAAAACTGTAACCAGAAACCTAATTAACATGAGCTAATCCTTTAGACAGCCTAGGTGACTAAGACATGACCTTTAGGACAGACTTGCTGTCTTTTAGCTCAGAAGACACAATCAACATTATCATAAATCAACACAGGACTCCTTCATACAATAGCAAGGTTAATTAGCACAAACAACAATAGGTGAAATACTCTTATGCCCCTACACGCGGTCGGATTTTCCTAAGGAAAATGTTCGATGGGACCTTTGTTGTCGGAAATTCTGACCGTGTATAGGCTCGATCACACGTTTTCCATAGGAATTTCCTTCACACAAAATTTGAGATCTGGATCTCAAATTTTCCGACAACAAAATCCGTTGTCTGAAATTTCCGATCGCATGCTCGGAATCAAGCAGAAGAGCCGCACTGGCTATTGAACTTCATTTTTCTCAGCTCATCTTATGTGTTGTACGTCGCCGCGTTCTTGACGCTCGGAATTCCCGACCAACTTTGTGTGACCGTGTGTTTTGCAAGACAAGTTTGGGCCAACATCCGTCGGAAAAAATCCATGGATTTTGTTGTCTGAATGTCCGATCAATGTCCGATCGTGTGTATGGGGCATATGAAGTAGACAACAGGAGACCCAGGGCTTTCCGGATCTCATTAATCGCCATTCCTTTCACATATATCTGCTATATGAGTCCCAAGCATGCAGAGACCATCGTGGCCTCCTTAATAATGTCCTTTTGCATTACATAACAGAATATCTTCCTAAATGCTTGTAGCTTCCTCAAATGCCAGGGCCCATAGTTGGTAGGTAAGAGGCCAGCATTCAGTCCCCTCCAAAAACCTCTGTCTCAGGTGAGTCTGTCACACCACTGACTTTAAATTTTTTTTGGGGGGAGCCTGGAGCTCCTCTAAGTTTTTCCAGACTCTGAGCTGTCAAATCCTGCCGCTTATCAGTTACGTTCAAGGCATGTTGTGAATGATATCTGTTACAGTTGCTTGTTCTCTCAGCTGAACTGTCAGGCCATCAAATGGCTGGTATCAGAACGCATCACATGTGAAGCATCATGGCAGCTGCAGATCAAACAGAAGTTAAGACGGCAGTTTCCTTGGCTGTAAAGGATAGAAGGGTTTAGTTCTGCTTTAAGAACGTTTATTCCTAGATGGTTGTTATAAAGATTCTAATATTCTCCTTTTCATTGCAGGATTTCCTGTGGTATCCGGAGGTGAACACGTCAATGAAGCAGTATTTCCTGTCTCTGAGCGAGGTGTGTATGCAACCATTCCAGAAAGTCTGTCCCTAAAACTATGGCCAGCCACTCTCTATAAATGGCACGAAAGCAAGGATGTGTAATATATTTCAGCTTTCCAGTCCTTACATGTGGTGACTGCATTAGTTTTTCTTTTTTCTGTCCAGCTTTATGTTCACCTGGTGATCCTGCCAGTAACACACTTCCTGTCCTAGGTTGACAACATTCACTCATCATACTGTGTCAAGATAGAAACCAAATAGGACAATGGGGACTACACCCCTATGCTCTTCTTCTTAACATAGAGGAGAGTGGTTTTGTAGTCCTCAGAGATCACTGAGAACAGTGTAACTGATAACAGTCAGCACAGGCTGAGAGCAAACAAAGTTAACAAAATTGTCAAACACATAGAAAAAAATATGTTCTATTTAAAGCTGAACTCCGGGATAAGCAAATTTGTCCTGTGTGTTCTTACATTGAATCTTGGTGTGCTTTGTGTATTTCTTCCAGATCTGTGCAGTAATCTAGTGTGAGACTTTCCCTCTGTGTAGGAGCTTCCTGCAATAAAGACCTCTCACTGCTGCTCTCTCTGCTTTTACAGGGTGACTGGTCTTGTCTCCGCCCCCTCCTGTAGTTTTATGCAGGCAGCCTGTAGAGGGTGGAGCTACTGGGCCCCTCCCACAGCTTTTCTCTACAAAGGTTATGTACAGCACAGTGATGATGTCACTGCTACTTTTTGCAAAGTAAGATTTGAGTTTATAAAGACATTTGGTGCACGCAAAGTGGATTTATATCCTTTGTGACTTTTAATCACTTCCGGACTTCCCACCCGATATATACTGCAGCAGGGCGGCCCGGCTGTGCAAAATCACGTACCTGTACGTGATTTTGTGCATGCGATCTGGGGGGGGTGTGCGCCGCCGGAGCGCCTCTCCTGCTGTGATTGGACACAGTGGGAGCCAATCAGCGGGTCTGGCGGCGCGATGGCCGCTGGGAACCTGCTGACCGTTCAGGGGAAAGGCAGAACGGCTGCAGAGCTGAAGCTGAAACACCGGTCTCTCTTTTCCTCCAGGGCATCCACTCCCCCCACACAGTTGGAAAGCATTCCCTAGGCACACACTTAACCCCTTGATCGCCCCTGGTGTTAACCCCTTCCCTGCCAGTGTCATTTATACAGTGGCAGAGCATATTTTTTTTTTAGCACTGATTACTATATTGGTGTCACTGGTCCCCAAAAAGTGTCACTAAGGCCCCATACACACTATTGGATTTTCTGCAGATTTATGTCTTCAGATTTACCAAAACCATGTAGTGCAAGGGCATGCCTGTTTGCATACAAATTGAAACTCTTAAGGCTTGACCTCCTATTGTATGGTTTTGGTAAATCTGAAGACAAAAATCTGCAGAAAATCTAATCGTGTGTATGGGGCTTTAGTGTCAGATTTGTCCGCCGCAATGTTGCAGTTCCGCTTAAAATTGCTGATCGCCGCCATTACTAATAAAAACACAAAAAAACAAAAAAAGTCCGTAAATCTATCCCATAGTTTTTAGACGCTATAACTTTTGTACAAACCAATCAATATACACTTATTGGTATTTTTTTAACCAAAATTATGTAGCAGAATATATATTGGCCTAAATTGATGAAGAAATTAGATTTAAAAAAAAAAATAACTATTAGGTATGTTTTGTAGCAGAAAGTAAAAAAAATTGTTTTTTGTTTTTCAAAATTGTTGGTCTTTTTTTGTTTATAGCACAAAAAAACGCAGAGGTGATCAAATACCACCAAAAAAAAGCTTTATTTGTGGGGAAAAAAAGGACATCAATTTTATTTGGGTACAGCGTTGCACGACTGCGCAATTGTCAGTCAAAGCAACGCAGTGCCGTATCGCAAAAAATAGCCTGGTCAGGAAGGTGGTAAAACCTTCCGGAACTGAAGTGGTTAAGGAGTATATTTAAATAAGAGTTCAGCTATAGCAGGCCAAAAGGAAAAGAGAATAGTTCATTGTTGGGGGTTTATATTCTTTAACTCTTTTATGACCCAGACCAATCGGCTTCCAGGTTTTAATGTTAAAACATAATTGAACAAGCTGAAGTTAGAAGCTGATTGACTACCATGCACAGCTGCACCAGATTCTGTGTGCACCAGTTTTAGTAAATCTCCCCCTGTGAGTCACTTAACTTGGCTTCAACTCTGACTAATTTGCATAAAGAACATATTTAATTATTTAATAAAGACGCACAATTAAGTCCTCCCTGCACAGTAGATCCATCCACCCTTCTCTTCTGTTGCTCATGCTGCTGTTGGCTGTTTTCTTTTTTTTGTGCTGTCTGGGTCCTGTTTGGGAGATTCTCCTTCACTTCCTGCCCTGGAAACATCACAGGAAATTAGAGCAAATCTGTACAAAATGAGTGGAAAACACCTCTTAGACCAGTGATGGACAACAAGCTGCACGTAAAATTCAGTTAATATTCAATATCACAGACAGCAAACGCACAACAGGGTATAGCCAAATACTATGGGCATGATACAAGAGATTGGGTCAGATACTGCAAATGTGATACAAGAGATGGTCAGAGGCTGCGGACGTGGTACAAGAGATGGTCAGAGACTGCGGACATGGTACAAGAGATGGTCAGACTGCGGGTGTGGTACACGAGATGGTCAGAGACTGTGAACGTGATACAAGAGATGGTCAGAGACTGCGGACATGGTACAAGAGATGGTCAGAGACTGTGAACGTGATACAAGAGATGGTCAGAGGCTGCAGACGTGGTACAAGAGATGGTCAGAGACTGCGGACATGGTACAAGAGATGGTCAGAGACTGCGGACATGGTACAAGAGATGGTCAGAGACTGTGAACGTGATACAAGAGATGGTCAGAGGCTGCGGACGTGGTACAAGAGATAGTTAGAGACTGTGAACGTGATACAAGAGATGGTCAGACTGCGGACATGGTACAATAGATGGTCAGAGACTGCGGGTGTGGTACACGAGATGGTCAGAGACTGTGAACGTGACACAAGAGATGGTCAGACTGCGGACGTGACACAAGAGATGGTCATACTGCGGACGTGGTACAGCAGATGGTCAGAGACTGCAGACATGGTACAGGAGATGGTCAGAGAATGCAGAAGTGATACAAGAGATGGTCAGATTGCATACTTGGTACAGGACATAGTCAGAGACTGTGGACATGGTAGAGGAGATGATCAAAGGCTGTGGATATAATACAAGAGATGGTCAGGGACTGCGGACTTGGTATATGAGATGGTCAGAGACTGCGGAATATATACAAGAGATGGGGTCAAAGGCTGTGGACATGGTAGAGGAGATGATCAAAGGCTGTGGCTATAATACAAGAGATGGTCAGAGGCTGTGGATATAATACAAGAGATGGTCAGAGGCTGTGGATATAATACAAGAGATGGTCAGGGGCTGTGGATATAATACAAGAGATGGTCAGAGGCTGTGGATATAATACAAGAGATGGTCAGGGACTGCGGAATATGATACAAGAGATGGGGTCAAAGGCTGTGGACATGGTAGAGGAGATGGGGTCAGAGGCTGTGGACATGCTGCAGGAGATTGTTGAACTTTGAACATGCTATATGAGGAGTTGGAAACTGGAGACCTGCTTCGAGAGATATAGACTGGAGAAATCTTACACGAGCCTGCTAGAAATCACTGTGATAATAGGGCGATGGGGAAACACAGATTAGTGTTTGCAGGGTCCCCGAGGGCCACACAGAAAGTGCCAAAAGGGCACATGCGAACCCCAGGCTGGGTTCCACAGTCTTGTGACAGTGGTAAAATGTTTTTCCCATCACTTTCCCTTCTAGTGACAGTGGCCACCAGAGCAAACAGAGTAGGAATGTTTATAGTGGGAAAGAAAATGGCAATAAAAACCTGACGTGGGTTCTAACCCTTTTATACTGTTTCCAAAACTGAAAAAAAGTTTTGGCTTTAGACCTCATTCACATGGGTGTGCTAAAACATATACGTGCAAAGTGCCATGTTTTCCCACACAGGATGGCCAGGCGTTTATGCATCGCCGTGCAGGCAGTCCCATTCATGTCAGTTGGGATGCATTGGCTGCACAGACACAGCTGCTGCTCCCAGTGTGACACCCACGTGGGTAAGGGTTCGTGTGACACCCACGTGGGTAAGGGTTCGTGTGACACCCACGTGGGTAAGGGTTCGTGTGACACCCACGTGGGTATGGGTTTGTGTGACACCCATGAGGGTATGGGTTTGTGTGACACCCATGTGGGTAGGGGTTTGTGTGACACCCATGTGGGTACGGGTTTGTGTCCCCAAACTCTCACAGCATTCAGGGACACGCACCCACGGATGTCAAGTTGGCAGCAGCGACTGTGAGTGGGACACCAGCACACACATGCAGGGAACACCTGGGCATCCTGTGCATTCAAACACGGCCCTTCACACAGGCGTACGTCTTAAATACAATCAAAAGAGCCCCATTTTGTTCTTCAAATAACGAGTTCAGTGATTTTCCTTGGCTTCTTGTGTCATAAATGCCAATGCCAAAGTCTTAGAAAGCGTCACACCAGCTTGCATAGCCCTTAAAAAGATTTTTATTCTGCAACAGCCAACGCATTTCAGGGGCTCAGCACTCCCCCTTCATCAGGGCTACAAAAATAGACAATAGCCCTATATAATAGCTAATAAAATAGACCTTTTTAGTCCTGATGAAGGGGGAGTGCTGAGCCCCCGAAACGCGTTGGCTGTTGGCAAATAAAAATCTTTTAAAGGACTATACAAGCTGGTGTGGTGCTCCCACCTTTCCAAGACTTCATTAAACTCTTTTATGGGTCCAGCAAAGACCCCACAGTTGCTGGGGAGCAGCCTCTAGGACCACAATCCACCCATTGTGTTCTAACACATCTCCATAGGGTTCAGCGCTCCTACATCACAAAGAATGAATGCCGGTGCTGGGAGAGTTAGGAGGTTCAGCAGTTGATTGTTTTATTTCTTTTATTTGCAGAGTTCAGCGAAGCCGGATGTGATCGTAGCCGGAGCTGCCACGGTAAGCCGTCTTTAATATCTCAATTATCCAAACTGCTGAAGCAAGACCATAACATGTTATTAAGCCTGCCCTTTCATTAAAGGAAATCCGGGTTTATTATTAATAGATGTGAGGAGTCTGGCTTTCATCTGTCGTCCTGAGCAGTGGTGCTCAGACCTGGTCATCAAGGTCCATTGAAGCTGAGATTGTAATGGACTGTTAGCAATAGATTTAACCCATTGTCTTCAACTGCTGACACTTAACACTTCCTTATCAGGCCATAGTGAAAAGACGTCCTCGGTTTGAAGTGGAATATCGGGGTTATGGGCGCAGCAATGTGCTATAATCCCGGTGTTATTTTTTTTTTAGCCGGTGATTCGCTAACCATAAAAGTGATCAGAGCGGCTGATTAGCCGCTGGATCACTTTTAGAAGGGGCGGGAGGGGTGAAACCCCCCCCCCCCACCTGTTGTTTTTTAGTGGTTCCCAGGCTTACCTGGATGATGGGGGAATTAATCCGGTGATTGTGGCGGCTGGTCACAGAGATGAGCTGATGAGATGATCTCTATTGTCCGGATCAGGATCTCCAAATTACGGCCCTCCAGCTGTTGCGGAACTACAGGTCCCATTGTAATACTCTGACATTCACAGACATGACTAGGCATGATAGGAATTGTAGTTCCTGAACAACTGGAGGGCCGTAGTTTGCAGACCTCTGGGAGGACCAGAACAACATCATGACGTTACTTCCGGGTGCGGCTTAATGTAAACAAAGCCTTTTTTTCTTTTTTACGACCCCTGTCACACTGTGGAGGTTTTGCAGGCACTTTAGCGCTGGAAATAGCCTCTACTAAGCGCCTGGAAACCAGCTTTTCATTCATTCAAGTGTGACTTTTTACATTGGAGACGGTACACTTGCGGGACATTCGGAAAAGTCCTGCAATCAGCATATTTGGGGCGGTTTGGGGGCGCTGTATTTAACGCTTCAAAACACCCTACCCATTGGAATGAATGGACAGCGTTTCTGAAGTGGCTGAAAATCGATTTGGAAGCGCCGCAAAACGGGAGTTTTTAACACCTTCTTTGGCGGTGCGTCAGCGCTAACGTGGCCTCAGTGTGAAAGATGTGAAAGATAGATCTAATGCTTTAGACCCCTATCTGTCTGTGTGTGTGTGTGTGTGTAATATATATATATATATATATATATATATATATATATATATATATATATATATATATATATATATATATATATATATATATATATATATATATATATATATATATATATATATATATATATATATATATATATATATGCTTTACATGGTAGAGGAGAGATGTGGGGTCCAGATAAAGAGGACCTGTCACTGCTTATTTCTTTCGCTAGGGATGTTTACATTCCTTGTGATAGGAATAAAAGTGACCACTTTTTTTTTTTTTTTTTTTAAGGGGTGTTAAAAAAAAAAAAAAGTAATTCAAAAGCAATTTAATAGCAAAAAATATATATTTATATATATATATATATATATATATATATATATATATATATATATATATATATATATAATATATTTTTTTTTTTAACGTCCCCCATCCTCCCGTACTCACCCACAGTGGTGAATGCATACATAGGGCATACCCACATATGTAAATGGTGTTCAAACCACACATATGAGGTATCGCCGCGAACGTCCGAGTGAGAGCAAATATTCTAGTACTAGACCTCCTCTGTAACTCTAAACTGCTGACCTGTAGACATTTTTAAAGTGCTGCTTATGGATAATTTTTTAATCTTGTAGTTTGGCACCATTTCACGAGCGTGTACAATTTTAAAGCATGACATCTTGGGTTTCTATTACCTCGGTGTAACATCATCTTTTATATTTTACAAAGAAATTGGGTTCTGTATTGTGTGTTTTTATTTATTTATTTTGGTTTATTTTCAAGTTAATAAAGTGTATTTTTGCCCAAAAAATTGCGTTTGAAAAATCGCTGCACAAATACGGTGTGACATAAAAAATTGCAATGACCGCTGTTTTATTTTCTAGGGTCTCTGCTAAAAAAAAAAATATATATTGTTTGGGCTTCTGAGTAATTTTCTAGCAAAAAACCCCAGATTTTTACATGTGTGAGAGAAGTATCAGAATTGTTCTGGTAATTGCTCCCCCCACTTTGCCCACAGCCTTCTGGGACAGGTCACAGGTGATGTCAGGATTGACTATACTTTTGTCTAAGTCCTAACGTGTCTGTGTTCATATTTCAGTGGTCCATAAAAATCAATAATGGCAGCGCGGAGTCTCTTGCCCGGTACAAGGTGAACCTGACGGATATAGAACCTGTCCTAGGAAAACTGTCAGACAGTAGTGATGTTTATTGGGTCTTACAAGGTACGGTAACGCTTATGTCATTTCAGTACGATTAGCTATGGGATTGTGTTGTCTGTGTGATCTGTTAAAGACTCTGCTGCCAGAACATTCATCTCGCCAACAACCATCCCATCTTGGATGAGATGTCAGCAGACTCTCAAAGCCGTCACTCACGGGACTATGTAGGTGTTCCCCTTCACTTATTTCAAGTCTAGGGCTCATTCACGTGGCCGGGAAGCAGTAAAACCTGGTGTTTGAGCCAGGGCTTTAGCGCCTCCTGAAAGCCCACCACACTCAGCTTTTCAGAGGTGCTTGATAGGCGGTAAAGAGGCAATATGCTGCTTCCTCACCGCCTATTTTATCCCTGCAATTTCCATACTACCAAACCAGCATTGCATGCATTGCACATGGTTGCGGCGCGGCCCCATAGAACTACATTAGCCGTGTTCAGTGGCAACACTGCCTGCAGAAAGCAATGTGCTGTTTAAGTTTTGCCGTGACATGTACAGTCATGAGCAACTGTACGTTAAGCCTTGAGCCGGAGTTTTAAAAATGTTTTTTCTTTTTGGTTTTTCTTCGCTCAACCCAGCGGGCTGCAGAAACGAAGGAGCTCACTGTTCTAACATTGCATACTTAGTACAGCGATCTCCCCGCTGAGCTATTGTGTTCTGACAGAGGAACCCCCCACCCCCGGTCAGTGGTCGCAGTCATTGGCTGCCAGCGCCGATCAGATGCAGGTTTTACAGCATGCCCGTACGACAGAAGCCAGACTGACTTCTGTCAGACAGGCTGCTGTATACACGGGCCGAATGTTTACCCTAAAACACACGTTAAAGGCTATATCTCAGATCCAACAGACAGGGGCAGGGAACTGAGGTCACAGAATAGAGCAGGGAGCTGAGTGTAATCTGAGACCTGAGTGGAGGGAATAGGGAAACATGCACAGCTGAGGCTGTCCAACACAGGCTGTGTGCTGGAACTCCCCTTCCCCCTCCCCCTGGATCCCTTGGCATAAAATGTCACTCATTCAGAGGAGAGAGCAGAGTTATCACACTTGGTGCTTTGGATTGAGGCTTTGCTCACTTTTCATTTTAGAGGTTTCCAACCATTTTAAATCAGTTGACATATTGCTGATATTCTTTTGCAACTCCATGCCATAACGTGTTTTTATTCTTTATTTTTTTCCAGATCCAGTTAATGAACAGTTACTAAGTGAAAGTCGTAAAATCATTACCAATGCGAGAATTGATGCCTATAATGAAGCTGCAGCTGCAATATTAAATGGTACCAATAGGAGATCAAGATCCAAAATCAAAATCTTCAGTGTCTCCCGACTGATCTCAGAGGAGACTATAGAGCAATCGTTGGATGGACTGCACATCCCCGAGACCAGCAGAGATATAGTGAGTACCGGACCATACACAGCCCAAAGATAGTCATCTACAGTGCCTTGAGAAAGTATTCATACCCCTTGAAATATTCCCCATTTTGTCATGTTACGACCAAAAGCGTAAATGTATTTTATGTGATAGACCGACACAAAGTGGCACATAGCCTTGAATCGTTGGCTGGGACCTGCTGACATACTGCAGCTGTGTACAGTCGCAGCTGAGTTGATGGGAGGGCACGCATGCGCACACCCTAAACTGGGAAACGGGCAGCGGCATACCAGTACGGGCCGCCTGTCCGCAGTACATTGAGAGCAGACGGACCTTAAAGGGGTTGTAAAGTTTTGTGCTTTTTCACCTTAATGCATCAAGGTGAAAAAACACCTGGCAGTGACCGGCGCCCCTGTGTCTTTGTCCTCCCCTCCCCCCAGTTTTACTTACCTGAGCCCTGGAACTTCACTCGGCCGAGACACGCTGCCTCTCTGCCCGGGGTTCTCGGCTCTTGATTAGATAGATTGATAGCAGCGCAGCCATTGGCTCCCGCTGCTGTCAATCAAATCCAATGATGCGGGTACCGGGGGGGTGGGGCCTAATCATACATTCAGCCGCTATGGAATGCCGAATCCTGGACCCGTAAGGTACCCCCCTCGGGAGAGCGCTTCTCCTAGGGGGTTATCTGATGTGGGGAGGAGCCGCGACAGCCGCCGGGGGGACCCCAGAAGACGAGGTTCGGGGACACTCTGTGCAAAACGAGCTGCACAGTGGAGGTAAGTATACCATGTTTGTTATTTAAAAAAAAAAAAAACCCTTACAATCACTTGAAAGAGGAGTTCCAACTGCAATCTCAATTTTTTTTTTTTTTTAGAACCTTTCACAAGCGTTTACAATGTTATTATAACACTCACGTCTCCTATTAAAATTGTCCTCCGATGTCCGGTTTCATCTTTTAAAAAAACTTTGATGACTGTGCTCTGGCCGTTGTCATTTTGCTTGCGGGCATGTGAAACCCACAAGCATTTAGTTCTGGGATACTGTGCCCCGTCCTCCCGCATGCGCAGTAATGCGCCGTAGCGGCGCTGTAAAGTATACAGGTTGCCACAACAACGGGCGGCGGCAGCGGAAGTGCACGCCCCGTTGTTATGGCAACCTAGCCCTCTGCGCTGCACAATGACTCCTGGTAAATGATGACACACATCTCCCAGGAGCAGTAGCGAGCGGAGGCACCAAGGGAAGTGACGTCAGGAGCCCAAGCACTGAAGGAGGCAGATTACGAGGGACCCCCTAGCAACAGGAATTTAGAGGTGAGTAAAAAAAAAAAAAAATTCTGAATGTTTTCTTTTTTTTTTATTTTTTATTTTTTTTATTTTTTTTTTTTTTTATGCACATTAATGAATTTTTTTTTTTTGGGTGGAACTCCACTTTAAGTAGTTATTCATTGGCGCTGCTTCATTTCACGGTATTGTAAGTCTTTAGGTTTGGATATATCAGACTTTGTTTTCCAGGGGCCTCTCGTGTTATCACAGCGCAGATTTATTACCATACGTTTATAATTACTTATGCTATGATTCTTTGTTCCAGGATGCCATGATCCTCATGAACGCCTACTGCAACAGGATAATCAAGCCCATCGATGGCTCGTGCTGCCAGCCCACTCCCCCCCTCACCATCATCCAGAAGTTGGCGGTTTGTTTCTTCACGCTGTCCGTCGCGGCTTACGTGGCGATCACCGTGATCCAGCGGAGCAAGCACCGGAAGAGCAGGATGTGTACAGACATAGAGAGCGGGGAGGAGAAGAAGCCAGCCACCGCCACCCCTGCCGCCTCCACCCTGGAAGTCGCCCTCTTCTCCGTCTGCAAACTGGGCCTGATTATGGGTTACTTCTATTTCTGCGACCGAGCAAATCTGTACATGAAGGAGAACAAGTTTTATACCCACTCTTCCTTCTTCATCCCTATCATCTATATCCTCGTGCTGGGAGTCTTCTACAACGAAAGTACAAAAGAGGTATTTGTGTGCTAGTGCTGTGCCTGCGCAAACTGGAGCCCCTCCAAAGGGAAGACCCTGCTATGTAATAACTGTTATATCTGACATAAGAGGATTTAATCCCCATTGATCGTTTAGTTTATACCAGTTAAAGGTGTTGTAAAGTCTTGAGGTTTTTCACCTTAATGCATTAAGGTGAGGAACCTTCTGTGCTGCAGCTGCCCCCCCAGAGCCCCCCTTTTCCTTACCTGAACCCGATCGTTCCACCGATGAGAACGAGCCCAGCAGCTCCAGTCGCTGTTTCAGGTCCTCATGGAATAGATTGATGGCAGTGGGAGCCATTGGCTCCCGCTGCTGTCAATCAAATCCAGCGACCCGGGGGTGGGGCCGAGTCTTGCTGTTTGTGTCAATGGACTCGGGAGCAGAATGGGGGCAATCGATGAGGAGGAGGAGCCAGCAGCATCGCCAGAGGACCCCAGAAAAGGAGGATCAGGGCCGCTTTGTGCAAAACCACTGCACAGTGCAAGTAAGTATAACGTGTTTGTTGTTTAAGCACTTAAGGACCAGAAGGATTTACCCCTTAATGACCAGGCCATGACCAGGCAGCATTGCTTTAACTGGCAATTCGCGCGGTCGTGCGACGCTGTACCCAAATAAAATTGACATCCTTTTTTTCCCACAAATAGAGCTTTTTTTGGTGGTATTTGATCACCTCTGCGGTTTTCAATTTTTGCTCTATAAGCAAAAAAAGTCAGACAATTTTGGAAAAAAAAACACTATTTTTTACTTCCCAAAAAAATATAAAAAAACAAATTTCTTCCTCAGTTTAGGCCAATATGTATTCTTCTACATATTTTTTGTAAACAAAAATGGCAATAAGCGTATATTATTTGGTTTGCGCAAAAGTTATAGTGTCTACAAAATAGGGGATATATTTATGGCATTTTTATTTATTTTTTTACTAGTAATGGCAGAGATCTGCGATTTTTAGCGGGACTGCGACATTGCGGCGGACAGATCATACACTTTTTTGAGACCAGTGACATTTATACAGTGATCAGTGCTATAAAAATGCACTGATTACTGTATAAATGTCACTGGCAGGGAAGGGGTTAACACCAGGGACGACCAATGGGTTAAATGTGTTTCCTAGGGAGGTGTTTCTAACTGTATGGGGGCTGGGCTGACTGGAGGAGGAGAGAGATCGCTGCTTCTAATCACTAGGATCAGGCGATCACTCTCAGCTCCCCTGGCAGAACGGAGATCCGCCATGTTTATACTGGCAGATCCCCGTTCTGCCTCTGTGTGGAGCGATCACGGGTGGCCTGCTGTATCTATTACACGAAGCGACGTACAATGATGGTGATCCGTGTAATAAAGCCAACCTGCCGCAGTACAACTGCAGCGACTGGTCTTTTTAAGTGATTTAAAAAAAAAAACAAATTAACCTTTACAATCGCTTTAAATACATTCCAGGTACATCAAACGAAAAGATGTCCAAAATCTCACGTTATTTTCTTTAAAGTGGTTGTAAACCTCAAACATGAAATATGAACAAAGAATATCCCTCTATAGTGTGTACTTGTCTCAATCCAGAGCACGAAGTCTCATTTCTGTCTGCTGCTTCCTTCCTCTCCTATAAGCATAAATCACTTCTGGCGAGTTATCTGGACACCAAGAGAAAAATGGTGACAGGGGAGGGTACAGCCTGTTATTGACAGCCTCAGCTCTGTTCTTGTGTGAAGGGTGGGCGTGTCCCTTCCCTCCAATCAGCTCTCAGAGCTCTCCTCACTGACGAAACTTCAGCTCACCACCCCCTGATTTTCACAGCTGAGAGATCCTGTGTAAATTCTGCACTTTAAAGCGGGAGTCCGGCGACCAATCTTCTTTTTTTTTTTTTTTTTTTTTTAGGTCATTTTTTGCAGTTTAACACTGTGCTATTTTAACTGGTAATTAACGATGTACCCAAATTAAATTTTATATATTTTTTTTCCCCCACACATAGAGCTTTCTTTTGGTGATATTTGATCACCACTGTGTTTTTTGCGGTGCCTGTCTGTCCCAACGCGTATCGTCACGTGACTTCATCAGGGGACCGTGACAATACGCGTTGGGACAGACAGGCATCGGAAGTGACGTCAGCATGCGAGCTCGCTTATCGTGGAGCATAGATTTTAACCTGTTTTGTGATGTGAGTACTTTAGCTGCTTTTTAAACAATAAAGTATTTGATTTACATACTACACTATCCTCACTGTAGCACCTACAAACTATGGTGTGTGTGTGTGTGTGTGTATATATATATGTGTGTGTGTGTGTGTGTGTGTATATACTGGAATTTTTTTTTTTCTATATTCTACTAATGGTGGCGATCAGCAACTCATAACGAGCCTGAGATACTATGGTGGTCAATCTGACACTGGGGGGAACTGACTAACTGCCACTGACAATAATCCAGTGATCAGTGATAATAATATACACTGTCACTGTATTAATGACTTTTCGCTAAGGATTTCTCGGTTTATATCTCTGTTTCTCGTTCCTGCTAAACTGAAAGATCGCTCCCTTCGTTCAGATCTCTGGACTGTGATTGGACACAGCCGATCAGCAGGTCCTGGCCATGGAACATTGGTCGGGACTTGTTGACAGACTCCTGCTTTGTATCACATCAGGAGCCGGCCGTGGAGGGATACGCATGTGCACGCCCCAAAACCTGGATGTAGGCTGCAATGTATGGGTATGTTGCTTTGCCTACAGCGGCAGCTCACCCTCAGTACATTGCGGTCGGACGGAAAGTGGTTAAAGGTAGAGTCACACCAGGTGCAGTAGGACTGTGTTGGGCGGCTATTCTAGCACAGTCCTTCTGCATGACGAGGCACAATGCCTTTTCTTCTACCTGGCCGGTTCCCAGCACTGCGTTGCAGTCGGAACCTTCAGCCACAGAGTTGGAGGGATTTTCAGTGGACTACAAGTGTGATGTCATAGATCCATTGAGGACAACAGTCCCTCTGCTGTAATGACAGATTGGGCTTTGTAGTGTTTTAGTTCACAGATCTCTGGAAATGAATGATGAGGATGATGAGGCCCTGCAGGATATGGTCAGAATTGGGGAGGGGGGGTAGCTTTTAACCCTTTAGAGCAGGGATATGCAATTAGCGGACCTCCAGCTGTTGCAGAACTACAAGTCCCATGAGGCATAGCAAGACTCTGACAGCCACAAGCATGACAACCAGAGGCAGAGGCATGATGGGACTTTTTTTTGCAACAGCTGGAGGTCCGCTAATTGCAGATCCCTGCTTTAGAGCCAGCACCTGCCGGCCCTTTGAGGGCTTTAGAATGCTGGCAGGTGGGGCTTA